>CM030362.1:45319748-45919748 GCA_017893485.1 Hemerocallis citrina | reverse complement strand
ATCAATCCGACTGTCATGGTTGAAGAATAATTTTGAAGGGAAATTGACCGATGAATTGAGCGACTACGACGTGCAGTGTTACAGTAGGACATATATTCTAACTGTGTTTGGAGGTGTTCTCCTGATTAACTCCACCAGAGATACCGTCCCTCTTATGTATCTGCGATTGCTCGCCGACCTAAGCTTAGCCGTCTGGTATAGTTGGGGAAGTTGCACATTAGCCACCTAGTACATGACATTGTGTGCAGTTGCTCTCGATGGAGTTGGGATGATTGGGCTGATGGTCTTGCTTCAGATTTGTGAATAGGAACGTATACACTTGGATCGTCCCTGTATTACGAGACCCACGGAGGGTTGGGTGGCCTCTGCACCCATCGTTGAGATGCGACCACCTTTAAGTGTGTATTGGGCCGATAGACGAAGCTACAAAATACAAACCAAAAGGAGTTCTAACATACAACAGAGACGAGCTCGACCAACTGCGAGATGAATTGGTAATTTGGGAGTCAAATACCCCGGAGTGCGTGGAAAGACTACCACCAGTGTGTACGGCTAGTTCCCAGTTGTGGTTGACGCTGGTAGCACTTGTCAACTTTGGTACGGTGGAGCACCATTGGCTGGATGGAGTCCTTCGCCAATTTGGGTTGGAGCAAAAAATTCTCATCAAACGTCGGTACAACACCGAGTTACACGTCATTAGAGGTACAAGTCGTAAGCCCAATCATAGCTGGGTGGATTTCCATCGTAGTTATGTAGCAATTTGGAATGAGCAAAAGTTTGAAATGGTATTTGATGATGTCAAACCATACGATGGCACTTCAATTATAACGTACATGACTTGGTACCGGGAAATAACACGTTTGTACATTTCTCCGAAGACCGAAGTACTAGTTGGCATTCAAGTACCAATTTCGGAGAGAGAGAGAGAGAGAGAGAGAGAGAGAGAGAGAGAGAGAGAGAGAGGGAGGGAGAACCACTACCAGCGTATTCTGCATCGCAACCCATGTACCAACCGAATGCATCATCATATCGGTTGTTGGTAAGTCAAATTTGTTTGAAATAATTTTTTCGTATTCAGATTCTTTGTTTTTAAATTGATGATTTCATCATGGAATTGTGCTACCATATTTTCATCTTTTTTGTAGATTGATAATACATGGGATATGGCAAAGGAATGTGCACATGTACTTAAGAGCAATGCCGCCCCGAACATGAAATTTTTCGCTCGGAAGATGCTTACTTCATGCTGGGGCTCACTAGAAGAGGTAGGAGATGGCGAACGACTGACCTGTTATTTAAATACGAACGTATGTTCACAATGCCGTAAGAGCATGATTAATAGGTCATCTCGCTCAGGGCAACAACGCTTACACCAACCTCCATCACAAGAAGAAGAGCATCAAGAAGAGGACGAAGAAAAAGACCAAGAAGTGCAAGAAGAAGATACCAACCCTTCACAAGTAACCCAAGTTGGGCGTACTCAACGACAACTTACTCAGAAGAGGCGAGCGCCACAACACTACACAAAGGGGTAAGTTCAGTGTTTATTGATTCGTGTTGTATGTGAAACTTAGTATTATTTTATAAAATGGAAATGTTAATATTTTTTATGTTAGTTAAGTTTATAAACTGTTGCTCTTATTGAAGTTGATTATATTGTTATTGTTGTTAGTTTTTATGTGCCCCGAAGTGATTGTGAAGCTATTGTTGTTAGTGAAGTAAAGTTACTTTTGTGGATATTGTTTCTGATGCGATACAAGTGTAGCAGCTTCAGCTATTATTGATGCCTTTGGGTTTTTTTTTTCAATAACGTATGAATACAAAAGAATTGATCTCTGACTTGATATGCCTATTTTATAACAACCGAAGCTGTTGTCCAGGACAACGACCTACTATAACCTAGGTCATCATTGGAGACAACGACTTTAGTTGATATGAATTTTTTTGTTTAAGTTGCCTTGCTTTCTGACTTGAACACTAGCCATTTGTATGTTGTTGAGGTATAACTGAAGCCGTTGTCGAATACAATGACCTCCTTTTTAACCTTGGTCGTCGTTGGAGACAACGACATTAGTCAAGAATATCTCCTTTTAAATTTTTTATAGGAGCATCTCGTATATGTCAAGAATATCTCTTTAAAATTTCATAATATTTGGATGTTGTTTACTATTTTAATAAAATCCAAACTTAAGACTGGTTGACAGTTGGCTAGTTGCTGAAAATTTATACACATTTCGGGTTTTGATCACTTCAACATCTTAGATGAAGTATTTTGAGAAAAGTCAAAACTAAGAACTTGAAGTAGACTCGTTAAAATTTCTGTAAAGTCTAACAAATCGATTTTCATAAATAATTTATAATTGAGTTTATAATGAATTTTTCAAGTTTGAATAGTGACAGTATGTATAACATTTCGACCCTACTATAGATTTCGAAGAATTCAGGGTTGTAGACATAATATTTTGGAGAATATTATAACTACAAATTCATAGTAGACTTGTATACCTTTAATTTGATCCAAAGAACACACATTTTCAGGAAGTATAGAATTTTCTATGATTTTTACAAATAGCACGAGCTGCAGTTTTCGAATTTTGAACCTACTGTTTTGCAAATGAAATAGACGAAGTAATTGAGGATGAATGTAGATGATCTTAACTACAAAGTTGTAGTAGACCCATTCATGTTTCCTATGAAACTAAGAAATCTATTTTTTTTAGTGGTATTGGAATTTATATAATTTTTAATACCATTGGATTGATGTCTCTTATCTAGTTGCCCTAAAACTTCTACAACGTATAAAATTGGATATAAAATTGGAATGTTAGTAAGATGTACCTTAAGAGGAATTAAGAGATAATTAAAGGATGAAGTTAGAATGTTACACATGTGACGTTTATAAGAGTTTTAACTCATCAAGTGTTATTGAATGTTATAAGAAGTTGGTTACTTCATGATTGATAATAGCAAAGAGAATGAATAAAAGAAGTTAAAAGAAGTTTAATGAATGAGATTTCAAAATGTGGATAAAGAGGGTATGGATGACCCATGATGTTGTGAACATGAATTGTGTTGATACTAGTGGCTAAGCGAGACCAAGGTACCAGCAAAGTGATGAAAGTAATCATTGAATTTGTGAAGTGGCCAATATGGGCTATTGTTCTCGGTATATTGTTTAAGATCGGTAAGAGGGTAAGCTAGCTCTCGGTGGTATTATTATTCATGTTTAAATTTAAGGATATGCACAAGAAGAAGATGTGATGAAACTCGGGAAAACGTAAGTAGGGCGTCTCTATATAGTCTGACGGTGGACTCCATGACTATAAACCCAGTTTGACAGTGAACTCCAGGACTGTGGTTTCTTGCGAGGTGAGACAAGAATTAAATCCGGGACTACGATTGATCTGATAGTGGACTCCAGGATCATGAATAGTTGGGCAGATGGGAGGCAGATCTCCAATGTATATGTATATACCAGGGCTAGAGGGGCACTTGCGAGATGTTCGCACGATGTGGATTCTGCATAGTTTGAGGGTGGATTCCAGGACTGAGATTCGTACTCGTGGAATGTCTACACCGTGCTTTTTTTTCTACCGTAGTAAAATTTTCATAACGAGAGATTGAACCCTATAATGAGGAGTACAATAGGGCTTGCCCTCGGATCTATGTAGTATGGGATGCATAGAATCCGAACAAGTATGCAATAGTGTCATCGTAGTGTAATGTCTGCATTAGGCATTAAGTCATATCATACACTGACACGACTAGGATAGTCACTTTTCCTGTTTGCATTCAAGTTTGTGTTCGATAAAGTATAAGAATCGCTATATTATAGCATTGTGTCATTTGTATGCAACTGACCTGCCCACTGTTTCCCAGATGCAGATTTGGACCTGACATGGCCTTGAAGTTATTATGATGAGTTGATTACAAGATTGAAGGATTTTCATTATTGTATATTATATTGTATTTATTTAATTTCGCTGTGTTGTTGTAAAGAACATGTTGTAAATGAAATTTTTTTAAACTCCCTGTAAATTTATACGAATTGAAGTAAAAGATTTTGTACTTGCTACGAGTTACCTGTGTTTGGAATTAGAGGCGTTATAACTGTAGCAACTTTAGTGTAGGAACTGATTTGGAGACCCTGTCCCTGCACGAATTTCAAAGCAAAAAAATGAGAGTTTTTGGTTATTGTTAGGGGAGTTGGGTGAGTTTGCAGTTTGCACTTTTGCACGAACATTAAAGCGCAGATGTTTGATTCCGAATACAAGGGGGCTATAGAAATAGTTATTTTGGGGTTACTTTTGAGTGGTATTACTACGAACAATGTGAGATTTTGAAACAATATAGTAACTTTATTGTAGGTGGAGAAACGAGATTCATAATAAGAGAATTATTGAAGTTCTATTCGGTTAGGGTGGAGTTGGTTGTGGAGTGCACTCCTCCATTAAAAAATAATTTCTTGCTGCCGAACACTTGATTTTTTACCAAATTCGGTTGAGAAAATTATGGACAAAACAAAATTTGACCTGATTTTTTTGTACTTTGAAGCTTGAAGCGGGAAGATTTGGTTTACAATCGCCCGTTGCTATAGAGTGAATTACTAAATTATATCGTGGAACACTTTTGTTTTTGTTTGGTGAGCATAAATATGTTTGGGAGAGATAGATTAGGTTGTCAATGCTAACATTATAAAATAAGACTAGTGTTGATAACTGATCTCCGAAAATCAATGATAATTTTGTCTTCTAATATATGTGGATCATGCTTGTATGTTCTATTATCGAAATAGTTTAACTCAAAAATTGTATCATAATATCTTTCGTCTTATAAACTATCCGGAAATTCTAATCTTTAGTTTAACATCAAATGTAATCAATGTTAAGCTATTGGAGAAAATCAAAATTGATAAATATGAAAAAGTAAGAACATTGGAACCCAAGCAATGATTCAGAAAATCAAGGAGGGCAATTGATCATTATGCCACCGAGTGAATATTCTCAAGTTAACAATACTACTTTTGTTTGAATGATTACAAGGTCTGTGACTTCGACTTTGAATGACTTCGGATTTTTCTCATGCTCAAGTGAGAGATGACAAGATCAATTGAGCTAAGATGAAATTAATGGTGGAAATTTTTTGAAACTTTTTTTTTAAAGTCATGTGTAGACTCTTTATTAAATTTTCTTTAGTTGTCCATTTTTTGTAAGTAAGATACAATTTTTTTCTACTAAAATCTTGGCCATTTCCCCCTTTCTCTACTGATTATAACTTCGAATTGATTAATTATCACCAAAAAAATTATGAATTCTCTTTTGGTTAGGTATGAGGAGGCACTCCCCTAAAAGAATTGGGTGCTTCAAGACTTCTTCGGTGTTTTAGAACTTCTTAGGTGTTTTAGGAGTTCTTAAATGATAAAATCTTGCTCATCTCTTGCTGCTATTCTCTCTATCTCTCTCCCCCTCTTGCTTTTTTCTTTTAACCTTTAGTTGAATCGTTTGCATGTAGAAAACTACATTCCCACCTTATATGATTATTAGGGAAAGGAAAGACGATGTATTTGATTAGTAGACTTGCATAACCACGACAATGAAGAGTCCATTCGAATGCAAATTAACGAATCTTCAAGAGAAAATCAAGGTAACAATTAAAAGTCTGCCTAATATTTTATTTTTTCTTACCATTAGAGTTTTGTAAATAAAAACTAAATATATACGGTACTTTTGGATAGATGAAAGAGGCTTTACTTAATTATCTATTTTTAATGTAGTTGTTAGAGATTATTTCAATTGCATGTTCTTATGCTTAATTGAAATATATGTTCATCAAGGGCCTTAGATGGTGATAATACTGGATTTGATTGTTTCTATGCCTTGGAGGTTCTAATAAGTATTTTATTTGATTTCTAAGTATTTTATTTGATTTCAGAGAAAAGAGGGTTGCTGGTCACGTAAATATTGGTTTGATTTTGTAAAGTTTTGATTTTGGGGGGGGGGGGGGGGGGGGGGGGGGGTGGTGGTTAGGGTTGTTGTTGAGTAGGGTTTTTTTTAGTTTTGCTTTGGTGTAAAATGAGGATGGGATGAAGGTGGAGTACAATTCATTTCGGTCAAAACTTGCAACTGCAATACATGGTGGTGTTGACAGTATCTATATTGTGAGTGGTAACTCGATTTAATGTTCTAATTTGGTTAATTAGTTTTAGTTGTTTTTATTTAAATGTAATTAAAATGCTTAATAAATGTTTCTAATAATCTTAAGTTTGTTTTTTTAGTTCATTGCCTACATGTGCTTTCTCAATTTTTTTTATAATAATCATCGTTGTCTTTGTTTTAAAATTAAATAAAAAAATATTAAGGCGTTCATTGCACGTGCATATTACTAATTGTTTTGGGCAACATTTGCTGGAATTTGATATTGATGGTGAATGATTTGATCCTAGCTTGATTGTTGTAGCTTGATTGCTAATTGTTCTCCTTTTTTTTTTCAGAACAAACTTTTGATATAGGCAATTAAATAATTTACTATATCTTGTCTGATGAATAATTTACTTAATTTAGTAACTATACTTTTTCTAGGCGTGCATATCACACGTGCATTATACTAGTCTAAATATAAATGTTGAAACATGTAAAAACCATATTGTCCTACAACATTCACCGTCTAAAACTACAAAAAAGGAAGGTAATCACAGTCGTTGGATTCAGTCCACAAATTAAACAGCTAACTCTTACCCCAATTTCAAAATTAAAACCAACAGCTGTTTATATTCCGAATAAAATCCCATATAACGGTTATAACTCTTCTCTCTCTCTCGCTCTTGATCGATCTTTCCCCACCCCCACACAAATCTCTCAGAAACACGTGAAGTGCACGTGCTAATAACTCCTTAAAAACCCAACTCCCTGAATCAAAATTTCCCCAATCCGACACATCCAGTACCAAATCCAAGCAAATCAAAATCAGGGACAACAACAACTGTTCGCTAATGTGGGAGATCGCCGGGCCGGGCGTTTCCGACGCGGTGTTCGGCGCGGGGTGGCGGTTCTGGGTAGACGCCGTCGTCTGCAGCTCCGTCAAAGTCTCCTTCCTCCATTACTTGCCCGGTACCTACCAGTTTCTTATTTATTAGGGTTTTGATTATCTCTAATTACTTTAGGGTTTCTAAAGATGGTTTCTTGATTATCAACAGATCGATTCAAGAACATACCATGGGTGAGAGATCCAAAGCTCTCTCAGCCGTTGAAGGGATCACCCAAGAATTTGAACCCCATGGTATATATCTCTTCGTCTTTCCTCCAAATTTTTAGATTCTATATATTTTTGTTCTCTTTTGTTTGTTTTTATGTGGGGTTTTTGTTTCTGATTCTAATGGCATGATAATGTGCGGATCTTGATGTTTCTGATTGTTTTAAAATGGGGTTTTTTGTTTCTGATTCTAATGGTATGATAAAGCACGGATCTTGATGTTTCTTGTTTGTTTGTTGTGAATCAGAAGATGGAATGAAATTTTCCCGAGAATGGATCATGTCAAGAAATGATTCGATCTTTAGTTGAATTAATGTGTGCTCTATTTGATTTTATTGATGGGTTTTTTGATTATTTCCTTTTTCTGGGTTTTAGTTGTCCTTTCAGATCAAGACGATGATTCGGCCAATTCGGAAGAAGCGGATGATGAACAGTAATCTCTCTCTCTCTCTCTCTCTGTTTTTCTAAATTGAAATTTAATTTTGAGAAATGGGTTAATTTTTTCAAATTTATTTATTTATTTTTTGTATGTTTGGTTTTGTTTTAGGGACCAAGGACAACAGCTTACTGAAGAAATGTCAAGACCAGATTTCTGAAGCCGCAGAATTTTGCAGGCTGTTTGTGAGGGTTGATCAACAAGTGCATTCAAGAGTGTGAGCCAAAATATGAGGCAATGTAGAAGTACACCCAGGAGTGCGTGGAAAGAAAGCGTTTGTACAATGAGATAATTGAGCTGAAAGGTAATATAAGGGTTTTCTGCAGATATGTTGAATGGATATACTTTTGTGGTTGAATTCGATCAAGATTCGGAATTGTCAGTTATTTGCTCTGATAATTTAATGAAGCAGTTAAGATTTGATCACATTTTTACCTGAAAGTTAATGAAGGTACAAACACAAAGTTTATGTTATAGAGAGTTGCAGTTTCTTAGTTTTACCTCGGACATTTTTTGGGTTAAGTAAGTCCGATATCTTTTTACCATCAATATATCGATTTATAGGTATCATCCCTTAATTAGCTGCATAGTTAGCTCCACATCGTTCTATGCTGATGCAGCATATAACCATGTGGATCTAACTATATTATTCGGTTGTGTCTTGTGTGTAAGCATATATGGCTTACATACTTAGATTCGGAATTGTCAGTTGTTTGCTCTGATAATTTAAAGAAGCAGTTAAGATTTGCTCTGATAATTTACTTGTGTGTAATTTACAGCAAGATGTGTGCTTATTAAATCAATCTCCTTACAGTATTTTACATTAACTTTACAAGAGAGTTATCTATTTCTTCAATTAAGTTATTAATGTATAATTAGTACATGTTAGAGCACGAATATACATCCCTCAACCCTCATGAAAAATTAGGAGTTTTGGTTTAGTCACGAGGACAATACAAACACACACGGACAGGGGGATATTTTAAAGAACTACCCTAAAATATCCAGTACTGTGTCATATTTGTGTCTGACACGTCATGGTTACCAAATTGAAGTGGAACATACCTCGATTCAGTGCCCGTGATTCATAGCTCAGGTTCGACTCCTTCCATGCACAAGTTTAAAGTGGAATATAGTAAATAATATACCTTCGTTTCAGCCCAAAAAATGGGATCTCAACCTGCATCTGCATACAAGAATGTCACTCTAAATTGCTCAACCATTACTACTACTTCAATGTTTTGGTGTAGTGAGTAGACACTTTAGCTCGTGATAACAAAGCATTTCTCTCTCTTATTTTGTAACAAATATCTGCGTTGTTTAAAATAAGTAATTTGTGAAGTTCGGTAGCTGTCAAATGAAGCTAATGAATCCATCAAGCTATCATAGCTTTATATGAATAAAATCAAGATTTCATAGCTGGCGTATGTTTACATTTTTTAGTTATTTGTACACTTTTAAGCAAGTTAACAGTTCTGATATCAGTATTTGATGGATATAATGTCTGTATACTTGCTTACGGGCATACTAGAACTTGCAAAACTTTCACTTTGGAAGAAAAACCCACCTGGAAAATTGAGATGTCAAATGTCAGGCATTGAAAGAACTATTTAAAAGTTCCACAGAGAGGTTTTCAATGATCAGATACAAGTTTACTAGTTTACTGTGAGATGTTGAAGGTTTATAATGGGAAGATCAGAAACCTTCTCGTAGAGAATTCTGAACAACAGACAAATAAGTAATCATATATTTTTGCTTTTGTTTTTTTAAATTTAGTTGAATTTAGTTAAAACTTGGTCATATATTCAACATCTAATTGTTGTTGTAGGTTGGAAGTAAAGCAAGTAGCAGATGGCACTGAGGATGTACCTGGCCTTGTGGACCTTTCAGCATAGAAGATATGTGTGGGAGATACTCCAAATGGGGGAAAATAACATATCGGTTGGATCTACCAAGGCAAATGAACTCTGTAGCCATTCTCACTGGTAATATTGTCGCAAAAGTATATCTTTTCAGTTCATTTTTTGTCACTTAATGAAGCCAACTTCTAAGTCTGGTTCCTCTCATAAGTACTTGATATCTGAATTGAAAAAAAGGAAAAATAGATATGGTGCATAAATTTGGTCTATGACTTGTTTGTCATCTTGCATAATTGTCTTATAAAGTGTCGTCAAGAAAATATTTTTGTTTAACGATTTTTTCTGGAGGAGATAAAATGACTTTTAGTCAATTTTACGAACACTGATTTTAATTCTAAAAATGCTTCTAAGTTAGAAAAGTAGTTTAGGGTCTCTAAAAGCAACATTAGGTCATTATATTATTTCGTCTTTGACGGCATGGTGAGAGTGATTTTAAAGGGCGAGAATATGGTGAACGGGCAAAGGAGCAAGAGCCACATGTGGCTTGTGGATTTAGCTGGAAAGGAGCAAGTGGGCAAAACTGAGGTGGAAGGTTAAAGGTATCACAGTTCATACACAAGTCCGTCTCTGCACTTGGGGATGTTATATCATACCTTGCAAATCTCTATCTTATTGTTTTGTCTCTGGTAATTGAAACTATCTCCTGATTTGTTTGCCAACTCTAAGCACACTCACTAGCTACAGAACTCTCTAGGTGTGTATTTCTTCTTCTGTTATTTCACTTTCAACTATTATACGTATTAACTTGGTTTTAGATATTAGATTTTTTAAAGTTTAGGGGATACATTTTATAGGCCTACTGTTGTACCACAGAAAGAAACTATTTTTTTAAAAGAAACTATTTTTTGATAGAAATATATCTGTCATCATTTACTTGGTCTCACGATGTATTTAAAATGTACTTTTTCATAATAAAAATATGCTGCTTTTGGTTTATGTGCTGTTCTGTTTCCAATTTACATTTTAAAAATAATGTGTTCACATCTTATTAGCAGTCTCAGTCAAGTTTAGCTGTATTTTAATAAATGGGTTTCTCAAAACAGTTTTAAAGGTGAGGGAGGAGGGTTTAAATTGTAGAAGAGGTAATCATAAGGCTAAAAGATGAGAATAATTTTCCTTATCTCATTCTTTACTCCTGCTTTCATGTTTCCATGGACAATGAAGGAATAAAGCTTTTTGTACTCTGGGATGATGGAATTAATGCTTTTTAAACTGTTTTCATTGTTCTTCATACAGATGAATGATCTTATTGTCCTTTTCCTTTCTCCAGAGAATCACCATATCAAGGCATGAGTATATCATAGCGTTATTTTCGTGTTCCTTCAAAATTTAATTAGGTTATGGGAAGTTAACTACTCAGACATTTCCATCTTGCATCTTATGTTGAACAAACCTTCCTGTAGGAGTTCCTATGAGTATATCATAGGAATAAGTTAGTGCTTTCACCAAAGGAATACCCCCTTAGGGTATATAAATAATAAATAACAAAAATTTTGGAGGCAACATGTTGAATTTTTTTTTCTTTCTAATAAAAGGCTGATATATTTAAAGTCATTAATTGGATAACACAGTGAAGTTTTATCTTTATTAAGTTGCTAATAGACTTAGCCAAATTCTTATTGTTGACTGGGGTTTGTATTAATTTTATAACAGAAGAAGCGAAGAATTTAAAGCATAATAAATAAACATAAAGTAAGAAAGTAAAGTCTGAAAAGCCTGCATTTTAGCTACAACCTTAAAGCATTTAAGGATCTGCAGTTCTGCACTAATCTCTATGATAAATATTATATTCCAAGAGCCAAACTGTAAGAATTTCCCATTGGTGAACGACACCGTGACCAGGATCTTTACTGAAATCTAACACCAAGGAGAGTTTGTTCTAAAACTCAGACATTTCCATCTTGCATCTTATGTTGAACAAACCTTCCTATAGGAGTTCTCTGGTGCACGTGATTTTTTTGGTATTCTGGCCTTTACTGAACGATACGTGGATGATTGCCCGCTAGTTTGTTCTCGTCCTTGGTAGATGATTGCTCCCCTATTGATCGTTACAGCAATTTTACATTATTCACATTGCCACTAATTCAGTTTCACAACACGAACACTGGAGTTGATGGATGTTTTAGCTCGATCGAGTAACATACCAGTTAAAATTACTTTAAAAGGTCTATCACGGACCAATACTTGTACTGGTTTATTTGGTACAAACAATAAGATATAGTTGAAAATTGTTATACACACTTGGCCATATTTAGATGAAATTAAAAATAAGACGATTTATACTACTGAAATTGATCTTTACATCGTTTATACAATAGAGGTGATACAAAATTACTAAATTTGCATATGTTTTTCTCTTCCATCATGTGGACTAGAAAAATTATTCATATTGCAATCACATGATGGATGAGCATGTTCAAATTAAGCGATTTTGCATCACCATATATACGATATGAACAACTTTTTCATTGATAATCCCCCCCTCTCCCACTCCATATATGGCCAAGAGTATCGGCTATCTAGCACAACCTATCCTGTTTATTACTTTATACAAAATAGTGAGAACATTAACTTCTTTGCTGTTTATTGAAACTTTCTATACAGTAATAATTTTGTCGTGTTGTCGTGTTGTTTTTTTGATATATCGGATAGAGCCAAAAGGCTCCAGCCATCAAAAAATATATTAATCAATTAAAACAATAGCAATACAAATAAAGTTACAATGGTTTTACAAGCTGTAAAACAGAACGAGGAAAACAACTAAGAAAACAATAAGCGACAGACAAGCAAGTAAATAATAGAACTACGGTACAAAAATAGAAACAACTCCGATAAGGGGACTGTGCCAGAAGCCAGGAAAACTGAGAATGAATACAGGCACCCTGTCGGACCCAAGAGGACTGCAAACTCACACTACGGCTCGCTTCCGCAAGGCACAAGGAGCTGTCACTAGCAAGAAGCGAAGGCTCTGAGCACTGACCACTCTCAAAGTAGGGAAAGGCTGGACTAACAGAGCAGAAAACGAGACAGAAGGAGGAAACTCTAGCAACACCAAAAAAAGAATGCCCTGACTGCCTGCACCGCAAAAGACCAGGAGCAGCTGAGACTCAACTGTGCGGAATCCGAAGATCCGACTCAGAAACTGTTTTCCTTGCCAGAATACGAGCGCTCACCCGATTCTGCAAATTATAATAGACTTTCTTATTATATTTCCGCTTGATGGTGGGAGGGATGACCTTTACTAATGGGGGCAAATCTGCAGCAGGGTCAGAGCTGCTAGCTACATCTTTGATGATGCAATAAGATGGAAAGAGCATGCTGGAATCAATTGAAGAGGCTATTGGGATGGAGTTAGTAAGATAGGGAGAACGAGAGAAAGAAGAGTTAACACGAAACGGAGAAAGCTTTAGGGGAAAAGAGTGCAGGTTGTGCAAGACCTCCATTAGGAGGTGATTGAGCCAAGATTGAACCCCTAAGACTTGATACCACGAAAAGATGCATCTCGGGAAATGAAAAGAGAATGCTGACAATTTGGGAGAAGAAATCATCATAGAACAAGGATAATTATAACATAAAGAAGAAGCCTTAGAAAAAAGATACGCCTTGCCAGAATGCCTCTGAGGGCCTGAATTGCGGCGATGCAGAGCGTGCCTAATCGCACGCCGATACCAAGAACGACAAGGGACTAAGGATTTAAATAATCCTTCGTATTTAACCAAATTCAAACACAGAGAAGGTGCCACCGAGGAAAAAGGGCCATGAGCCTTGAAATAATTCAAACGGGGGAAGGAGACCAGTTTCGAAAACCCCTTACGATCCTTAAAAAGGTTAGCAATATTAGGAGGCTGAAGATAAGCAATAGAATCACAATAGGTTGTGGAAGAAGTAGTGGAGCTCATAGCTGGTAAAGGCACAACTGCCAAGGAGTTGAGATCCTTTCCAGATACAAGACTAAACTTCCTTGCCAAGTTAGCAAGGAGCTTGCGCTTTAAAAGGGGGTAGTTTAGAAAGGAAAGAAGTTTGGTCGATAAGAGATGTCCCCTAGGAAAACCAAGGAGTTTTTGAAGAGAAAAACATTTACTGCGCGAATGACCAAACTTATCACAGAAAATGCACCTGATTTTATTCGCGCAATCACGTTTAATATGCCCGGGAAGGAGGCTCCTGAAACAAACCTTAAGAGAGTTTGGCGTACAATAAGAGGACTTAGTGAAGATAGGAGAGCCATGAGAAAGATAAGAAATATCGAAATGAGGAGAATACAACTCCATCTGCAATTCTATAGTCGGCATAAAACTTTTAGACCTAACATCATATTCGGAGAGATGCATGGTAGCAAGCTGACCAAAAATGCCTTAGAAGATCAACCTAAAATTTATTTTGTTATGTCAGATTCTGATTGCAATGAGTTAGGCATGAGATGTGTGACACATACTAAGTGAAAAAGTAATATGATCATAATATTTATGTTATTCATAGGTTTAAATCTATAACAAAAAATGAGAATATTTTAAGTCACCTTGTGTGCAAAATTGTTACAAAAATTGTTACAGGTGAAAATCTTTAACATTGATTAGGTGCTAAGATATTGGAGAAAAATCAAAACTTACAAAGACGCGCCTTACAAGATATAGGTATTTGCTTAACATAATTGTCTTTACATTTTATTTAATTTGTATTAGTAGCAGCTGAATAGAAGAAAAGAAGCGAAAAAATGTTACGTCTTTTACTTTTTGGTAAAATTATCATAATGTCGTGTTCTTTATTGTATATGTATAATTTTTTTATTTGAAGTTTAAATATGTATAAATTTTTTTTGTTTTTTCCCCCTAACGTGTATTATTGTATTACTGTCTTTTGTCTATATGAAAATATAAGAGATTAAATATCCATATAATTTATTTTGTTGCAGCTCTAATCCATCGTGAAGTATCTCCCTGCAAAATTAAGGGCATTATTAAAAAATGGAATGCTTGGGGAATTGAGTAATTAAAATACGAGCTTACATTTTCATTAGAAGAAAAGGACGAAGATGAAGCAGTCCGGCACTGGTTATAGAGGTTGTTGGCGTAACATAATTGTCTTAATATTTTATTTAATTTGTATTAGTAGCCGCTGAATAAAAAAAAGAAGCGAAAAAAAGTTAGGTCTTTTACTTTTTGGTAAAATTCACATAATGTCGTGTTCTTTATTATATATGTATAATTTTATTATTTGAAGTTTAAATATGGATAATTATTTTTATTTGTTTACTTGTAGATTCATCAAAAAAAAAATATGGATAATTATTTTTATTTTTTCTGCTAACGTGTATTATTGTATTACTGTCTTTTGTCATTTATATGAAAATATAAGAGATTAAATATCCATATAATTTGTTTTGTTGCAGCTCTAATCCATCGTGAAGTATCTCCCTGCAAAATTAAGGGCATTATTAAAAAATGGAATGCTTGGGAATTGAGTAATTAAAATACGAGCTTACATTTTCATTAGAAGAAAAGGACGAAGATGAAGCAGTCAGACACTGGTTATAGAGCTTGTTGGCCTAACATAACTGTCTTAATATTTTATTTAATTTGTATTAGTAGCCGCTGAATAAAAGAAAGAAGCGAAAAAAAGGTAGGTCTTTTACTTTTTGGTAAAATTCACATAATGTCGTGTTCTTTATTATATATGTGTAATTTTATTATTTAAAGTTTAAATATGGATAATTATTTTTATTTTTTCCCTTAACGTGTATTATTGTATTACTGTCTTTTGTCATTTATATGAAAATATAAGAGATTAAATATCCATATAATTTGTTTTGTTGCAGCTCTAATCCATCGTGAAGTATCTCCCTGCAAAATTAAGGGAATTATTAAAAAATGGAATGCTTGGGGAATTGAGTAATTAAAATACGAGCTTACATTTTCATTAGAAGAAAAGGACGAAGATGAAGCAGTCAGACACTGGTTATAGAGGTTGTTGGCCAAACATAATTGTCTTAATATTTTATTTAATTTGTATTAATAGCTGCTGAATAAAAAAAAGAAGCGAAAAAAAGTTAGGTGTTTTACTTTTTGGTTAAATTCACATAATGTAGTGTTCTTTATTATATATGTATAATTTTATTATTTGAAGTTTAAATATGGATAATTATTTTTATTTTTTTCCCTAACGTGTATTATTTTATTACTATCTTTTGTCATTTATATGGAAATATAAGAGATTAAATATCCATATAATTTATTTTGTTGCAGCTCTAATCCATCGTGAAGTATCTCCCTGTAAAATTAAGGGAATTATTAAAAAATGGAATACTTGGGAATTGAGTAATTAAAATACGAGCTTACATTTTCATTAGAAGAAAAGGACGAAAATGAAGTAGTCAGACACTGGTTATAGGGGTTGTTGGCTTAACATAATTGTCTTAATATTTTATTTAATTTGTACTAGTAGCTGCTGAATAAAAAAAAGAAGCGAAAAAAAGCTAGGTCTTTTACTTTTTGGTAATATTCACATAATGTCGTGTTCTTTATTATATATGTATAATTTTATTATTTGAAGTTTAAATATGGATAATTATTTTTATTTTCTCCTAACGTGTATTATTGTATTACTGTCTTTTGTCATTTATATGAAAATATAAGAGATTAAATATCCATATAATTTGTTTTGTTGCTGCTCTAATCCATCGTGAAGTATCTCCCTGCAAAATTAAGGGCATTATTAAAAAATGGAATGCTTGGGGAATTGAGTAATTAAAATACAATATTACATTTTCATTAAAAGAAAAGAACGAAGATAAAGCAGTCAGACACTGGTTATAGAGGTTGTTAGAGGTTGTTGATAAGTTATTTAATCTCAACTTTTTGATAAATAAAAAATTATGATGTATATTAAGTTGTTAATTTTTAACACAGAAGTTAAAAAAAAAAGACATGTAAATAACCTTATCCCTACTTATAAAAAATAATGATATCCTTATTATGCTTTCTCATACATTCTCTTACATCTACAGCTTTTTCATTCTCTCTTCCTCGTATCATCTCTTCTTCTCTCTAATTAAGATAAATAAACAAATAATACAATTTGACAAATATATACCTTAATGAAAATACTATAAATCTTATAGATTACATATACTAGTAATTTACACATGCAATGCACGTCTTAATAAATATATATTTTTAAAAGTAAAAATTCTAATGTAGTCTGGACTTGAACTTGAGACCTCCTTTATAATAGCTAGGTACGAGCGATGCACGTGTTTATTTGTTTACAAATGACAACTCCAACTCTCCCATTATAATATTAGAGATTCGAGATATTGAATAAAAAATTGAATATCGATTACAAAAAATCATATACATATATATTGAAGATACCAATTTAAGATTTGAAATTAGGGTTAATAAGTATTTCATTAGGGAAAAATAAAGAAAAAGATCTCCACAATCATATTACAAATATAAGGAGCTCTCTCCCCACAATTACATCCAGTTGCACCTAACATCTCAAGTTAGACATACTCAGAGGCCAAACGCCTACTTGAGGCAGAGGAGGTGGTCGCCTCGGGCCCCTGAATTTTTCACAATTTTAGGAGCCCCCAATTTTTCTTCTTCTCTTATACATGTAGTAAAATAAAATTACACTATGAATAATTGTGATTAGGGGGTCCCCCAATTTAATTATTTTGGTCTTTATTATTTTTTATTATTAATTGGGCTTGTGCTTTAATTGAATTTGAGCATTTTGTTGTTTTATGAATTGAATTTGAGGCTTGAAATCCCTCTCCAAATCCAATCCGCACCCGACCCACACTCGCACCTGAGACCCGACCCACACACTTCAATACCCTACCCTCCATTCTACAAATCCAATCCATCTCCATTCTCCAAATCCAAGTCATCCATCTCCAATTTGCCTTGAACAATGTGCAAATTGTATATATACTAGTTTTTCTCGTGGGCACATGCCTACGACACGTCTTCGAACGATACATCATATAAAAAGCCTTGCAAACAGTAAAACAACAATTATTTAGCTCAAGTTTGAATAGTATGACAATAATTAGTTGTAAATAAAAGTTCATGTTATTATTAGTATATGTTGAAAAATAATTATAAATGGGGGTGTAAAATCCAACTTCTTAGAACTTTGAGGGTGGAAAATGATGAAATTTAATTGTTAAGGAGATATTTGTTAATTTCAAAGTAACACGAGCAATATAAAAAGCATAAAAAATGTGAAAATTTATAAACCTGAAATCTTAATATCTAAATTTCTGAGTAAATAGAGAGAAAATGAGAGAGAAAGGGAGAGAGAGGAAGAGAAAAATATTTAAAAAAAGTGAAGTGAGAAAAGAGACATGGTAATAAAGTAATGAGTTTTTGGTTTAGGGGGAAATGTAACGCCCCGGCCCCAAACTCAGATAATTTAATATTTATTTATTTATTTGTACAACTGCCCACCACAGGCTGCCTCTCAAAAGGTAGTTGATGTGTCTAATTTTTAAATAAATATTTGTACTCATTTACTCATAAAAATTGTTTGTATTCGTCTATCTTGTTAAAAATCCATCTTATTTTCATAGATTTCAATTAATTAATTATTTTTGAAGGAATAAGATTTTTGATGCAAAAGGTGAAAATTTTTGATAAAAATCAACAAACAAAACAAGGAGAGTGATTGATTAATTTTTATTGTTTTGTTGAATTTTAAATTTTACAATTTGACCATGTGAAAAACAAAATAGAAATTTTAAATTGCCAATAGAGGTGAAAATGAAATAAACAAATTTAAAAGGGTTTAATTGAGCCAATGTGATTATTAGTTAGTTTAATTAATTTAAACTATTTTATTTTATTTTATTTTTAAATTCTAAATTCTGATTTTATTTTGTGTGCGTGCAACACGTGCTTCAAGAAAAGAAAGAGAAGAAAAAGAAGCAAGAAATAAAGAGCAAATCAAATAAGGAAATAAATAAATAAAGATGTGGGGTTTTCTGCAAAAATAAACCCTAATTCCCACGTCTTTGCTCCTATAAATACAACAACAAAAGGAAGAGAGAAGGCACGCTTAACAAGAAGACGGCTGATCTAAACTTAAAGAGAAAAAAATGAAAGACGTAGAGAGAGACAGAGCTCCAGGAGCTCTGTTTCTGTGAAGGCTCGGGCGTCAAGGCAAAAAGCAAAGGAGGACGCTGACACGGGGCTTCGGCTCAAAACTCGAGGACAACAACAGAGTTCTCCTCTGATTGAGTTGTTAACGCTTACGTGGGTGCGAACTTCAAAGGCAGGAGAGATAAACAAAAGGGGCTGACTGTTTTGGCCTGTGTGGACTTCGAGAACGAAATAGAGAGAAGGTGCTGAGGAACTATTTGCTGCTCGGTTCTCGAGGGGTTCGGTTTGCAATTTTTGTTTTACAAAATAGTTCTTTCTGTATCGTTTTTCCTCTTCTAATTTTTATTATGCGTGTAACACCCCGCAAAATTGGAAATCGTTTTCCTCTTCTAATTTTTATTATGCATGTAACACCCCGCAAAATTGGAAATGACAATTTTACCCTTGAGTGTTACGCACGTGTATTTTGTAACGTGTTTTCACCACGTATTTTGATAACCGACTATTTATGTATTTTCCGTATTGATTTCAGTTGACTAAAATATAATATTTCAATCGCTGGGTTTTACGTGCTTTTTACGTGTTTTTGATGCACGTGTCGATTATGTGTTTCCACCGCTACATGCAATATTTTTTTTGGGTTTAAATTATTTATTTTTATGTATTTAAATTTATTTTATAAAACGGAAATTCATTTTTCCCTATTTTGATTTAAATGCATTTTTTGATTTTCTGCACGTATAATACACGTGTTTTCTGCGTACGTAGTGATTACATCATGGTAAATATAAAATTAATAAATATGTTCTCCTTATGTTGTTTTGATTACAATTTTAATAATTTTCCGTTGATAAAGGCGATTTCACATTTTGATATTTTACGTGCGACGCACGTGTTTTCGGTTAACGTATTTGGACATATTTGTTTTCAAAATAAATTCTGGAGTGTGTGTAACACCCCGCAGTTTTCAAAAGAATATAAATAAGTAATATATATATATATATATATATATATATATAGAAATCGTCGGTTGCACACTACTTTGGTGAGCACTCCGTGAGCACTCACAAACTAGAGACCCTATGAAAAATCCGAACCGCTCATATCGTTCTATATGCCCTAGATAGCCTAACAATAAAAAATCAAGTAATTTGAAGTTCATTTGCCCATGATTTACATCATCACAAAATTGTATGGCTGAAAATTCTAACAGCTTGATGGATGGGCAAATGAACTTCAAATTACTTGATTTTTTATTGTTAGGCTATCTAAGGCATATAGAACAATATGAGCGGTTCGGATTTTTCATAGGGTCTCTAGTTCGTGAGTGCTCACGGAGTGCTCACCAAAAGTTGTGTGCAACTGAAGGGGACTCTATATATATATATATATATATATATATATATATATATATATATATATATATATATTGAAAGATAGTTAATGTTTAGTATATGCTATTAGTAAAAATGTGTTGAAATGGTAATATAATGTGTATGGTATAAAAAAGGTGAATGGGCCCACGGGAAATGGAAGTTCACAGCATAAAAGCATGGCTGTTAAGTTATATGGTGAGTATGGTTTGAGAGCATCTGTAGTCGTCTTGAGTCAAATTTTGGGCATTTGGCAAATAGAAATGGCAAAAATGGGTTTGCGTTCTGGTCGTCAAAAGCCAGAATTTGGCTTAGACGAAAGATTTTCTTTCGTCTCAGAAATTTTAATCAATAAATATATATATATTTATTGATTACACAAAAATGGGTTTGCGTTGTGGTCGTCAAAAGCCAAAATTTGGCTTAGACGAAAGATTATCTTTCGTCTCAGAAATTTTAATCAATAAATATATATATATCATGTTAGTGGGTTAGATCCTATACTTTCTAATTGTAGGGATTACATGCCTAAAGAGTAGTATAATTTTGATATGAAAATTAGAAGATAAATTCATGCTTTCATATATATTAAATAATAGAAATGTTAAAATTTGTTTAAAGAGCAAAGTATTTGTCTTGTTGCTTGCAAATGAGAAGAGAAATTGTAGTTTGCATGTTAATGTACAAATATAGAAATTAGTAATTTTAGAAATATTTTGAAGAGATTTTTCTTTATAATTAAAAAGAAGTGTTTGTAAAATAAAATGAGCATGCATAGCTTATATATCTTGTTGTAGGAGAATACAAACTTTCTAGTTGATTAAAATGAATAATTGCAATTCTTGTAATAAAAGAGAAGAAAGAGAGATTTGAAATTTAAATATTATTAAATATGAGTTTTAAACCCATGAGTTTCTGTAGTAAATAAATTTCAGTTTAAATAAAAAATTTGTAGACTAATGGAGTACCCTGATTCCGCTAATTCTACCGAACTTCCCCTGGCCATACTGCTAGCGTACTGACCTCAGCTCCCTCTCAGGCATACATCTCACCCACTCTTTATCCACACTTGGTGTCGAAAGTCGGCTCTGATGCCATTTGTAACACCCTGACCCCAAACTCAGACAATTTAATATTTATTTATTTATTTATTAGTACAACTTCCCACCACATGCTGCCTTTCAAAAGGTGGTCAACCAATTTGGTGACTCTTGATCATAGGCAATATTATTTATTATTTAACTATTTACAAATTCTTCCGATGTGGGACAAGTCAATCCGACAATTGCCTCTCTCTTGCGCACGCCAGCACACAGCCGCCCCCCCTAGGCACCACCACTGACAGCATACCCAAGATAGCAACTTCCTCTCTCCTTCCCGGGCCCCACTCCACGTCACCCCACGTGCAGCCAAAGCCCCCCATCTCATCTCACTTAAATCCCAACATTATTACCATCTTTGCCATTCAACATTATTACCTTCTTTGCCATTCTCTCTCTCTCTTTATATACCTACTATATTATACTAGTATATTATACTCCAAGAAATACAGGATGTTACATGAAAAACATTGGTTGGGGGGGGGGGAACTTTTTGGAGGGAAAATATGTTTTTGGGAGGGTGAATCTGAACCGTTGATTTTGTTTCAATTGAAGGGGAACCACTTGATAGTTTTTTTTCTTTAAATTGTCTTGTGTTTTATTGTGTGTGTGTGTGTGTGTGTGTGTGTGTGTGTGAGGACCCCATTTCGGGAGTTCACCTCGGGCCCCCGTGAACTCATGGCCGACCCTGGACATGCTACATAATAGACATAAAGAGACTCAACATCGTCCTTTACAACTAAGGGTAATTTTGTATTGATCATTTCTATTTTGTCGATTTCAAAGTTAGATAGACCTTGTTAACTAACTAAGAACTGTTATCACTAACATATGTTGCATGAGTTCTTCTTTTAATTGTTTATTGCATAGTAATGTCATGCACAGTAAAATTTAACAATTTTTGCAAAAGATCATTTTCAATTCCTTCAACATAGTTATGACACACTAACTTGTACCCAGCAACACTTTCACAACTCTATTTGTATTTTCAAGTTTCTAACATGACAAATTAATGAGAATCTTTCCACCTAGCATGCAATTTCTACTAACAAGATCAATACCACATGCAAAAGAACCACACTAGAAGTCTAAGAAATCATGCCATAAAATCATCACATCTAATTAAGCATCCATACTACAAATTATCTAGAAAGTAAGGAAATCATCCACCTTTTTGAATAAAATGAAATTAGAACTCCTAGAATGAAAGCTCCTAGTTCCACACCGATTGCCTAGCACTTCTCCTCCTAGCAAAATCAACTCCATGCTCCAAGAATGAAAAGTCCGAAATCTCCCTCTAGCTCTTTTTCTTCTCTCTCTTTTAATTCTTTAGATTAGTTGCAAATAATATGCAATAGGGGGGGGGGGGGGGGGGGGGGGGGGGGGGGTTGGGGGCATATAGGGAATTTGTGTGGCTAGAATTAACTCCACTACCCAAATAACTACCCATGAACTCACCCCCACTCTCCACTCTCCCATGAACTAAAAATGGCCGGCCAACTATAGGGTGTCTAAGCACGTGCACATGTAGTACACATGCACACTTCTCATTCATTTTATATTTTGTTAATTTGTTAGTAGCTACTAGTTTGTTACAAGACAAGTGTAGAAAAAAGTGTACAAAATAAATGTAGGATTTATTAGTGGGCTTCGCATTATTTTCTAGTGGGCTTCTTATTTATTTATTTTTCTGTTTTTTATTTATTCCAATTGGCTTAAATTAGTCTTTTAGGCCTATGGACTTAATTAAGAAAGAAAAATGAGACAAAAATAAAAGAAAACTTATGTATAACTTAGGAAAATTTTTAGAACAAAAATGAGGTAAAATTGAACGTGTGTTTCACGTGCAAAAAATGAAAATTGTATTTTTATTTAAAAATTTAGTACAGGATGTTACACTAATCCTGGTTCACAAAATAAAACATGAAGACTAGATTTGACAATGTAATGACAAAAAACTATGTTCTAGGCATATGAATTGCCAACTTCTTATAAAACATATTACACTAAGGCGGCGTTTGGTACACGGATTAGAAAATTCCTAGGAATAAAAGGATTGCCGGGAATGTGAGGGTGGGAATGAAGATTCCCGGGAATGTTGCATTATCGCGTTTGGTATAGTACACTGCAATTCCGGGAATCCTTTATTATTGTAATTTTTTATTCTATTTTTTTGGGTTTTTTTATGTTTGTTATGAAAATCACATGAGAATGCTCAAATCCCATGATTTTAGGGAGGAATATATTTTTTTATGCTAGTTTTTTTGGTTATTTTATTGCTTGTTATGAAAATCCCCTGGGAATCCTCAAATCCCATGGTTTTTCGGGGGAATGGAAATCCTTCCCAACAAAGGATTTTGATTCCCTTGGGGATCTATCATTCCATCTAAAACTATACTTGCCACATACCAAACAAGGTAATGTAAGAGGGAATATGGGATTCCCTTGCACATTCTCACGTACCAAACGCCCCCTAATAATAGTAGATTGTAAAAATTCCAGCTAAAATGAAATTATAAGCCAAAATAGTTTACAGATTTGAACAAAAATAGAACTTGCAGATATAAGCTGATATAATAAGCTGGCTAAACTTATACACAAGATGAAGTCCACTAAAATGATAAAACAAGAGGTTCATTTCTTGCTAAATTTTCCCAAAATAGAAGATTTGTGAAGATGTATATGCCGATATTGTCCACTTTAATTTACTGACGAGGATCGGAAAAGACAACCTTCGATTACTAGTTCGAGTTAAAGTTCTTATAGTGAGCAACTATGGTGCAAGTTTAGTCACACAAGAATTTTGACAAACACATTGTGTGCATAAATTCAAAGGACTCATATCAACAGACTCTTGCATTATCTCAATACATCTCGATACATATTGACCCAGGTTACAAAGCTTCACCTATCCTAACTTAACTTGCAATCATTTTCATCTAAATGACCTACATAAAAAAATCTACACCAAATCAACAAACAAACAAAAAATCACAATTAGTAGAAAGAACCATACCTGATGAATCTCCCTTAAGAACTGGACCCGCTTCCTCACCACCAGACTCAGACTCTCCAGCATGTCCGCCACATGCTCCACGGATAAGATTTGCAACTTACACTACAACCACAAAACACAACAAAAAAATTAAAGCACCGCCAAAAATCAAGAAACCCTTACAAAACCCTAACATAATTGCTCACCAAAATAAACCTTGAGAGCGCTAACAAGGCCGGCTTTCTCATCTGCGCTAAGATGTAACAACAACACACAAATCAAAGCATATCAGTAAAACAAAATAGAGGAAGATCGGGAGAGATGGAGGAAGTCAGCACCGGCGAGGTTGGGGAGGTTGGAGGTGAGATCGGTGACATTGAAATTGTTAGATTGGTTGATTTTGTCGGCCATGGCACCTATTTTGAGGGGATTGGAGAAACTCTAGCTGTTGTAAAACCCTAGATGAAGAGGACGGTTGGGAAAAAGGGAGAAGAGAAGGGGGATATAATGGAGAACTATTTATATCTGGGCCTTTGAGTTGAGTTTGCAGGTTTGGACCAGTTTTAGTCCGGTCAGATAATCGTCGGCCAAGATCTAATCATTATATAAATCAAATGAACGACCTAGATTAGATCTGTAGATCTAAATGTCGCCCATTTTTTATACTTTTTCCATCAAATGCATAATCCACACAGTCCAATGTGATCAACATGTCTTACTCATATATCAAGTCATCTCATTTTTCCTCTGCTAAAAAATTGCTCATTTTGCAAGTAAATGATGATTGTTCAAAACATGTTTAAACCTCGTAATTTGGCATGTATAAAGATTTTGTGACATTTTTTTAACAAGGCCATAGCTGCACACATACACCACGCGCACACACTCACGCAACAATTCCATAATAAATGGATGATACAAGTGGGGATTGAACCTCCGAGCCCTTGCTCAATAGCTAAGAGTCTCATCACTAGACCACTGTGACAGTTGCGGTTTTATGGCATATTAATCATATTGAATAGTGTGGATCAATCATTCGATAGAGAAATATATGCCAAATGAGTGACACTTTAGGAAATTTTCCTATAGTGAAGAGAGAGAGAGAGAAGGGGGGAGGAAATATAGCATGAGAGGAAATTTCCACTTATGACACCCTAACTATTCTACCCCCTCCTTCCAAATGCATGATCCACACCGTTTAAAGTATTGAAAATGTCATAAAATATTTAAAAAAAAAAGAAAAGAAATCTATTTCTATTATAAAAGCAAGAACAAATCTGTTCAGAGCGAATCCCGACCATCCATTTCTTTGACTGACCATCTAATTGACGGCTGAGATGAGTGATGTGAATATTTGCAAGTGTACAAAATCACAACAAGTAGTATAGTTAAGTGAATAGAGTGTCGAACCCACAGGGACTAATTATTTTATTGAGTACCGATATTACTAGATAAATCGCTATTTAGATAATCGAATCTAATAAAGAAATCGACTAAATTAAACTAATCTAAAAATAACTAACTAAATTAATTAAGAGGGAGCGGGATGTGAAATTTTTGTAATTTGTTAGTGGCAAAATTAATTCTAAGACTTTTGACTTCACCTAGTTAATCACACACAATTTATAATTCCATACGAATAAAAAGATTTATTTTTCCAAGTTGTAGACCGAAATCCCTATATTATTCAATGCTTTCTCTCGAACAACACAAAAAATATTTTCAATTAACAGTTTGTCATATCTCTATGCAAATTTAATTAATCGAAGACTCATTAAGTTCTGTGGATTTCTTAACGGTCACATCAATCGCGGTAAATTATCTCTAATTTCGCTCAATCAATGGTGTTCAAATTTATAGTTCTAAATCACAAATTACCTCTCGGTCTCTCCATGATCCAATAAATCATACAATCGTCTATCCACCAATTGTAGGCATTAAGAATAAAAATCAAACACACAACCAAGAAAAAATAGAAAAATAATATGGAATTAAAATTGTGTTCTCAAAACTAGGCTACATCAAAACCCTAGAAAAATAAATTTAGTTCATAATGGTTTTGCAATTAACAAACATTGTCTTGGATTGCATTATAAAAATTAGAGAAATAAAAGAGATACAAAAGTGTCACGCCCCGCTTTCCGGAATACGGAAACACAGGCACGTAACTGAGGCCCAGCGAATGATATAAGTACGCCAACTCATATCATCCATAAGCTGTACCAGTCTTAGCTCAACAATATAAGAAAATTTAATCACAGCCACGCAGGAAACATGATCACATAAACTAGAATGAAATTCAATAACCAAATCTGAAATACAAGGACTTACCAAATAACTCGAGAGACTCCTGCTCCAATGTAGAGGAACTGCTCGTCAATGCCTCCTAGAAATTCTCTTTATGCATCTGTGCTTGATTATCTAAAAAGAAGGAAAATTTGTCCTTAGAGCAAGTACGGACAGCAAGTAGTGACAAGCAGAGAGTAAAGGAAACAGGTTTCATGGAAGAGTATGAATCAAGATCAAGTTTGCAAGGCAATAATGGGTACTAGTAACAAATGGTCTTAATCAAGTTTATATACATGTCAACTAGTTCTATTATCAAGTTGTTTCTCCTATCTAGTGCACGTACTACTGCATCCCATACTACAGGTTCCATGCACGCACAACAGTGTTCGTTTTAGACTTCGTGGTGGGGTCAACAGAGCGTGTACTCGGCATATCACGACAACAAGATAACAAGATAACAAGTCCACGTCTCCACACGTATTCTCCACCTTCTATATAACAAGTCCATGTAACAAGAGGGCCCTACCGAGTACATTTTCTGAGACTGTCCACTACTAGGTCAACCCTTAGAAACCCCGGCTTGTTTTAGTATTTTATTAAGTCATTCATGTACATGCAAGTGGTTATAATAATGTCAAGTGAATGGTGATAATGCAGCAACATGATATATTACACAATAATAAGCAAGAAGTAACGAATCTGAAAATAACAATTCTCCTTATATTATTTTAACTGATTTCTAATATAACTGGGTTGAAACCTCAGTACAAGACAGACAAGGCAGCATCACATAAATGTTCATCAAGTGGGAAATTATCGAGTTATTGTATCATACATGTGGTAAGAATAATTTACAGCAAGTCATGTGAATTTCCCAGTAAACAAGTCAAGTTTATTATGTCAAGTTCAAGTCACAAGATCTCATGTAAAAAGCATATATTTAATCACGGCGTGTTTTCCTCATGTACAAATTCTATTTATTTATTCATGTCAATTGTATGTATCTAGGCTTGGGTTTGAGTCAGTGGATAATATTAAGAGGTCAAGAGTACGTCGGGTTAGCTCGTGTAAACCCTCGATACTCCTAACGGACAGGACACAAGGCAAATTGAGATAATTGAAATGGAACTACTTGCAGGAGACCAATAAGCTTGAACTAGAAAATTAAAAGAGTTCAAGTGGACTTGCCTGTTAGTTGACGACGATGAAATTGAACAAGAATAACGGGATCAGTATCCCGGACAGTAGAATATGTGCAAAATATTTGTGGCAGCCACGCCAAGGTCCAAGATAGCAACTCCAATAGCAATAAACAGCAACCCCATCTCAACAACTCCAAGACAGCAATACTTCAGTCCAATCTTCTACTCCACAACACCAAACAGTAAACTAATAACCCCAACTTCTCTTCACAAACATCAACTCCAATAATAATCCCCAAACAGCAAAACATCAACTCCAATAATAATCCCCAAACAGCAAAATAGTAATCCAGCACCAAATTAACCCAAAGTACTCACAAATCCTCAATCCTGTGTTAATCTACTTCGTCATTCACACAGCAAGAGAACGAGAGGGAGAGAGAAGATGGGAGTGGCGACAGCGGCGTGCTCAGGGAAAGGCGACGGCGGGAGGGGGCGGACTGGTCGGCGAGGGGCAGGCAGCGACGCGGTGAAGCGGCAGCCGGAGGTGTTGAGGCGAGAAGCCAGGTGATGGTGGTGCTCAATTGGGGGAGACGAAGAGGGGAGCGGGAGAGACGACGACTGGGTATGGCGGCGGGGCTGGAGGTTGCGACTGGATGGAAACGGCGACGGGAGAGTGCGGCGACACTGTGTTGTCGAGAGGAGTAGCGGGGAGCTTCGGTGATGGGTTCGACTGAGGGAGGCTCGACGTGGTGGGTTCGCAACTGGAGGTCGCGACGCTGGCGGTGAGGAGGCGCGTTGACGGAGAAGTCGAGGAGGAAACAGGGTTCTCTGGTGGTGGTGTCGACTGGCGGGGTCGCGCGACTGGAGCGACGACTGTGGAGCTGGACGAAGGAGACGATAGTTGGCGGAGCTTCGGGGTGATGGCTTCAACTGAGGAAGGGGATGGTGCGAGCGAACGGGGTTGAGCGAGAGTGGGAGCAGCAACGGCGGGAGTGGGCTGCGATCGGCGAGCGACTGGATTGAGCGGAGGAGTGGTCGAGCGGCAGCCATGGCGGAGCTCGAGCGGGAGAATGGAGGAAGGAGAGTTGGTGAGTTTGGGTTTCTTTTGGGATCGTTTGGTTTCTCTGTTTGTTAGAGAACAGAGAGAGAGATGGAGAGATGGAACGGGTGAGAGAGGAGAAGGGGGTTTAGTTGTAACGGGAGAGAGAATAACGGGAGAGAGTGGGGGTGTGTGCAGTCAAAGTGGGGAGGAAGTTAGTGAACGGGTTTGAAGAGTGGGGAATACGGAAAAGAATTCTATAGGGATAGATGTAGGATAAAACCGTACAATATATGGGTTCTGGACTTGGACTTTGGTTCTTGGGCTCAAAATGAATATAATAAACCCAATAGGAATTGTTGGGCTTCAATTAAATAACATAACATGTATCAAAATCAATGGGCTCCAAATGAGATAAATAGAAGAAGAGACAAATTCTAATTTGGAATATAAATTTGGGTTTCAATAGGAGATCCAAATGATTTAAATGCATCGGAAGAAATTTATACGGAATTTGAAATATAAGAATACATGGAAATCCGTATAATCGGAAATAGGGGTTACAAAAAGGGACTATTTTTGTAAAAGAAAATTGCAAACCGAACGCCTCAAAAAATGTGCAGCCAAAGTCAAATCCCCATTCTCTCTCCTCTGTTTTCTTTGTTTTGATCAGCACAGGTGTGACATCAGCGCTGCTGACGTCAGCAGCTGTCCCTCTCTGTCTTGATTCGAGTCCCGAGCACGCCACACTCGACCTGCTCTGTCGTTTTGCACACAGAACACAATCAACTGTCCCTGACGTGTGCCTTGGGACACGTGCCACGCTGGAGTGCACACCGAATCCCTGTCGTTGGTCACGTCACTGCAACTGATCCCTTCTCTCTCTCTCTTCAAGTTCACGCCCCACTTTTTTTTATATATATTTAAATTTAATTTTTATTTTTATTGAGTAGCCGTCTCTTGGTGTCTTCGTTAAGCGCTCCCTTTTTCTCTTCATCTGCTGTTATATTTATAGGAGTAGAAGAGGTAAGAATTAGGGTTTCCTTTTGCAGAAAGAACCCTTCATCTTTCTTTATTTGAAACACGTCCTGCAAATACAAATAAAATAAGGATTTAGAATTTAAAAATAAAAATTTATATTTAAATCAATTAGTTCAAATTAAACTAACTAATTTTCACATTAGCTCTATCAAAATCCTTTTAAATTTGTTTATTCTTTTTACACTCCATTGACAATTAAAATTGTACTTTCCTTCTCATATTGCCAAATTGTAAAATTTAAAATTCAACAAATCAATAAAAATAACAAATCAATAGTTTTGCTTTGTTTGTTGATTTTTACCAAAAATATTCACATTTTGCATCAAAACTCTCATTTCTTCAAAAATAATCAGTTACTTGAAATCTTATGGAAATAAGACGAATTAAACACAAGATAGACGAAAACAAGCAATTTTAATGGGTAAATGAGTACAAATATTTGTATATAATTTAGACATATCAAATACCCCCAAACTTAAGATTTTGCTTGTCCTCGAGCAAAAAGTAAAACCATGAATAAGGGATAATAATCAATAGTAGATGAAAGAGGCTTTACTTAATTATCTATTTTTAATGTAGTTGTTAGAGATTATTTTCAATTGCATGTTCTTATGCTTAATTGAAATATATGATGTTCGTCAAGGGCCTTAGATGGTAATAATACTGGATTTGATTGCTTCTATACCTTGGAGGTTCTAATAAGTATTTTATTTGATTTCAGAGAAAAGAGGGTTGCTGGTCACGTAAATATTGGTTTGATTTTGTAAAGTTTTGATTTGGGGGGGGGGGGGGGGGGGGGGGGGGGGGGGTTTAGGGTTGTGGTTGAGTAGGGTTTTTTTTTGGTTTTGCTTTGGTGTAAAATGAAGATGGGATGAAGGTGGAGTACAATCCATTTCGGTCAAAACTTGCAGCTGCAATACATGGTGGTGTTGACAGTATCTATATTGTGAGTGGTAACTCGATTTAATGTTCTAATTTGGTTAATTAGTTTTAGATGTTTTTATTTAAATGTTATTAAAATGCTTAATAAATATTTCTAATCATCTTAAGTTTGTCTTTTTAGTTCATTGCCTACATGTGCTTTCTCAATTTTTTTATAATAATCATCGTTGTCTTTGTTTTAAAATTAAATAAAAAAATATTAGGGTGTTCATTGCACGTGCAGATTACTAATTGTTTTGGGCAACATTTGCTGAAATTTGATATTCATAGTGAATGATTTGATCCTAGCTTGAATTGCTTCCTTTATTTTCAGAACAAATTTTTGATATAAGCAATCAAATAATTTACTATATCTTGTCTGATAAACAATTTATTTAATTTAGTCACTATACCTTTTCTAGGCGTGCATATCACACGTGCATTATACTTGTCTAAATATAAACGTTGAAAAATGTAAAAACCATTATGTCCAACTATACAACATTGTCTAAAACCACTAAAAAGAAAGGTAATCAGGGTCGTTGGATTCAGTCCACAAAGTAAAATAGCTGACTCTTACCCCAATTTCAAAATTCAAATACAAACAGCCTTTTATATTCCGAATAAAATCCCATATAACGGTTATAACTCTTCGGGATATTTTAGCAAATGCCCCCATTCAAAATGTGGAAACTAGCATATACCCCCACTATTTTTAAAAACTAAGAAATACCCCTAGTTTGGATGGAATGGTTAAAATTCCGTTAAGTTAATTTACGTGCATCACATGTAACACAGTAAAATGACCAAAATACCCACAATAAAATTATTTTAGCAAATACCCCTATTCAAAATCTAAAAACTAGCATATACCCCCACTATTAAAAAAAAAGGATATTTTAGCAAATGCCCTCGTTCAAAATATGAAAACTAGTATATACCCCCACTATTTTTAAAAACTAAGAAATACCCTTAGTTTGGACGGAATCGTTAAAATTCCGTTAAGTTAACTTACGTGCATCACACGTGACATAGTAAAATGACCAAAATACCCACTACATAAAGTAAGGGTTTCTTGAAGCAAATCTGAAAAGAGAATGAACCGTCTCCTTTCCGCTTTGCAGGTTCGTATGATTTTTTCTCTGATGGCCATCTACCCCACCTTGTTATATTAGGGTTTTTAAAGAAGAAATACCCCAACCCTAATCAGTCATTGGCTCATTGTAAGTATCTTCTCCACCTTGTTATATTAGGGCTTTTGATAGATTATGTTTGTTTGATCGTTTCAACTTGATCAATTTTGCGATGTTTTTTTTCTGAATTCTTTTTTAAGGAAAATTGGTTGGAGGAAGAGCCATGAATTTGAGAAGGTTCGCATCCGAATAATAAAAATATAAACAAAATAATAGAACAAAGATTCGGATGCGAACCTTCTCGAATTCATGGCTCTTCCTACAACCAATTTTCCTTTAAAAAGAATTCAGAAAAAAACATCACAAAATTGATCAAGTTGAAACGATCAAACAAATATAATCTATCAAAAGCCCTAATATAACAAGGTGGAGAAGATACTTACAATGAGCCAATGACTGATTAGGGTTGGGGTATTTCTTCTTTAAAAACCCTAATATAACAAGGTGGGGTAGATGGCCATCGGAGAAAAAATCATACGAACCTGCAAAACGGAAAGGAGACGGTTCATTCTCTTTTCAGATTTGCTTCAAGAAACCCTTACTTTATGCAGTGGGTGTTTTGGTCATTTTACTATGTCACGTGTGATGCACGTAAGTTAACTTAACGGAATTTTAACGATTCCGTCCAAACTAAGGGTTTTTCTTAGTTTTTAAAAATAGTGGGGGTATATGCTAGTTTTCATATTTTGAACGGGGGCATTTGCTAAAATATCCTTTTTTTAATAGTGGGGGTATATGCTAGTTTTTAGATTTTGAATAGGGGTATTTGCTAAAATAATTTTATTGTGGGTATTTTGGTCATTTTACTGTGTTACATGTGATGCACGTAAGTTAACTTAACGGAATTTTAACCATTCCATCCAAACTAGAGGTATTTCTTAGTTTTTAAAAATAGTGGGGGTATATGCTAGTTTCCACATTTTGAATGGGGCATTTGCTAAAATATCCCTAACTCTTCTCTCTCGCGTTCTTGATCGATCTCCCCCCACAACCACACAAATCTCTCAGAAACACGTGAAGTGCACGTGCTAATAACTCGTAAAAAACCGAACTCCCTGAAACAAAATTTCCCCAATCGCACACTTCCAGTACCAAATCCAAGCAAATCAAAATCATGGACAACAACAACTGTTCGCTAATGTGGGAGATCGCCGGGCCGGGCGTTTCCGACGCGGTGTTCGGCGCGGGGTGGCGGTTCTGGGTAGACGCCGTCGTCTGCAGCTCCGTCAAAGTCTCCTTCCTCCATTACTTGCCCGGTACCTACCAGTTTCTTATTTATTAGGGTTTTGATTATCTCTAATTACTTTAGGGTTTCTAAAGATGGTTTCTTGATTATCAACAGATCGATTCAAGAACATACCATGGGTGAGAGATCCAAAGCTCTCTCAGCCGTTGAAGGGATCACCCAAGAATTTGAACCCCATGGTATATATCTCTTCGTCTTTCCTCCAAATTTTTAGATTCTATATATTTTTGTTCTCTTTTGTTTGTTTTTATGTGGGGTTTTTGTTTTTGATCTGATTTTTTTTTTTTTTTGATCTGAAAGTGGGGTTTTTGTTTCTGATTCTAATGGCATGATAATGTGCGGATCTTGATGTTTCTGATTGTTTTAAAATGGGGTTTTTTGTTTCTGATTCTAATGGTATGATAAAGCACGGATCTTGATGTTTCTTGTTTGTTTGTTGTGAATCAGAAGATGGAAAGAAATTTTCCCGAGAATGGATCATGTCAAGAAATGATTCGATCTTTAGTTGAATTAATGTGTGCTCTATTTGATTTTATTGATGGGTTTTTTGATTATTTCCTTTTTCTGGGTTTTAGTTGTCCTTTCAGATCAAGACGATGATTCGGCCAATTCGGAAGAGGCGGATGATGAACAGTAATCTCTCTCTCTCTCTCTGTTTTTCTAAATTGAAATTTAATTTTGAGAAATGGGTTAATTTTTTCAAATTTATTTATTTATTTTTTGTATGTTTGGTTTTGTTTTAGGGACCAATACAGCAGCTTACTGAAGAAATGTCAAGACCAGATTTCTGAAGCCGCAGAATTTTGCAGTCTGTTTGTGAGGGTTGATCAACAAGTGCATTCAAGAGTGTGAGCCAAAATATGAGGCAATGTAGAAGTACACCCAGGAGTGCGTGGAAAGAAAGCGTTTGTACAATGAGATAATTGAGCTGAAAGGTAATATAAGGGTTTTCTGCAGATATGTTGAATGGATATACTTTTGTGGTTGAATTCGATCAAGATTCGGAATTGTCAGTTGTTTGCTCTGATAATTTAAAGAAGCAGTTAAGATTTGATCACATTTTTACCTGAAAGATAATGAAGGTACAAACACAAAGTTTATGTTATAGAGAGTTGCAGTTTCTTAGTTTTACCTCAGACATTTTTTGGGTTAAGTAAGTCCGATATCTTTTTACCATCAATATATCGATTTATAGGTATCATCCCTTAATTAGCTGCATAGTTAGCTCCACATCGTTCTATGCTGATGCAGCATATAACCATGTGGATCTAACTATATTATTCGGTTGTGTCTTGTGTGTATGCATATATGGCTTACATACTTAGATTCGGAATTGTCAGTTGTTTGCTCTGATAATTTAAAGAAGCAGTTAAGATTTGCTCTGATAATTTACTTGTGTGTAATTTACAGCAAGATGTGTGCTTATTAAATCAATCTCCTTACAGTATTTTACATTAACTTTACAAGAGAGTTATCTATTTCTTCAATTAAGTTATTAATGTATAATTAGTACATGTTAGAGCACGAATATACATCCCTCAACCCTCATGAAAAATTAGGAGTTTTGGTTTAGTCACGAGGACAATACGAACACACACGGACAGGGGGATATTTTAAAGAACTACCCTAAAATATCCAGTACTGTGTCATATTTGTGTCTGACACGTCATGGTTACCAAATTGAAGTGGAACATACCTCGATTCAGTGTCCGTGATTCATAGCTCAGGTTCGACTCCTTCCATGCACAAGTTTAAAGTGGAATATATTAAATAATATACCTTCGTTTCAGCCCAAAAAATGGGAACTCAACCTGCATCTGCATACAAGAATGTCACTCTAAATTGCTCAACCATTACTACTACTTCAATGTTTTGGTGTAGTGAGTAGACACTTTAGCTCGTGGTAACAAAGCATTTCTATCTCTTATTTTGTAGCAAATATCTGCGTTGTTTAAATAAGTAATTTGTGAAGTTCGGTAGCTGTCAAATGAAGCTAATGAATCCATCAAGCTATCATAGCTTTATATGAATAAAATCAAGATTTCATAGCTGGCGTATGTTTACATTTTTTAGTTATTTGTACACTTTTAAGCAAGTTAACAGTTCTGATATCAGTACTGGATGGATATAATGTCTGTATACTTGCTTACCGGCATACTAGAACTTGCAAAACTTTCACTTTGGAAGAAAAACCCACCAGGAAAATTGAGATGTCAAATATCAGGCATTGAAAGAACTATTTAAAAGTTCCACCGAGAGGTTTTCAATGATCAGATACAAGTTTACTAGTTTACTGTGAGATGTTGAAGGTTTATAATGAGAAGATCAGAAACCTTCTCGTAGAGAATTCTGAACAACAGACAAATAAGTAATCATATATTTTTTCTTTTGTTTTTTTAAATTTAGTTGAATTTAGTTAAAACTTGGTCATATATTCAACATCTAATTGTTGTTGTAGGTTGGAAGTAAAGCAAGTAGCAGATGGCACTGAGGATATACCTGGCCTTGTGGACCTTTCAGCATAGAAGATATGTGTAGGAGATACTCCAAATGGGGGGAAATAACATATCGGTTGGATCTACCAAGGCAAATGAACTCTGTAGCCATTCTCACTGGTAATATTGTTGCAAAAGTATATCTTTTCCGTTCATTTTTCGTCACTTAATGAAGCCAACTTCTAAGTCTGGTTCCTCTCATAAGTACTTGATATCTGAATTGAAAAAAAGGAAAAATAGATATGGTGCATAAATTTGGTCTATGACTTGTTTGTCATCTTGCATAATTGTCTTATAAAGTGTCGTCAAGAAAATATTTTTGTTTAACGATTTTTTCTGGAGGAGATAAAATGACTTTTAGTCAGTTTTACGAACACTGATTTTAATTCTAAAAATGCTTCTAAGTTAGAAAAGTAGTTTAGGGTCTCCAAAAGCAACATTAGGTCATTATATTATTTCGTCTTTGACGGCATGGTGAGAGTGATTTTAAAGGGCGAGAATATGGTGAACGGGCAAAGGAGCAAGAGCCACATGTGGCTTGTGGATTTAGCTGGAAAGGAGCAAGTGGGCAAAACTGAGGTGGAAGGTTAAAGGTATCACAGTTCATAAACAAGTCCGTCTCTGCACTTGGGGATGTTATATCATACCCTTGCAAATCTCTATCTTATTGTTTTGTCTCTGGTAATTGAAACTATCTCCTGATTTGTTTGCCAACTCTAAGCGTACTCACTAGCTACAGAACTCTCTAGGTGTGTATTTCTTATTCTTTTTTTTTCACTTTCAACTATTATACGTATTAACTTGGTTTTAGATATTAGATTTTTTAAAGTTTAGGGGATACATTTTATAGGCCTACTGTTGTACCACAGAAAGAAACTATTTTTTTAAAAGAAACTATTTTTTGATAGAAATATATCTGTCATCATTTACTTGGTCTCACGATGTATTTAAAATGTACTTTTTCATAATAAAAATATGCTGCTTTTGGTTTATGTGCTGTTCTGTTTCCAATTTACATTTTAAAAATAATGTGTTCACATCTTATTAGCAGTCTCAGTCAAGTTTAGCTGTATTTTAATAAATGGGTTTCTCAAAACAGTTTTAAAGGTGAGGGAGGAGGGTTTAAATTGTAGAAGAGGTAATCATAAGGCTAAAAGATGAGAATAATTTTCCTTATCTCATTCTTTACTCCTGCTTTCATGTTTCCATGGACAATGAAGGAATAAAGCTTTTTGTACTCTGGGATGATGGAATTAATGCTTTTTAAACTGTTTTCATTGTTCTTCATACAGATGAATGATCTTATTGTCCTTTTCCTTTCTCCAGAGAATCACCATATCAAGGCATGAGTATATCATAGCGTTATTTTCGTGTTCCTTCAAAATTTAATTAGGTTATGGGAAGTTAACTACTCAGACATTTCCATCTTGCATCTTATGTTGAACAAACCTTCCTGTAGGAGTTCCTATGAGTATATCATAGGAATAAGTTAGTGCTTTCACCAAAGGAATACCCCCTTAGGGTATATAAATAATAAATAACAAAAATTTTGGAGGCAACATGTTGAATTTTTTTTTCTTTCTAATAAAAGGCTGATATATTTAAAGTCATTAATTGGATAACACAGTGAAGTTTTATCTTTATTAAGTTGCTAATAGACTTAGCCAAATTCTTATTGTTGACTGGGGTTTGTATTAATTTTATAACAGAAGAAGCGAAGAATTTAAAGCATAATAAATAAACATAAAGTAAGAAAGTAAAGTCTGAAAAGCCTGCATTTTAGCTACAACCTTAAAGCATTTAAGGATCTGCAGTTCTGCACTAATCTCTATGATAAATATTATATTCCAAGAGCCAAACTGTAAGAATTTCCCATTGGTGAACGACACCGTGACCAGGATCTTTACTGAAATCTAACACCAAGGAGAGTTTGTTCTAAAACTCAGACATTTCCATCTTGCATCTTATGTTGAACAAACCTTCCTATAGGAGTTCTCTGGTGCACGTGATTTTTTTGGTATTCTGGCCTTTACTGAACGATACGTGGATGATTGCCCGCTAGTTTGTTCTCGTCCTTGGTAGATGATTGCTCCCCTATTGATCGTTACAGCAATTTTACATTATTCACATTGCCACTAATTCAGTTTCACAACACGAACACTGGAGTTGATGGATGTTTTAGCTCGATCGAGTAACATACCAGTTAAAATTACTTTAAAAGGTCTATCACGGACCAATACTTCTACTGGTTTATTTGGAACAAACAATAAGATATAGTTGAAAATTGTTATACACACTTGGCCATATTTAGATGAAATTAAAAATAAGACAATTTATACTACTGAAATTGATCTTTACATCGTTTATACAATAGAGGTGATACAAAATTACTAAATTTGCATATGTTTTTCTCTTCCATCATGTGGACTAGAAAAATTATTCATATTGCAATCACATGATGGATGAGCATGTTCAAATTAAGCGATTTTGCATCACCATATATACGATATGAACAACTTTTTCATTGATCATCCCCCCTCTCCCACTCCATATATGGCCAAGAGTATCGGCTATCTAGCACAACCTATCCTGTTTATTACTTTATACAAAATAGTGAGAACATTAACTTCTTTGCTGTTTATTGAAACTTTCTATACAGTAATAATTTTTTCGTGTTGTCGTGTTGTTTTTTTTTTGATATATCGAATAGAGCCAAAAGGCTCCAGCCATCAAAAAATATATTAATCAATTAAAACAATAGCAATACAAATAATGTTACAATGGTTTTACAAGCTGTAAAACAGAACGAGGAAAACAACTAAGAAAACAATAAGCGACAGACAAGCAAGTAAATAATAGAACTACGGTACAAAAATAGAAACAACTCCGATAAGGGGGACTGTGTCAGAAGCCAGGAAAACTGAGAATGAATACAGGCACCCTGTCGCACCCAAGAGGACTACAAACTCGCACTACGGCTCGCTTCCGCAAGGCACAAGGAGCTGTCACTAGCAAGAAGCGAAGGCTCTGAGCACTGACCACTCTCAAAGTAGGAGAAGGCTGGACTAACAGAGCAGAAAACGAGACAGAAGGAGGAAACTCTAGCAACACCAACAAAAGAAGGCCCTGACTACCTGCACCGCAAAAGACCAAGAGCAGCCGAGACTCAACTGTGCGGAATCCGAAGATCTGACTCAGAAACTGTTTTCCTTGCCAGAATACGAGCGCTCACCCGATTCTGCAAATTATAATAGACTTTCTTATTATATTTTCGCTTGACGGTGGGAGGGATGACCTTTACCAATGGGGGCAAATCTGCAGCAGGGTCAGACCTGCTAGCTACATCTTTGATGATGCAATAAGATGGAAAGAGCAGACTGGAATCAACTGAAGAGGCTATTGGGATGGAGTTAGTAAGATAGGGAGAACGAGAGAAAGAAGAGTTAACACGAAACGGAGAAAGCTTTAGGGGAAAAGAGTGCAGGTTGTGCAAGACCTCCATTAGGAGGTGATTGAGCCAAGATTGAACCCCTAAGACTTGATACCACGAAAAGATGCATCCCGGGAAATGAAAAGAGAATGCTGACAATTTGGGAGAAGAAATCATCATAGAACAAGGATAATTATAACATAAAGAAGAAGCCTTAGAAAAAAGATACACCTTGCCAGAATGCCTCTGAGGGCCTGAATTGCGGCGATGCAGAGCGTGCCTAATCGCACTCCGAGACCAAGAACGACAAGGGACTAAGGATTTAAATAATCCTTCGTATTTAACCAGATTCAAACACAGAGAAGGTGCCATCGAGGAAAAAGGGCCATGAGCCTTGAAATAATTCAAACGGGGGAACGAGACCAGTTTCGAAAACCCCTTACGACCCTTAAAAAGGTTAGCAATATTAGGAGGCTGAAGATAAGCAATAGAATCACAATAGGTTGTGGAAGAAGTAGTGGAGCTCATAGCTGGTAAAGGCACAACTGCCAAGGAGTTGAGATCCTTTCCAGATACAAGACTAAACTTCCTTGCCAAGTTAGCAAGGAGCTTGCGCTTTAAAAGGGGGTAGTTTAGAAAGGAAAGAAGTTTGGCCGGTAAGAGATGTCCCCTAGGAAAACCAAGGAGTTTTTGAAGAGAAAAACATTTACTGCGCGAATGACCAAACTTATCACAGAAAATGCACCTGATTTTATTCGCGCAATCACGTTTAATATGCTCGGGAAGGAGGCACCTGAAACAAACCTTAAGAGAGTTTGGCGTACAATAAGAGGAGGACTTAGTGAAGATAGGAGAGCCATGAGAAAGATAAGAAATATTGAAATGAGGAGAATACAACTCCCTCTGCAATTCTATAGTCGGCATAAAACTTTTAGACCTAGCATCATATTCGGAGAGATGCATGGTAGCAAGCTGACCAAAAATGCCTTAGAAGTTCACTGGCAAAGAAGGACACTGTACAATAAAATAGAGGCAGTACAGTTCCAAATGCACCCAAAAGACCACCACCAAGGAAATAGTGGAGTCTGAGGGGGCAAAAAAACTCCCTCAAAATAGAGAGAAAAGGAAAGAGATAAGATTCAATAAGGGAAGAAAAATAGAGCTATCTGAACTCGAGCGGACTGATGCTCAGGTTACAGCAAAGCGTTGAAACCAAACACCGACGGAACGGAACCGCCGGTGGAAGAGAAGAAAAGTTGTAAGAAATAACACTAGATCTCTTGTGCCACAACACAAGAGATCCGAAAACGCCCACACAAGATACAGTAATGCACTACCAAAGACCCAACAACACACCCAGCACATGCTAAAGCAGAAGTACTCACAGAATACGAAACCGCACACGCTACAAGAGAAGTTGAAATACTCACAGTGGGGGAAGGCGGCACCACCGGGAATAAACTCACAGAGTAAGGATGAAAAGGAGAGCGGTCGGAGAGTGGGCTCCACCGGAGGGAGGCACCAAACAGGGGGTTTACGGGAAGTAGCGCTCGACAGTGATGGCTCTGGGGCCACCGTAAACGGCAGGAGCACCACCACAGGAAGCAATCGAGAAGAGCGTAGTCTCCTCCGAGACAGGGTGAAGCCACTCCGATCGAGCCGAAGACAGGGGGACGGCGGGGAGAGAGCCGGAGGAGGGACGTGGATGGAGAGGGACGAAAGCCGCGGCGAAAGAGAGAGGCGAAAATGAGGAGATGCGTCGAGAGAGGAGAGAGAGCTGACCAAGATTAATGAAGGGGAGTAGGGTCGAAATGGTGAGGAGCCGCCGGATCTGACTGGAGAAGGCCGGAGAAGAAAGCTGTTGAAAATCGTCTTTTTCTTGTTAGAAGGCTTCCTTTTCATCTCTTCGTTTTCTCCCTGTGCCGTTGTCGTGTTGTTGATCACGACTTTAACTAAAGAAGAAATTACTTATTTACTCTGAGATCAACCTAAAATTTATTTTGTTATGTCAGATTCTGATTGCAATGAGTTAGGCATGAGATGTGTGACACATACTAAGTGAAAAAGTAATATGATCATAATATTTATGTTATTCATAGGTTTAAATCTATAACAAAAAATGAGAATATTTTAAGTCACCTTGTGTGCAAAATAGTTACATGTGAAAATCTTTAACATTGATTAGGTGCTAAGATATTGGAGAAAAATCAAAACATACAAAGACGCGCCTTACAAGAAAAATCAAAACATAATTGTCTTTATATCTTATTTAATTTGTATTAGTAGCAGTTGAATAGAAGAAAAGAAGCGAAAAAAAGTTAGGTCTTTTACTTTTTTGTAAAATTCTCATAATGTCGTGTTCTTTATTGTATATGTATAATTTTATTATTTGAAGTTTAAATATGTATAATTTTTTTTATTTTTCCCCCCTAACGTGTATTATTGTATTACTGTCTTTTGTCTATATGAAAATATAAGAGATTAAATATCCAAATAATTTATTTTGTTGCAGCTCTAATCCATCGTGAAGTATCTCCCTGCAAAATTAAGGGAATTATTAAAAAATGGAATGCTTGGGGAATTGAGTAATTAAAATACGAGCTTACATTTTCATTAGAAGAAAAGGACGAAGATGAAGCAGTCCGACACTGGTTATAGAGGTTGTTGGCATAACATAATTGTCTTAATATTTTATTTAATTTGTATTAGTAGCCGCTGAATAAAAAAAAGAAGCGAAAAAAAGTTATGTCTTTTATTTTTTGGTAAAATTCACATAATGTCGTGTTGTTTATTATATATGTATAATTTTATTATTTGAAGTTTAAATATGGATAATTATTTTTATTTTTTCCCCTAACGTGTGTTATTGTATTACTGTCTTTTGTCATTTATATGAAAATATAAGAGATTAAATATCCATATAATTTGTTTTGTTGCAGCTCTAATCCATCGTGAAGTATCTCCCTGCAAAATTAAGGGAATTATTAAAAAATGGAATGCTTGGGGAATTGAGTAATTAAAATACGAGCTTACATTTTCATTCGAAGAAAAGGACGAAGATGAAGCAGTCAGACACTGGTTATAGAGGTTGTTGGGCTAACATAATTGTCTTAATATTTTATTTAATTTGTATTAGTAGCCGCTGAATAAAAAAAAGAAGCGAAAAAAAGCTAGGTCTTTTACTTTTTGGTAAAATTCACATAATGTCGTGTTCTTTATTATATATGTATTATTTTATTATTTGAAGTTTAAATATGGATAATTATTTTTATTTTTTCCCCTAACGTGTATTATTGTATTACTATCTTTTGTCATTTATATGAAAATATAAGAGATTAAATATCCATATAATTTGTTTTGTTGCAGCTCTAATCCATCGTGAAGTATCTCCCTGTAAAATTAAGGAAATTATTAAAAAATGGAATGCTTGAGAATTAAGTAATTAAAATACGAGCTTACATTTTCATTAGAAGAAAAGGACGAAAATGAAGCAGTCAGACACTGGTTATAGAGGTTGTTGGCTTAACATAATTGTCTTAATATTTTATTTAATTTGTACTAGTAGCTGCTAAATAAAAAAAAGAAGCGAAAAAAGCTAGGTCTTTTACTTTTTGGTAATATTCACATAATGTCGTGTTCTTTATTATATATGTATAATTTTATTATTTGAAGTTTAAATATGGATAATTATTTTTATTTTTTCCCCTAACGTGTATTATTGTATTAAATATGTATTATTGTATTACTGTCTTTTGTCATTTATATGAAAATATAAGAGATTAAATATCCATATAATTTGTTTTGTTGCAGCTCTAATCCATCGTGAAGTATCTCCCTGCAAAATTAAGGGCATTATTAAAAAATGGAATGCTTGCGGAATTGAGTAATTAAAATACAATATTACATTTTCATTAAAAGAAAAGAACGAAGATAAAGCAGTCAGACACTGGTTATAGAGGTTGTTGATAAGTTATTTAATCTCAACTTTTTTATAAATAAAAAATCATGATGTATATTAAGTTGTTAATTTTTAGCACAGAAGTTAAAAAAATAAGACATGTAAAATAACCTTATCCCAACATATAAAAAATAATGATATCCTTATTATGCTTTCTCATACATTCTCTTACATCTACAGCTTTTTCATTCTCTCTTCCTCGTATCATCTCTTCTTCTCTCTAATTAAGATAAATAAACAAATAATACAATTTGACAAATATATACCTTAATGAAAATACTATAAATCTTATAGATTACATATACTAGTAATTTACACATGCAATGCACGTCTTAATAAATATATATTTGTAAAAGTAAAAATTCTAATGCAGTCTGGACTTGAACTTGAGACCTCCTTTATAATAGCTAGGTACGAGCGATGCACGTGTTTATTTGTTTACAAATGACAACTCCAACTCTCCCATTATAATATTAGAGATTCGAGATATTGAATAAAAAATTGAATATCGATTACAAAAAATCATATACATATATATTGAAGATACCAATTTAAGATTTGAAATTAGGGTTAATAAGTATTTCATTAGGGAAAAATAAAGAAAAAGATCTCCACAATCATATTACAAATATAAGGAGCTCTCTCCCAACAATAACATCCAATTGCACCTAACATCTCAAGTTAGACATACTCAGAGGCCAAACGCCTACTTGAGGCAGAGGAGGTGGCCGCCTCGGGCCCCTGAATTTTTCACAATTTTAGGAGCCCCCAATTTTTCTTCTCTTATACTTGTAGTAAAATAAAATTACACTATGAATAATTGTGATTAGGGGTCCCCCAATTCAATTATTTTGGTCTTTATTATTTTTTATTATTAATTGGGCTTGTGCTTTAATTGAATTTGAGCATTTTGTTGTTTTATGAATTGAATTTGAGGCTTGAAATCCCTCTCCAAATCCAATCCGCACCCGACCCACACTCGCACCTGAGACCCGACCCACACACTTCAATACCCTACCCTCCATTCTACAAATCCAATCCATCTCCATTCTCCAAATCCAAGTCATCCATCTCCAATTTGCCTGGAACAATGTGCAAATTGTATATATACTAGTTTTTCTCGTGGGCACATGCCTACGACACGTCTTCGAACGATACATCATATAAAAAGCCTTGCAAACAGTGAAACAACAATTATTTAGCTCAAGTTTGAATAGTATGACAATAATTAGTTGTAAATAAAAGTTCATGTTATTATTAGTATATGTTGAAAAATAATTATAAATGGGGGTGTGAAATCCAACTTCTTAGAACTTTGAGGGTGGAAAATGATGAAATTTAATTGTTAAGGAGATATTTGTTAATTTCAATGTAACACGAGCAATATAAAAAGCATAAAAAATTTGAAAATTTATAAACCTGAAATCTTAATATCTAAATTTCTAAGTAAATAGAGAGACAATGAGGGAGAGGGAGAGAGAAAGAGAAAAATATTTTAAAAAAGTGAAGTGAGAAAAGAGACATGGTAATAAAGTAATGAGTTTTTGGTTTAGGGGGAAATGTAACGCCCCGGCCCCAAACTCAGATAATTTAATATTTATTTATTTATTTGTACAGCTGCCCACCACAGGCTGCCTCTCAAAAGGAAGTTGATGTGTCTAATTTTTAAATAAATATTTGTACTCATTTACTCATAAAAATTGTTTGTATTCGTCTATCTTGTTAAAAATCCATCTTATTTCTATAGATTTCAATTAATTAATTATTTTTGAAGGAATAAGATTTTTGATGCAAAAGGTGAAAATTTTTGATAAAAATCAACAAACAAAACAAGGAGAGTGATTGATTAATTTTTATTGTTTTGTTGAATTTTAAATTTTACAATTTGACCATGTGAAAAACAAAATAGAAATTTTAAATTGCCAATAGAGGTGAAAATGAAATAAACAAATTTAAAAGGGTTTAATTGAGCCAATGTGATTATTAGTTAGTTTAATTAATTTAAACTATTTTATTTTATTTTATTTTTAAATCCTAAATTCTAATTTTATTTTGTGTGCGTGCAGCACGTGCTTCAAGAAAAGAAAGAGAAGAAAAAGAAGCAAGAAATAAAGAGCAAATCAAATAAGGAAATAAATAAATAAAGATGTGGGGTTTTCTGCAAAAATAAACCCTAATTCCCACATCTGTGCTCCTATAAATACAACAACAAAAGGAAGAGAGAAGGCACGCTTAACAAGAAGACGGCTGATCTGAACTTAAAGAGAAAAAAATGAAAGACGTAGAGAGAGACAGAGCTCCTGACAGAGTTCTAGGAGCTCTGTCTCTGTGAAGGCTCGGGAGTCAAGGCAAAAAGCAAAGGAGGACGCTGACACGGGGCTTCGGCTCAAAACTCGAGGACAACAACAGAGTTCTCCTCTGATTGAGTTGTTAACGCTTACGTGGGTGCGAACTTCAAAGGCAGGAGAGATAAACAAAAGGGGCTGACTGTTTTGGGCGGCGTGGACTTCGAGAACGAAATAGAGAGAAGGTGCTGAGGAACTATTTGCTGCTCGGTTCTCGAGGGGTTCGGTTTGCAATTTTTGTTTTATAAAATAGTTCTTTCTGTATCGTTTTTCCTCTTCTAATTTTTATTATGCATGTAACATCCCGCAAAATTGGAAATCGTTTTTCCTCTTCTAATTTTTATTATGCATGTAACACCCTGCAAAATTGGAAATGACAATTTTACCCTTGTGTGTTACGCACGTGTATTTTGTAACGTGTTTTCACCACGTATTTTGATTACCGACTATTTATGTATTTTCCGTATTGATTTCAGTTGACTAAAATATAATATTTCAATCGCTGTGTTTTACGTGTTTTTATGTGTTTTTGATGCACGTGTCGATTATGTGTTTCCACCGCAACATGCAATATTTTTTTTAGGTTTAAATTATTTATTTTTATGTATTTAAATTTATTTTATAAAACAAAAATTCATTTTTCCCTATTTTGATTAAAATGCATTTTTTGATTTTCTGCACGTATAATACACGTGTTTTCTGCATACGTAGTGATTACATCATGGAAAATATTAAATTAATAAATATGTTCTCCTTATGTTGTTTTGATTACAATTTTAATAATTTTCCGTTGATAAAGGCGATTTCGCATTTTGATATTTTACGTGCGACGCACGTGTTTTCGGTTAACGTATTTGGACATATTTGTTTTCAAAATAAATTCTGGAGTGTGTGTAACACCCCGTAGTTTTCAAAAGAATATAAATAAGTAATATATATATATATATATAGAAAGAGAGAGAGAGAGAGTTAGTCTATTATGAGATGGTGAGATGGGTTCCTTATCGTGAGCGGGAGCTACCAGCCATCCGATCTAGAGTGATTCAGATCGAATGGCTGAGATCAGATCCCGTTCTCCATCTTGTTTTGTTGAGGGTAAAATGGCTGAGATCATTTTATATTTTGTTAATTTGTTAGTAGCTACTTGTTTGTTACAAGACAAGTGTAGAAAAAAAGTGTACAAAATAAATGTAGGATTTATTAGTGGGCTTCGCATTATTTTCTAGTGGGCTTCTTATTTATTTATTTTTCTATTTTTTATTTATTCCAATGGGCTTAAATTAGTCTTTTAGGCCTATGGACTTAATTAAGAAAGAAAAATGAGACAAAAATAAAAGAAAACTTATGTATAACTTAGGAAAATTTTTAGAACAAAAATGAGGTAAAATTGAACGTGCGTTTCACGTGCAAAAAATGAAATTTTTATTTTTATTTAAAAATTTAGTACGGGATGTTACACTAATCCTGGTTCACAAAATAAAACATGAAGACTAGATTTGACAATGTAATGACAAAAAACTATGTTCTAGGCATATGAATTGCCAACTTCTTATAAAACATATTACACTAAGGGGGTGTTTGGTACACGGATTAGAAAATTCCTAGGAATAAAAGGATTGCCGGGAATGTGAGGGTGGGAATGAAGATTCCCGGGAATGTTGCATTATCGCGTTTGGTATAGTACATTGCATTTCCGGGAATCCTTTATTATTGTAATTTTTTATTCTAGTTTTTTGGGTTTTTTTATGTTATGAAAATCACATGAGAATGCTCAAATCCCATGATTTTAGGGAGGAATATATATTTTTATGCTAGTTTTTTTGGTTATTTTATTGCTTGTTATGAAAATCCCCTGGGAATCCTCAAATCCCATGGTTTTTCGGGAGAATGGAAATCCTTCCCAACAAAGGATTTTGATTCCCTTGGGGATCTATCATTCCATCCAAAACTATACTTGCCACATACCAAACAAGGTAATGTAAGAGGGAATATGGGATTCCCTTGCACATTCTCACGTACCAAACGCCCCCTAATAATAGTAGATTGTAAAAATTCTAGCTAAAATGAAATTATAGGCCAAAATAGTTTACAGATTTGAACAAAAATAGAACTTGCAGATATAAGCTGATATAATAAGCTGGCAAAACTTATACACAAGATGAAGTCCACTAAAATGATAAAACAACAGGTTCATTTCTTGCTAATTTTTCCCAAAATAGAAGATTTGTGAAGATGTATATGCCGATATTGTCCACTTTAATTTACCGACGAGGATCGGAAAGGACAACCTTCGATTACTAGTTCGAGTTAAAGTTCTTATAGTGAGCAACTATGGTGCAAGTTTAGTCACACAAGCATTTTGACAAACACATTGTGTGCATAAATTCAGAGGACTCATATCAACAGACTCTTGCATTATCTCAATACATCTCGATACATATTGACCCAGGTTACAAAGCTTCACCTATCCTAACTTAACTTGCAATCATTTTCATCTAAATGACCTACATAAAAAAATCAACACCAAATCAACAAACAAACAAAAAATCACAATTAGTAGAAAGAACCATACCTGATGAATCTCCCTTAAGAACTGGACCCGCTTCCTCACCACCAGACTCAGACTCTCCAGCATGTCCGCCACATGCTCCACGGATAAGCTTTGCAACTTACGCTACAACCACAAAACACAACAAAAAAATTAAAGCACCGCCAAAAATCAAGAAACCCTTACAAAACCCTAACATAATTGCTCACCAAAATAAACCTTGAGAGCGCTAACAAGGCCGACTTTCTCATCTGCGCTAAGATGTAACAACAACACACAAATCAAAGCATATCAGTAAAACAAAATAGAGGAAGATCGGGAGAGATGGAGGAAGTCAACACCGACGAGGTTGGGGAGGTTGGAGGTGAGATCGGTGACATTGAAGTTGTTAGATTGGTTGATTTTGTCGGCCATGGCACCTATTTTGAGGGGATTGGAGAAACTCTAGCTGTTGTAAAACCCTAGATGAAGAGGACGGTTGGGAAAAAGGGAGAAGAGAAGGGGGATATAATGGGAGAACTATTTATATCTGGGCCTTTGAGTTGAGTTTGCAGGTTTGGACCAGTTTTAGTCCGGTCAGATAATCGTCGGCCAAGATCTAATCATTATATAAATCAAATGAACGACCTAGATTAGATTTGTAGATCTAAATGTCGCCCATTTTTTATACTTTTTTCCATCAAATGCATAATCCACACAGTCCAATGTGATCAACATGTCTTACTCATATATCAAGTCATCTCATTTTTCCTCTGCTAAAAAATTGCTCATTTTGCAAGTAAATGATGATTGTTCAAAACATGTTTAAACCTCGTAATTTGGCATATATAAAGATTTTGTGACATTTTTTTAACAAGGCCATAGCTGCACACATACACCACGGGCACACACTCACACAACAATTCCATAATAAATGGATGATACAAGTGGGGATTGAACCTCCGAGCCCTTGCTCGATAGCTAAGAGTCTCATCACTAGACCACTGTGACAGTTGCGGTTTTATGGCATATTAATCATATTGAATAGTGTGGATCAATCATTCGATAGAGAAATATATGCCAAATGAGTGACACTTTAGGAAATTTTCCTAGAGTGAAGAGAGAGAGAGAAGGGGGGAGGAAATATGGCATGAGAGGAAATTTCCACTTATGACACCCTAACTATTCTACCCCCTCCTTCCAAATGCATGATCCACACCGTTTAAAGTATTGAAAATGTCATAAAATATTTAAAAAAAAGAAAAGAAATCTATTTCTATTATAAAAGCAAGAATAAATCTGTCTAGAGCGAATCCCGACCATCCATTTCTTTGACTGACCATCTAATTGACGGCTGAGATGACTGATGTGAATATTTGCAAGTGTACAAAATCACAACAAGTAGTATAGTTAAGTGAATAGAGTGTCGAACCCACAGGGACTAATTATTTTATTGAGTACCGATATTACTAGATAAATCGCTATTTGGATAATCAAATCTAATAAAGAAATCGACTAAATTAAACTAATCTAAAAATAACTAACTAAATTAATTAAGAGGGAGCGGGATGTGAAATTTTTGTAATTTGTTAATGGCAAAATTAATTCTAAGGCTTTTGACTTCACCTAGTTAATCACACACAATTTATAATTCCATACGAATAAAAAGATTTATTTTTCCAAGTTGTAGACCGAAATCCCTATATTATTCAATGCTTTCTCTCGAACAACACAAAAAATATCTCCAATTAACAGTTTGTCATATCTCTATGCAAATTTAATTAATCGAAGACTCATTAAGTTCTGTGGATTTCTTAACGGTCACATCAATCGCGGTAAATTATCTCTAATTTCGCTCAATCAATGGTGTTCAATTTTATAGTTCTAAATCAGAAATTACCTCTCGGTCTCTCCATGATCCAATAAATCATACAATCGTCTATCCACCAATTGTAGGCATTAAGAATAAAAATCAAACACACAACCAAGGAAAAATAGAAAAATAATATGGAATTAAAATTGTGTTCTCAAAACTAGGCTACATCGAAACCCTAGAAAAATAAATTTAGTTCATAATGGTTTTGCAATTAACAAACATTGTCTTGGATTGCATTATAAAAATTAGAGAAATAAAAGAGATACAAAAGGGACTATTTTTGTAAAAGAAAATTGCAAATCGAACGCCTCGAAAAACGTGCAGCCAAAGTCAAATCCCCATTCTCTCTCCTCTGTTTTCTTTGTTTTGATCAGCACAGGTGTGACATCAACGCTGCTGACGTCAGCAGCTGTCCCTCTCTGTCTTGATTTGAGTCCCGAGCACGCCACACTCGACCTGCTCTGTCGTTTTGCACACAGAACACAATCAACTGTCCCTGACGTGTGCCTTGGGACACATGCCACGCTGGAGTGCACACCGAATCCCTGTCGCTGGTCACGTCGCTGCAACTGATCCCTTTTCTCTCTCTCTTCAAGTTCACGCCCCACTTTTTTTTATATATATTTAAATTTAATTTTTATTTTTATTGAGTAGCCGTCTCTTGGTGTCTTCGTTAAGCGCTCCCTTTTTCTCTTCATCTGCTGTTATATTTACAGGAGTAGAAGAGGTAAGAATTAGGGTTTCCTTTTGCAGAAAGAACCCTTCATCTTTATTTATTTGAAACACATCCTGCAAATACAAATAAAATAAGGATTTAGAATTTAAAAATAAAAATTTAAATTTAAATTAATTAGTTCATATTAAACTAACTAATTTTCACATTAGCTCTATCAAAATCCTTTTAAATTTGTTTATTCTTTTTACACTCCATTGACAAATAAAATTGTACTTTCCTTTTCATATTGCCAAATTGTAAAATTTAAAATTCAACAAATCAATAAAAATAATAAATCAATAGTTTTGCTTTGTTTGTTGATTTTTACCAAAAAATATTCACATTTTGCATCAAAACTCTCATTTCTTCAAAAATAATCAATTACTTGAAATCTTATGGAAATAAGACGAATTAAACACAAGATAGACGAAAACAAGCAATTTTAATGGGTAAATGAGTACAAATATTTGTATAAAATTTAGACACATCAAATACCCCCAAACTTAAGATTTTGCTTGTCCTCGAGCAAAAAAGTAAAACCATGAATAAGGGATAATAATCAATAGTAGACTCAACCCATCACACTAAGAGATTTTATCATGCAAACATCAAAATTTCAATTAAAAATATAAACAATAGCAAATAAAGTAAAATCAAGCATACCCACTTTCTCTAGTGCATTTATTTATTCATAATTCCAAACACAATCACATTTTTCATGCAATTAATGTAAGTATAGTATGTAACAACTTCATCTGTGATTCCCCCTTCCCACTATTAAAAACTAAGGGTCTGCTCCGAAGTGGCCAGGTATATGTAGAGGATTTCGCCAGGCTTCGGCTTGCTCAAGAGTAGGGGTTTACCAGGTAAGCCTTCAGTTGATCGAAGGACTCTTGCTGTTGTGACCCCACTCAAAGCCTTTCGCTCCCCTCAGGGCTTTGAAGAATGGGAGGCATTTCATCCCTAACTTGGAGAGAAAATGCCTTATAGCAGCGAGGCGTCCCGTGAGCCTCTGCACTTCTTTGACATTGGAGGGAGGGGCCATATTGAGTATGACTTTGATCTTCTCCGGATTGGCTTCTATGCCTTTCTGGCTCACCATGAATCTGAGAAATTTGCCAGAAGAGACGCCGAAGGCGCACTTGCTCGGATTCAGCCTCATGTCGTGCCTTCTCAACACCCCGAAGGCTTCCTGGAGGTTAAGGACATGCTCCTACCTCCGAATGCTCTTGACCAACATGTCGTCCACATAGACTTCCACGATACGGCCAATCTGGTCTCAGAAGACCTTGTTGACTAGGCACTGGTATGTAGCTCCCGCGTTCTTCAGCCCGAAATGCATGACCCAGTAGCAGTACAGGCCTTGGTCAGCCACGAACGAGGTCTTCGGAATGTCAAGAGGGAACGTTCGGATCTGGTTATACCCCGAAAAGGCATCCATGAAGCTGAGGAGCTCGTGGCCGGAGGTCGCATCGATCAGAGCATTGATGCTCGGAAGAGGGAATGGATCCTTCGGGCACGCCTTGTTGAGGTCGGTAAAATCGATGCATATTCTCCAGCTCCCGTTGACCTTTTTAACCATTACCACAGTGGATAGCCATTCGGAGTAGTTCACCTCTTGGATGAATCGGGTGTTCATGAGCTTCTCAACCTCTTCCTTGATTGCTTGTTAGCGCTCGGGAGTGAATTTACGTCACTTCTGCTGGACTGGCTTGACTACCAGGGCAACGCTGAGGTGGTGCATCAAGAGCTCTTCTGAGATCCCAGGCACATCTGCCGCGGTTCAGGCGAAAGATCACGGTTCTCCCTTATGCATTGGGAGATTTCTTTTTTGATTGAAGGGGAAAGAGCCTTGCTGATCTGGAATGTCTTGGTGGCATCTTCTTCTGAGAAGGCCACTTCTTCCAGCTCATCCACCGGCTCGGAGATGGTCTGGCTACTTTCTCGTGGGAGTTCGAGGGCTTCAAGGGAGAGGACTAGGCCTCCCATCGAGGTCATGTTACACTTGCGAGTCGCCTCCTGACTCCTTCTTACTTCTCCCATTCCCGTGGGGGTGGGGAACTTCATTTTCATATGACAGGCCGATGGGATGGCCTAGAGAGCAGACACACCTGGTCGACCCAGAATAACATTATAGGAGGCTTTCACATCTACCACCATGAAGTCCATCAGCTCCGTGCGGCTGACCAGGATTTTGCTAGCGGTCACGTCGAGGGTTATAACTCCCTCGATCGTCACCGGCACCCCGATGAATCCATGAAGTGTGTAGCCAGCTGGCTTGAGCCGATCTCTTGAAAGCTGTAGGCCCTTGAACGCCTCCAAGAAAAGAATATTAATCGAACTGCAGTTGTCCACCATGACCCGACGTACGTCGAAATTGGCCATCCGGAGGTTTATAACAATGGCATCGCAATGGGGCGTTCGGATGCCCTCCAGGTCCGTATCAAAGAACGTAACAGGAACTCCTAGACCCTTGGGACGAGGGTGGCTCTGCATGGCGTTCACTTCCCGAACGAAGGCTTTTCGGGAGGAGTTGGAATCTCCCCCCCTCCGGCCTCCGTGTATGAGCCCACTATACCCCGGCCTCCCCTCTCTCATGTGTGCGCCGTCAACCCCAGCCGAACATCCCCAGCTCGATGCCCCATCGACCTGCCCCTATCCCATCGCCACTCCCGATCCCGACCTTCACCCATTGCCGACCAACACCCAAGGCCATACACCGAGCACTCCACATCTCTCCATCCACCATCTATCTCTCCCCGTCCCAGCACCGATCAGCAGCAGCAACCGCAGGAGCAGCGATAGCCAGCAAGGGCCAGTCGCTGCTACCCCTACCCGATCTTTTTCTCTCTTTCGTTTGGGTTTTCACGTATGTGATCGTGTGTTGCTTTGGCTCATGGATTTTCGTTCGTGGTTTTGTTCATTGCCCGAGAATCCGTTCCCGTTATTCTTGGTGTTCGTTTCGTCTTCGGTTAATGCAAGTAACTTGTACTCAAATTTATTTGTATGATACAAGTCAAAAAATATCGCTTATAGTGTAGTTGGGTTCTAGAGACAACTCGTGTGTGTTTTCTTTGATGGGTTTTGTCTCTATAGTGCTATTTGACCATAGTTGCCTCACGACACAAAAATCGATATGAAAACAACTAGGTTTGACCGTTCATGATCTATTTATATACGTGAGATAATTAAGTGAAATTATGTGTTTGATGAGATCCATGTGATATGGTGGTTGTGAATATGTTATTTACTCTATTTCATGATGTTTGGACACCTAGTAGACTTTATACCATGTTTGATTGTGATTGGAACGAGTTTCATGTGGTTTATGTTGGTTTTGTTTTCAAGAGAAAATCTCGATGATCAGTTTTGATTTGTATTTTAGATCCTATTAAGGCCAGAATTCTTAATTTTTGTATTATACATGAATTGTAGAGAAATCCATCTTCTTTCCAAACTCTGTGACCTTGATCAATTTCGTTTTCTTATAAGTGAGTTATGGCTATTTTACTACAGAGGTGTATTCTATTTTCAGATTTCGTTTCTTGATGATTTTGATGATTAAACTATTTTGATACTAGTCCTAAATATATTATTTTGATATGAACCTTTGCACAATATTTCTATACCTATCTAGGGATTACCCAAAAGTTTTGGTGGATTTTATTGATGAGTTTTATACTTCGTTTCATGCTCGTTTATGAAAGTTATACTTGCTGTATTTTGCTCGCTGTTCTGTAAAGAATCGCATTTTCATCCTATTTTCTTTTACTGTATGGAAAATATTTATGAAATATGAAATTTACTTATTTTGTCAATTTTTATCTCCCTTTGACGGATTTGGATTTCGCTTCACGGTTTGCGAGATATTGATGTTTTCGTACAGCATTGTTGGGAATTCCAGATTTGCCAAGCTATCGTTTCTTGATGTTTTCTGATTTTTGTTGACTGAACTAATTTTACTGGAATATTATGAAACTTTATATTCTGATACTAGACAAGAAGGGAACCACCCCATATTTTTGCTGGATTTATTTGAGGATTTTTAATGCTTTTTTTCTGACATTGAATACGATTTACCGATTTCTGGCTTAACGTATTGTCTGGATTCAAATAAGTTTTGAGTTATGATTTTGTGAAATACTATATGTCTTATATATAATCGATGGATTCGTGTGGAAGTCTATTTTCCAGGTTCTTTGACGGATTCAGATTTGAATTTCTGTAGTAACGGGAATCACTGTTTTAGTACTGTACTGTCGTGCTGTCCTGAATATGAACATATACTGTCTTGCTCGTTTATGTGACCGTATATCATCTATACATGTTTATTTGTTTCCCTGAACCAAATACTGATTATACCATGATAGTTTGACACTATTTTATGCACTATTATGTCTGTTGATAACCATAATAAAAGCGACCAAGCCGGAGTTTCTTAAGGGAAGATCTAGTAGTGGAAAATATGGAAACATGTACTTGGAAGGGAATTAGTATTCCATACTGTTACTGTTACTGTTACTTTTACTGCTACTGTTACTGTTATTTCTACTGGTACTGCTACTGTTACTGATACCTAAGTACACTGCCCTATTATGATCCACTCTGAAATCTAAAAGCGGAACTATTTGTTGTAGCAACCATGTGTTATATTTTGGGGCGCATGAAGTGCTACCTAGCTAGTAATACACACAGACTGTAAGAACATAAGACTGATACTGTTGGACTGATACTGTTATACTGTTACACTGATATACTGAGCTTACTGTTACTGGACACTGTTAGTTACCATATGACACTATATTTGACACATTCATTTGTACTGTTAGTATACCATGCTAGTTGACTTTGTTTTACAGATTCGTGCTAGTTATTACTGTTGATGCATTATACCATGCTATATTTATTTCCGCTGTCATTTTAGATTTGACTATTCCATGTACTTGTATCCTACATTATAAGTGGCCCGTAATTTGCATTGACGGGTACTTATTTTTTCTTTCCTTCTCCTACAATTATCAATTGCAGATCAGGATAGTCAGCTGCCCGACAGCATTAGCGAAATAAGATGTTAGTGATGGATTTCTTGCTTATTAGTATTACTATTATTGTTACTTTGAATAATGTATTTTGATTACTTGGATGATTACTTTGTATTTGGGCGATGTGACCCAGGATTTTGTCTTGTCTAGATCTGATTTATTTGAGATTAATACATTTTGTTTCAAGTAAATTCTGTTGGTTTATTAATTCAATTTTGCATGTGTGTGGTTGACTGTTTTGCTTCCGACTCTGATTATTTTGTGAGATGTTGTAAAGATTCCTGAACAGCTTATGGATGATGCAAATCATTCGCTGGGTTGAGTCGCGTATCCGTATTCCATATTCTTTTTGGAAAGCGGGGCGTGACATGTACAATGATAACATTTTAAACATTGGTATATGTTGCTGGCCAACCATCCTGTTCCACCGATGTTGGTGCATCATCTTCAGGTGAATATCGCCGTTCAAGACATTTACATCCACACAAACTCATTTTGCAAGGCCGCCACAGATTTGAGGAAGTGTGAGAGGGACGACGCAAAATTGTAACTTCCAAGTCAGTTTTTACGGAGTTGGTTTGATTGGTAAGGTGAAACAAGACTGAGCACTTCTTGCAGCCCTCGTCAAGCGATGGAGGCCAGAGACACACTCTTTCCATCTACCAGTGGGGGAGATGACGATGATATTGTAAGATATCGCCATGATTTTTTGTCGATCAATATATAGGATGGTCATGACGGGTAATATGAATTTTCAGAACATAGAGTTGTGTAATGAACTCCTCGGTATAGGGTTTGATGATGAGGAAGTGGATGATAACTCTATTTTTGTCGGAAAATCAATCCGACTGTCATGGTTGAAGAATAATTTTGAAGGGAAATTGACCGATGAATTGAGCGACTACAACGTGCAGTGTTACAGTAGGACACATATTCTAACTGTGTTTGGAGGTGTTCTCTTGATTAACTCCACCGGAGATACCGTCCCTCTTATGTATCTGCGATTGCTCGCCGACCTAAGCTTAGCCGTCTGGTATAGTTGGGGAAGTTGCTCATTAGCCACCTAGTACATGACATTGTGTGCAGTTGCTCTCGATGGAGTTGGGATGACTGGGCTGATGGTCTTGCTTCAGATTTGGGAATAGGAATGTATACACTTGGATCGTCCCTGTATTACGAGACCCACGGAGGGTTGGGTGGCCTCTGCACCCATCGTTGAGATGTGACCACCTTTAAGTGTGTATCGGGTCGATAGACGAAGCTACAAAAACAAACCAAAAGGAGTTCTAACATACAACAGAGATGAGCTCAACCAACTGCGAGATGAATTGGTAATTTGGGAGTTAAATACCCCCGAGTGCGTGGAAAGACTACCACCAGTGTGTACGGCTAGTTCGCAGTTGTGGTTGACGCTGGTAGCACTTGTCAACTTTGGTACGGTGGAGCATCATTGGCTGGATGGAGTCCTTCGCCAATTTGGGTTGGAGCAAAAAATTCTCATCAAACGCTGGTACAACACCGAGTTACACGTCATTAGAGGTACAAGTCGTAAGCTCAATCATAGCTGGGTGGATTTCCATCGTAGTTATGTAGCAATTTGGAATGAGCAAAAGTTTGAAATGGTATTTGATGATGTCAAACCATACGATGGCACTTCAATTATAACGTACATGACTTGGTACCAGGAAATAACACGTTTGTACATATCTCCGAAGACCGAAGTACTAGTTGGCATTCAAGTACCAATTTCGGAGAGAGAGAGAGAGAGAGAGAGGGGGGGGGGGGGGGGGAGGAGAACCACTACCAGCGTATTCTGCATCACAACCCATGTACCAACCGAATGCATCATCATATCGGTTGTTGGTAAGTCAAATTTGTTTGAAATAATTTTTTCGTATTCAGATTCATTGTTTTTAAATTGATGATTTCATCATTGAATTGTGCTACCATATTTTCATCTTTATTGTAGATTGATAATACATGGTGATATGGCTAAAAGTGGGGTTAAATCGGAACCGTCCAGATTGAGTACGAATCTTGAGACGTGGGGGTAAAATGGTGATTTCGCCTACAAGAGGGTCCGAAATAGGTGGTGGGTCTTCTCCCCAAAAACCCAGTAACCCACAAACGGACCCACCAACAAGAGGGTGCGGGTCTTAACCCGCTGTACACCCAATCCAGCGAGATAAAATCAGGGTCCCTGATTAATCTTGATCAACGACCCAGATATACATCTATCTATTCACCGGGATTTGGGGATAAAATTCCTTATCTGATTACGGGGAATATACCTCATCAGGTTACATTCCTCATCTGGTTCTGGGGAATATTCCCTGCCAAATCACCAGGATTACATTCCCAATCTGTTCCCTGAGACGCCTATAAATACCCCCCATCCATCTCCATTAAGAGGTAATCAATCTTTCACCAGTTTTTACGCTCTTTCATAATCTCTCTGATTACTGACTTGAGCGTCGGAGGGTGCGTCGCCGGGAACAACCCCGGTGTCTCGCACTTTTTGCAGGTCTACGGCGGGATCGACGACCGAAGTCCGACGGAACAGGTACACGGGTTTTCTATTCAGTTTCCCTAAGAATCCACAAGTTCTATCTGTTTGCCCCCACACCAAATTTAGCGGCAACAGATTGGCACCGTCTGTGGGAACCTAACGAATAGAGACCTCTCCTCTTTCCGGTGAACAGGTCTTTTCCAGCCATGCCGCTTCGCAAAGTCAGGTCAAGAGGGTCTAACCGAGTACCCAACCCTGACCAGCAAGAAGTTCTTCCTGATCCCGCTCAGCAACAAGGGCAACTTCCCCCCACCATGGAAGAGCCGCTCCAACGGAACCTTCCACCTCCCGATCCAAAAGGTCCTAACCCTCAGAAATAGCCTCTTCACCAAGAGAACCTCCCATCCACAACGCCTCCAGCGCTTCTATGGCCTCCCATCATCCCCGAGCCTCTGGTCGCCACAATGTCCCCCCCAAACGCCCGGAGGATGATGACCTCCGTCATCATCTGGATGAAAAGCGGGCTCGGGAGGAGGTCTCCCGCCAGCAAGAGCGTTCCCCTCGTCGCCGAGAGTACAGGAGGTCCCCCATCCGAAGAGGGAGGAAGGACTCCCCCGATCATCACCGAAGGAGGCACTCTCCCGCAGGACGGCAACTGCCTAGGAACAATGAGGCACCCATCACCCGTGCCGAGTTCCAACAGTTCCAAGCGACCGTCCTGCAGGCCCTCAACCTCCGTCAGAATCCTATTGGGCCGAAGCTCCCATCCCCTCCTCCGGTCCGAAGCCCTCGCCGACGGTCTCCCTCTCCTCGACCCGCTCCCACCAACTCCCGGCATACTCCAAGTCCTCGCCGCTCTCGAAGCTACCATCGGCGCAGCCCTCGCTCTCCCTCATACGAAGACGAGTCCCGTGGCCCGGCGGATTACCGTCGGAGGGATGACACCATGAACCGCCGCCTTAATGAGGTGGAAAAGCTCCTGGGTCAGATAAACCGAGAAGAGGAGCTCAGGGGGAGGACCCTACGTCCTAGCCGGCCCCCATTCTCCCGGACCATAGTAGATGCCCCTGTGCCGTTCGGTTTCAAACCTCCCCAGTTCGAGAATTACACCGGGGAGACCGATCCAGTGGATCACATCGAAAGCTTTAAGACTTTGATGCTCCTCCACCAAGCTTCCGATGCCCTCCTCTGCAAAACATTCCCCGCGACTCTCAAAGGCCCGGCTCGAGAGTGGTACTCTCGCCTTGCCTCAGCGTCGATATTCTCCTTCGAGCAGTTCGAAACCCTCTTCATCACCCACTTTGTCAGCAGCCGAAGGACTGAGAAGACCAGCATCTCACTATTGCACCTCCGTCAGCAGAAGGGAGAGAAACTGAGAGACTACGTGAAGAGGTTCACAGCTGAAGCCAGAACCATTGCCTCCATCGACCAGTCGGTTGCTACCGCAGCGTTCCAATCCAATATTCTCAACTCCAACCTCCGCTCCTCCCTCGCCAAGAAGCCACCACAGGACTTTTCTGATCTCCTCCTTCGCACAGAAAAGTACATTCGGGCCGAAGAGGCTGAGCAACAACCCAACTGGGAGGTGCCTGCCTCCGGGTTTAAAAGGAAGGGGACGGAAGAAGAAGGAGCCAAGAAGCTCCAGAAGGATAATGCCGGCCAGCGCCGACCTCCCCCTAGATTTGAGAAGTTCACTCCCCTCAACGCTAACCTCTCAGCCATCTTCATGGAGGTCGAAAAAGACGGGGTCTTACCTCCGGCTCCCAAGATGAACACCCCCGCCAAGAGAAGAGATAGAGAGAAATGGTGCCGCTATCACCGGGACCATGGGCATGACACCAACGACTGCCGTGCTCTGAGGAACGAGATCGAAGCCCTTATCCAGAGGGGACAACTAACGAAGTTTGTAAGAAAGGACCGAGCCGAGCTCCCTCCCCCGCCTCGGGGGGCTAACAAGCGTCCGGAAAGAGAAGAGACGCCAGACTTCGAGGAAGAGCGAGTCCTCCACCTCATCCATGGGGGTCCAATGGAAGGCTCCTCGAACTCCTCTCGGAAAGCGTTTATCAGAGAGGTCAATTCAGTCCGAGCCACACCTCCTCCCAAAGGCCTCGGAGTGCCAGTCACCTTCTCCGACGAAGATCTCGAGGGAGTTCGTATCCCACATTGTGACGCCCTCGTCATTTGCCTCCACATGGCGAACTTCAAGGTGGAGAGGATCTTAGTAGACAACGGCAGCTCCGTCAACATCCTCTTCCTCTCCGCTTTTAAAGGCCTAAAGCTCTCCAGAGACAGACTCAAGCCCACCGGTTACACTCTCCATGGGTTCACGGGGGTTCCGGTAACTATTGAAGGGGTGATCACCCTCGATGTAACTGCCGGCCAGACTCCTACTACCAAGACAGAGCCAATGGACTTCATGGTGGTGGATGTTCCCTCTGCCTACAACGTCATTTTGGGCCGGCCTGGCCTCGCAGCTCTGGAAGCAGTTCCCTCAGCATACCATCTGAAGATGAAGTTCCCCACCCGATCCGGGGTCGGGGAAGTAAGGGGAAATCAGGAGCAGGCCCGGAAGTGCTACATGACCTCAACCCTCGGGCCCGTCCTCTCCTTAGAGACCCTGGAGATTTCCCAAGATTCTGCAAGACCGACCTCCGAGCCAGTGGACGAACTGGAGGAGGTGCTCTTCTCTGAACAAGAGCCGTCCCGCAAGTTCTTCGTAAGCAAGACCCTTCCGTCCGCCCTATACTCAGATATTGTGAAATGCATCCGAGCCAACCAAGACCTCTTCGCATGGTCCGCAGCAGACATGCCCGGTATCTCCGAAGAACTCCTAGTCCACCGCTTAAGCGTCGATCCGGGGTCCAAACCGGTTCAGCAGAAGAGGCGCAAGTTCGCCCCCGAGCGTCAGCTCGCTATCAAAGAGGAGGTAGATAAGCTGTTGAAAGCCCGATTCATACAGGAGGTAAACTACCCGGAGTGGTTGTCTAACGTAGTAATGGTGAAGAAGTCCAATGGGACGTGGAGAATTTGTATTGATTTCACCGACCTCAACAAGGCTTTCCCCAAAGATCCCTTCCCTCTGCCGAGCATCGACACTCTGATTGACGCAACCTCGGGACACGAGCTCCTCAGCTTCATGGATGCCTTCTCAGGTTACAATCAGATAAGGATGTTCCCTCCATACATCCCGAAGACATCGTTTGTTACCGACCAGGGCCTTTATTGTTACAGGGTCATGCCGTTCGGTCTCAAGAACGCCGGTGCAACATACCAACGCCTAGTCAACAAGGTCTTCCAGGCCCAGATCGGCCGAAACATGGAAGTGTACGTCGATGATATGCTTGTAAAGAGCATCCGAGGTGTTGATCATGTGGCCGACCTTTAGGAAGCCTTCGATGTCCTAAGAAAGCACAGTATGAGACTCAACCCGAACAAGTGTGCGTTCGGCATCTCATCAGGGAAGTTCCTCGGCTTCATGGTTAGCCAACGAGGGATTGAAGCAAATCCGGAGAAGATTAGGGCCATATTAGACATGGCCCCTCCCAGAAATGTCAAAGAAGTTCAGAGATTGACCGGTCGCCTAGCTGCCATAGGGCGCTTTCTGTCGAAGTCCGGGGAGAAGTGTCTCCCGTTCTTCAAAGCCCTCAGGGGGGCTAAAGGATTCGAGTGGGGACAGCATCAACAAGACTCCTTCGACCAGCTTAAAGCCTACCTCGTCAATCCACCTCTCCTCAGCAAACCGATACCTGGCGAATCACTCTATCTCTACCTAGCAGCTTCCGAACAGACGCTTAGCGCGGTCTTAGTCAGAGAAGAAGAAAGGGCTCAGAAACCGATTCACTACGTCAGCAAAGTGCTCCGGGACGCCGAGCTCCGGTACCCGAAGATTGAGAAAATGGCCTATGCCCTGGTAATGGCCGCGAGAAAGCTTCGACCCTACTTTCAGTCCCACTCGGTGGTCGTCCTTACCGACCAGCCGCTGAAACAGGTCCTTCACAAGCCTGAGACTTCCGGCCGCCTCATGAAGTGGTCAATCGAGCTGAGCCAACATGATATAACTTATCAGCCTCGGACCGCCATCAAGGCTCAGGCGCTGGCCGAATTCATAGTTGAGAGTACAATCCCTGAGCCCTGCCAAACAGCAAAGGGGCCGCCGGTTTGGTCGATTTATGTTGATGGATCTTCTTGCAATAAGGGAAGCGGGGCAGGGGTCATCCTGGCAGGCCCAGACGACTTCGTCCTCCAGTACTCCCTCCGTATAAATTTCAAAGCCTCGAACAACGAAGCCGAGTACGAGGCGTTATTAGCCGGTCTCAGAATGGCTCGAAACGCAGGAGCACAGCGGCTACAGATCTTCAGCGACTCTCAGTTGGTTGTCAACCAGGTCCTCGGAGAGTATGAAGCCCGCGATGACAGAATGGTTAAATACCTGGCTAAAGTCAAGAGCCTCATGGCGCTGTTCGAGGAGGCCCTCATCTGAAGGATCCCTCGAGAAGAAAATGCTCAGGCCGACGCCCTATCGAAATTAGCCTCCTCTTCCCTTCAAGGTCTTGAACAGACCGTATTGATAGAAGTCCTCTTGAAGCCAAGCATAGAGGATGAAGCACCAGACTCCGTTGAAACACTGCCTGTCCTCCTCGAGGACAACTGGATGAAACCCATCGTCGAATTCTCAAAAGACGGACTCCTCCCTGAAGATCCGAGGGAAGCAAGAAGAATCAGGACTCGAGCCGAGCGTTTTGCTTTAATCGAAGGCATCTTATATAAACGCTCCTTCACCCAGGTGGACGGTCGGCCTTACCTAAGGTGCCTTTCCCCCGGGCAGGCCGACTACGCCCTGCAAGAGCTCCACGAGGGCATCGGCGGAGCTCATTCGGGGTCCAGAGCTCTAGCGCGCAAAGTATTGAACTACGGGTATTACTGGCCCACTCTCTTACGGGACGCCGAACGACACGTTCGGCAATGCAGCTCCTGTCAAAAGTATGCAGACATCCGACGCCTTCCACAAGCACCGCTCACCTCCCTATCAAGTCCGATCTCCTTCGCCATGTGGGGAATGGATTTACTAGGACCGTTTTCACCAGCTCCCGGACAGCTAAAGTTCCTAGTCGTGGCAGTCGACTACTTCTCTAAATGGATAGAAGCCGAGCCCCTAGCTACAATCACCGAGCATAGAGTCGTTCAATTCTTCTGGAAAAATGTGATTTGCCGCTTCGGCGTTCCCCGAGTCATAGTCACGGATAACGGGACACAGTTCACCGGAGCCGCCTTCCAAGCTTTGTGTGAGGACCTCTCCATACAACACAGATTCTCCTCCGTCTCCCATCCTCAGTCGAATGGCCAGGCTGAGAATGCCAACCGACAGATTCTTTCAGGCATCAAGAAGAGATTAGACAAGTGTTCCAAGGGACTATGGGTCGATCAGCTGCCGAACGTGCTCTGGAACCACCGCACCACCAAGCGGACCCCAACAGGCGAGAGCCCATTTAATCTCACCTATGGGGCCGAGGCCATCATCCCCCTAGAAGTCGGGATACCCTCTCCTCGCCTGATCGCTTATGAAGAAGAGCAGAATGCTAGAGAGCTCAGAGCAAGCCTAGATCTGATAGACGAGATCCGAGAGAGAGCTGCCATACGCCAGCGAGCTTACCGAAGAAGGATCGAGCTAGCATACAACAAAAGAGTCTGCCCAACGGACCTCAAAGAAGGGGATTTAGTCCTCCGGAAGTTGGCCATCTCGTTCCCCGGACAGAAAAGCAAGCTGGCCCCGAACTGGGAGGGACCGTACAAGATCTCGAAAGTAATCCGCCCCCGTACGTACAAGCTAGAAGATCTCGAAGGTAGAGAAATTCCCAGGACTTGGAACGCCGACCATCTTTTGAAATACCAAGAGAAGGCAACTACGTCTCTCCAAGTAACTCGAGATGTCGAACCGTTCCCTTCCTTTTACTAGTAGTGGTTTTTCCTTTTGTTTTTTTTTCATTGTAATAACGGCTAGCAACTTTAGAAGCAGCCGATCATTAGACATTAATAAATGAAGTTTCTTCATGTTTTCACTACTATTACATCCCTCTGCTTTTAACTCTTTAATCTCACAATGGTTCCGGAGTCCAACACTTGGCTCGATTCTACTTCGCGAGTTTGCTCCTAAGCGAGCTAGAAGTAGCTCGCCATTCGAAACTGCTCCCACAGCCGTTGAATGGTTCGGAGTCCAACACTTGGTTCGACTCTACTCCGCAAGCTCGCTCCTAAGCGAGCTAGGGGTAGTTCGCCATTCGAAATTGCTCCCACACCCCTTAAATTGACAATGGTTCCGGAGTCCAACACTTGGCTCGATTCTACTTCGCGAGTTCGCTCCTAAGCGAGCTAAAAGTAGCTCGCCATTCGAAACTGCTCCCACAGCCGTTGAATGGTTCGGAGTCCAACACTTGGTTCGACTCTACTCCGCAAGCTCGCTCCTAAGCGAGCTAGGGGTAGTTCGCCATTCGAAATTGCTCCCACACCCCTTAAATTGACAATGGTTCCGGAGTCCAACACTTGGCTCGATTCTACTTCGCGAGTTCACTCCTAAGCGAGCTAGAAGTAGCTCGCCATTCGAAACTGCTCCCACAGCCGTTGAATGGTTCGGAGTCCAACACTTGGTTCGACTCTACTCCGCAAGCTCGCTCCTAAGCGAGCTAGGGGTAGTTCGCCATTCGAAATTGCTCCCACACCCCTTAAATTGACAATGGTTCCGGAGTCCAACACTTGGCTCGATTCTACTTCGCGAGTTCGCTCCTAAGCGAGCTAGAAGTAGCTCGCCATTCGAAACTGCTCCCACAGCCGTTGAATGGTTCGGAGTCCAACACTTGGTTCGACTCTACTCCGCAAGCTCGCTCCTAAGCGAGCTAGGGGTAGTTCGCCATTCGAAATTGCTCCCACACCCCTTAAATTGACAATGGTTCCGGAGTCCAACACTTGGCTCGATTCTACTTCGCGAGTTCGCTCCTAAGCGAGCTAGAAGTAGCTCGCCATTCGAAACTGCTCCCACAGCCGTTGAATGGTTCGGAGTCCAACACTTGGTTCGACTCTACTCCGTAAGCTCGCTCCTAAGCGAGCTAGGGGTAGTTCGCCATTCGAAATTGCTCCCACACCCCTTAAATTGACAATGGTTCGGGAGTCCAACACTTGGCTCGATTCTACTTCGTGAGTTCGCTCTTAAGAGAGCTAGAAGTAGCTTGCCATTCGAAAATGCTCCCACAGCCGTTGAATGGTTCGGAGGCCAACACTTGGTTCGACTCTACTCCGCAAGCTCGTTCCTAAGCGAGCTAGGGGCAGTTCGCCATTCGAAGACACTCCGACGACCCTAACCTAATCAACCAAGGACCCCGAAGTCTAACACTTGGCTCGATGCTACCTCGCGATTTCACTCATGAACGAACTAAAAGAAACTCGCTATTCGGAGTCCGAAGCTTTAGAAGTTACGGCACGGCAGACAACAGTCGCAAGAATAAAACACACAAGTTCGGCAATAACGCGTTTATTGGTGAAACAGATGTGGAACAAAGGCATACACAACAGGAGCACAACTCATCAAAGGAAAGTTACAATGCCGACTTATTACACTTAGCGAAAAACAAAAAATAAGCAAAAAACTCGCGGAGTCGACCACTTCAGCGCTTCTTCGGAGCCGGAGCGTTCTGCTTTAAGGACACTCGAGAGTGACGACGCTTGTCCCCGGAGCGCGACCCCAAGCCAGCAAATTGGGACGTATCCTCGGCACCGCTCCTAGTAGCTACTCCGACGGACGCCCCGCTCGAGGAGATCGCCACCGAGCTCTGCGCGTCCCCCGGGCTAGGTTGGCCGATGCGCTGACGGGTCGCCATCTCATAGAAAGTAATGCCCCGCTCACTCTCAGGGCGAGTGCATGACGTACTTCGAACGTTGATCGGCCCTGAATGCGGCTTAAGATGGGCCACTTCCACCTCCAACTCCGAGATCCTGTCCCGCAACGAGTCGTCTTTGACGTCGACTTCGAAACGTGGGGGTATCGCGGAGTCCGGCACTCCAGATCGGCTAGCGATGAGGCGCCGAAGGTGGGTGACCTCGATGCTTTTATCCACCGTCGCTCTCTTCAGCGCTTCGACTTCGGCAGTCAACTCGACTCGTTCGGTCGTCAACTTGGCCACCTCGGCCGTCAGCCCCTCGCCCTCACTCCGAAGCTTCGCCTCTACGGACTGCAGATGCTGTATCTCGGAAAGCAACTCGTCCTTCTCCGCTGTTATTTTGGACAAGTTATGACGAATGCACTGAACTCGAATCTCATTACTGAAATCAGTTGTCAAATGTTCACCTTCGGGTATAAGCTCGGTGATTCTGCTTTCCAAACGACGAATCTCGATATCCCGCCGGCCAAGGACGAGCTGGAGATGCTTCCTCTCGCTTTCAGCTCAGCGCAATCCGAGCTCGACCTCATAAAGTCTCTCTCTACACCTAGCCAGACACAGCCTTGTCGCCCTTAGGCCGGCCTCGGCTGGAACTTCCTTGTCCGGGCGAGAAAGCTCGACGTCTTGGGCGATCACCATAAGCTGCAAAGAGATCGGAGTAATCAGCAAAAACGTCGAATATGGCCGAAGCACCGCACTTGGAAAAATTTTCATCTCTAAAAACAAGAGGGGACAGTTCGGCAAAAGAGGGGGCATAAGACAAAAACTCCCGAACACCAACACTTGCAAAAATTTTCTTTTCATTAAACGTCAAAAGAAGCGGTGGCCAGTCCGCTATTAGGCATTACAAAGTTCGAAAGGAAAAACAAAAAAAATCAAAAACAACAAAGCGAAAGGCGGATTCAGGGCCCGACCTCTTTCCCCGGGCGACGAGGCGGAGTAGGCGTTGACTCTGCCGAAGGAGACGCCGCCGCCAGCGGAGTGGTCGTGGTGCTGGGGACTTCGCCAGTAACCCCGGCGTCGGCATCAGCGTCGCCCTCCTCCTCTTCCTCTTCCCCTTCGGACTCGGGGTCGAAGCCCTCGACGTGTCCGGGGAAGAGCCGCCATCCCGAGACGTCCACCCCGGGGTATGCTTCTCGCACCCGGTCGAGGGCGGTGGCGAAGGCCTTCGCCATGTTCTGCGCGAGGTACCCCTGGGCCTTCTCCAGGGTCGCGTCCTCCGCCGCCTTCACGGCCGCCGCCTGCTTCGCCTCGGCCTCGACCACTTGGTTGGCCGACCCCTCCTTCTCCCGAAGCAGCTCGTCCTCCAGCCTCTTCACTTCGGCCTCGAGATGCTGGATCCTCGCCGACCGCCCCTCATGCTCGACTCGGAGCTTGTCGAGCTGGCTCGACATCCGAGCCTTCTCGTTCCGAGCCTGGTCAGACTCCTGCTTCAGCTCCTTCTCGAGGGCGGTCAGCCTCTCGGTGAGGTGGCCGAAATGAACGACGATCTACAAAAAAAAGACGAACCGAGAGAGTTAGAAAAATTTTTTGTGATTCAAAGGGATGAAACGAACGGAGGGGACTCGGAACTTACCGATACTGCCGAACGAGCGATCTCGATCACGTCGTCGCCTTCCCTCCCCGCGTCCATGGCGGCGCGGTCCTTCGGGGTGGCGAGATGCTTGATGGCCTGCATGCTCGCCAACGAGTTCCCGAGGAACCCATCGTGCCTCCGGACTTGCCAGTCCGGGATATGGGTCCGCTTGTGCTCCTCCGTCAGGAGCTCCTCGCCTGCTACGGTCAGCGGCGGGGTCGGCATGGCGAGCACGGCGGCAATGGGGAACTCCCCCACAGGTGCAGGAGCCGAAGGCCCCGCCACGGTGACGACCGGGTCGTCGACAACCTCCACCGCCTGGACGGGGGCCGCAATCCTCGGCACCTTCGAGGTTGAGGGCAGCTTCGACGCAACCCTCTTGCGCTTCTTCGGCGCCTTACTGGCGAGCCCCGCCCTGAGCGCCAACACCGCCTCGTAGTCCATGGATTCTGCATCAAAAGCAAAAAATGATTAGCACAAAAAACAACAAGGCAGCAAGTACAGAAAAAAGAACTTGACGAGAGCCGCGTACTAGGATCTACGCGGCATAGCCCTCCCCTGAAGAGAACGTCCTCCGTCAAATCCTTCCAGTCATACTTCGGCCGGTCAAGGAGGGTCCAGACCGCCTCTTTTCTTCTACTGTAAGCCTCGGCAGCGCCGTCGCCCTCTTGGGCACCCCTTCTGCCCAATTAGTGGGGATCGGCCAGGCTTCTCGACTCCGCACGACGACCCACTTCTCTCGCCAGTGCTTGATAGAGTCGGGGCAGACGACGAGCCTACCGCCGTGCCTCGGAGTCAGATAATACCGGTACTCCGACTTGTTCCCTTGGTGAAGCCGGTATATCGTCCGAAGCACGTTCAGCTGCGGCTCGATCCCTGCGGCCTGGCAGTGGAGAACGAAGCCATTAATCACTCGCCACGCGTTCGGCATGAGCTGAATGGGGCAGACCCCGTACCAGCTCACCACGGTAACAGCGAACGCGTGGAGAGGCAGCCGAGCACCGGCGATAAAGGCATCGACCGGCCAGCAACACATGGTCACTGGCAGCGGCGAATTAGCCCTAACCCCGGGGCCCGGCAGCATGATTTCGTACTCCTCCGGGATGAAAAAAGAGTCCCGGATCGCAGCCAATTCCTCCTCGCGCAGGATCGACGCCGCGCCGTCCGCCTCCGTCGTCTCCCTCACTTCGTTCTCCTCGAAGGACCTCTCCCTCCCATGGATGATTCGCTCGGCCTGGTCCTTCGGGAGCTCCCTGACCCTGTGCAGCCCCGTCAGCGGACCTGGCAGCTGTCCGAACTCCCCCATCCTCTTCGGATCCTCGACGATTGAATCCTTGCCAAACACCTTGCCCTTGGTTGGAGTCGGATTCGAGGCCTCGGCGCCTTCAAGGGAGGGCTCGGACCATGAGACTTCATCTGAGGCAGAAGCTACAGACATAATTTATAAATTACCTTGAAAGAGAGTGCTGCCGAAAAACTTCGCCTGAGTCAAATGCCGGTCACCGGAAAAACTCGCCTGAGACACAAGAGAACGCCTGAGCAAATGAGAGGAGAAATGAGAAATGAGAGGAGGGGGTGAGGATTTATAGAAGGGGGGCACACCCCACGAGGCTAATGGGCTCGTACGAACGGCCCATCTAAACCAAGCGGCGGAGTGATCCCAATCGTCACCTCGATAACTGCAACAAATCATGAGTTGAATTTAATGCGCATCCCATCTGATAGAACCCCAAAGGTCACCGCAATTAATGAACGTCCCATCTGTCAGGGTTGTCAGAGTTGTCAGAGTTGTCAGAGGTGTCAGGGGTTCAAATGGCGCACAGAAAAGACAAACTCCCAAAAAACGACAAGTCTGGAAGCTCGGCACTCACTGTCGAGCGTTCGTGACACCGACCCTGTTATGGGGGAAAAGTCAAGCTCGGCACTCACTGCCGAGCGTTCGTGACACCGACCCTGTTATGGGGGAAAAAGTCAAGTTCGGCACTCACTGCCGAGCGTTCGTGACACCGACCCTGTTATGGGGGAAATGTCAAGCTCGGCACTCACTGCCGAGCGTTCGTGACGCCGACCCTGTTATGGGGGAAAAGTCAAGTTCGGCACTCACTGCCGAGCGTTCGTGACACCGACCCTGTTATGGGGGAAATGTCAAGCTCGGCACTCACTGCCGAGCGTTCGTGACACCGACCCTGTTATGGGAAAAAAAGTCAAGCTCGGTACTCACTGCCGAGCGTTCGTGACGCCGACCCTGTTATGGGGGAAAAAGTCAAGCTCGGCACTCACTGCCGAGCGTTCGTGACACCGACCCTGTTATGGGGGAAATGTCAAGCTCGGCACTCACTGCCGAGCGTTCGTGACACCGACCCTGTTATGGGGGAAATGTCAAGTTCGGCACTCACTGCCGAGCGTTCGGGACACCGACCCTGTTATGGGGAAAAAAGTCAAGTTCGGCACTCACTGCCGAGCGTTCGTGACACCGACCCTGTTATGGGGGAAATGTCAAGTTCGGCACTCACTGCCGAGCGTTCGTGACACCGACCCTGTTATGGGGGAAAAGTCAAGTTCGGCACTCACTGCCGAGCGTTCGTGACACCGACCCTGTTATGGGGGAAAAAGTCAAGCTCGGCACTCACTGCCGAGCGTTCGTGATGCCGACCCTGTTATGGGGGAAAAGGTCAAGTTCGGCACTCACTGCCGAGCGTTCGTGACACCGACCCTGTTATGGGGGAAAAGTCAAGTTCGGCACTCACTGCCGAGCGTTCGTGACACCGACCCTGTTATGGGGGAAAGTCAAGCTCGGCACTCACTGCCGAGCATTCGTGACACCGACCCTGTTATGGGAGAAAAGTCAAGCTCGGCACTCACTGCCGAGCGTTCGTGACACCGACCTCGTTACGGAGTAAAGAACAAGTTCGGCAGGTCGCCAGACCCGCTCCTAGCGCTCGCAGCTATGCCGAACTCGCATTTCTTTCTGGAAAAGCTTGCCGAACTACATATGGACCTCGGCCTCCTAGTCGGCGAGCCCTGGGGAGAGTCTAAGGCGCGATACAAACGTATGAGGCCTCCGAACAACGAATTGACGCTGCGCTAGGGCCAAGAGGATATCCCTGCAGAAATGCCACACGACCGTCAAAGCTCGTAAGTTCAATCCATTTGGCAAATCACCTCACTGCCTCCTCCGGACTCCCAACTCTCCACTTGAACTCCGATATAACTCCGCCAGCCATTAAACAATCAAACTACTCCTCAAAGGCTGATCAAGCTCAGTCTTTAGGAGTGGGGGGCTCGTGATATGGCTAAAAGTGGGGTTAAATCGGAACCGTCCAGATTGAGTACGAATCTTGAGACGTGGGGGTAAAATGGTGATTTCGCCTACAAGAGGGTCCGAAATAGGTGGTGGGTCTTCTCCCCAAGAACCCAGTAACCCACAAACGGACCCACCAACAAGAGGGTGCAGATCTTAACCCGCTGTACACCCAATCCAGCGAGATAAAATCAGGGTCCCTGATTAATCTTGATCAACGACCCAGATATACATCTATCTATTCACCGGGATTTGGGGATAAAATTCCTTATCTGATTACGGGGAATATACCTCATCAGGTTACATTCCTCATCTGGTTCTGGGGAATATTCCCTGCCAAATCACCAGGATTACATTCCCAATCTGTTCCCTGAGACGCCTATAAATACCCTCCATCCATCTCCATTAAGAGGTAATCAATCTTTCACCAGTTTTTATGCTCTTTCATAATCTCTCTGATTACTGACTTGAGCGTCGGAGGGTGCGTCGCCGGGAACAACCCCGGTGTCTCGCACTTTTTGCAGGTCTACGGCGGGATCGACGACCGAAGTCCGACGGAACAGGTACACGGGTTTTCTATTCAGTTTCCCTAAGAATCCACAAGTTCTATCTATTTGCCCCCACACCAAATTTAGCGGCAACACATGGGATATGGCAAAGGAATGTGCACATGTACTCAAGAGCAATGTCGCCCCGAACATGAAATTTTTCGCTCGGAAGATGCTTACTTCATGCTGGGGCTCACTAGAAGAGGTAGGAGATGGCGAACGACTGACCTGTTATTTAAATACAAACGTATGTTCACAATGCCATAAGAGCGTTATTAATAGGTCATCTCGCTCAGGGCAACAACAGTTACACCAACCTCCACCACAAGAAGAAGAGCATCAAGAAGAGGACGAAGAAAAAGACCAAGAAGTGCAAGAAGAAGATACCAACCCTTCACAAGTAACCCAAGTTGGGCGTACTCGACGACAACTTACTCAGAAGAGGCGAGCGCCACAACACTACACACAGGGGTAGGTTAAGTGTTTATTGATTCGTGTTGTATGTGAAACTTAGTATTATTTTATAAAATGGAAATGTTAATATTTTTTATGTTGGTTAAGTTTATAAACTGTTGCTCTTATTGAAGTTGATTATATTGTTATTGTTGTTAGTTTTTATGTGCCCCGAAGTGATTGTAAAGCTATTGTTGTTAGTGAAGTAAAGTTACTTTTGTGGATATTGTTGCTGATGTGATACAAGTGTAGCAGCTTCAGCTATTATTGATGCCTTTGGGTTTTTTTTTCAATAACGTATAAATACAAAAGAATTGCTCTCTGACTTGATATGCCTGTTTTATAACAACCGAAGCTGTTGTCCAGGACAACGACCTACTATAACCTAGGTCATCATTGGAGACAACGAATTTAGTTGATATGAATTTTTTTGTTTAAGTTGCCTTGCTCTCTGACTTGAGCACTAGCCATTTGTATGTTGTTGAGGTATAACTGAAGCCGTTGTCGAATACAATGAACTCCCTTTTAACCTTGGTCGTCGTTGGAGACAACGACATTAGTTAATTCTCCTTCTTCATTTCTATGTTCACCTCATCTCCCATTTTACAACTTTCTCTTCTGTCTCTACGAACATAGTTTCTTGAACTCTATACCAAAGACATCCATAATCTTGTTTATCATCTTTATATTTTATTAATTTCGTTTTTAGCAGTAAAAACTGTTAGATTCAGAGATAAAAAAGAATAATTTATTGAATTATTGGATGGATTATAACTGAGTACAACGACTCCTATATATAGGAGGGAACCTAATACTAAACTGATACATAATCCGATATGGGACTAAATATATAATGAAATATCTAACACATCCTCTCAACTCACGGTGGGTCGAAAGTGTGAGTTTTCCTACCATGCAACAAAATCTCTGAACAGTGTGAGATTTGGAAAAGAAGTATGCTGTCTGCTATGAAGATATAACAGAATGATGGAAAATGGTCTCTGCTTCAAAATGCTCACGAACATAGTGGCAATCTATCTTTATGTGCTTCGTTCACTCATGAAAGACCGGGTTGTTTGCAATATGCAATGCATTTCGGTTATCACAATGAAGGGGAGTAGCTCCTATGAGAGTGACACCCATATTTGATAACAGCCAACGAACATGAATAATCTCTCTAGTAGTAGTTGTCATTGCTCTGTACTCAGCTTCAGTGGAAGAATATGCAACAACTGCCTGTTCCTTGCTTCACCATGAGATCAGCAAATCACCAAGAAATAGACAAAAGCCTATGGTAGATCGTGACATCAATGTAGTACACTCGAACCTACCAACCTATTACCTGTCCTTTTTCCAAATGCCACGATGGATAATTCAGAGAATTAATCGAATTCGGAAGCGGTTTTTATGGAAGGGGTGCAAGCCCTGATAGTAGGGGTTATCACCTCATCAGATGGGAAAAGGCGTGCATGAAGAGGATACAGAGAGGTCTCAACATAATTGACCTTCGAGATATGAATCTCGCCCTTCTGGGTAAGTGGTGGTGGAAAATCTTCCACCCCAACGGAGAGGGATGGCAGGATTTCGTTCAGGCATATTTGCATGGGAACGAAACGAGGAATCTGGGCTTCAAGGTGGGCCCACGTGTATCAAGGTCCTAGTCGAGGTACTCAGCGCCCTGGGTACTTTCGAATATCGTTATATGTATGAGGAGCTGTGTGTAGGTTCTAAGTTCGCTATTGAGTAACGTTCTATGAGAGAAGCCTGGTTTATCGCTATCGCCGCTACTACCTGGGTCCTTTGGCTAGATAGGAATAACTGTTACTTTTGGGGAACTAATAATAGTATTTCTGGTAATTTGACTCACATTATGCATTTTATTTATTTTTGGGCTACTGCCTCTACTACAGGTCCCCGAGGGAGGATCGCCAGTGTGTTCCAGGTGGAGGAGTATGACGACGATGAAGTGGAGATTGGGCCGACAGTCGACTGAGAGACGAGGTTGTTATGCTATTACGGCCCTTTAGTGCTTATTGATCTCCACCACCCCAGGGTTTTGTTGGGGGAAGTTTAGATGATGTGTTGTACTTCTGATAGATGACTGATGTTTTGTTCTATCGCTTTTGTCCCTCCCCATGTTAGGGAGGAAGTATGTTTTCTTTGTATGTGTTGTAGGACCTTGTACTTTGCTCAGTACTCTGAGTTTGTTTTATTAACTCCTTATTAATGAAACAGGGTAGCCATACTCCACCTTTTCCTTAAAATAAAAATAAAAATAAAAATTAAAAAAAAAACCTGTGGTAGATCGTTTGGTAGTAGGATCACACACCCAGTCTGAATTAGAATATTCACTGAGCTTTAGTTTGGATGTAGAAGGCATGAATAACGAGCCAGTGATAGTGCCTTGAAAATATCTGATGATCCGAAGAAGAGCACTGTAGTGAACAGATGTAGGAGCATAAACAAACTAACTAATAACACTGACTGCATGAGCAATATCGGATTTGGTCATGCATAAGTAGACAAGCTATTCAACAATCTGTCTGTATCTAGTAGGATCATGAAGGAGCTCACCATCTGTGTGACGAAGCTTTATATGAAGCTCTAAGGGAGTATCAACTGACCGACTGTGAGAGAGTCATGCAACGGAGATAATATCTTATGTGTATTTCTGTTGAGAAATGAGTATGCCCCGAGATCCATGGGCAATATCTAAACCCAGAAAGTAGCATAGTCTACCAAGATCTATCATATGGAACTGCTAGTGATCGTAGTTTTGGCTGGATGCAATGCCTACGGAGTCATCCCCAATAATAATCATATCATCAATATATAATAATAGAAGTACTCTTCCCTGCCGTGATGACCGCAAAAACAGCCTGGGTGATGACATGGCGAAAACACTCAAACTAGACTTAAGGGGGCCTGTTTCAGGCCATATATAGTACGACGGAGACGACAAACATGAAGAGGAGGAGTGGTAAGGCCAGAAGAAGGATGCATGTAAACAGCCTCAGATAATGTACCATGAAGAAATGCATTCTTCACGTCCATCTGGTAGAACGACCACTAACAAAAGGAGGCAACGATAAGGAGGGTGCGAACTGTAGAAAGTCTCATCATAATCAATGTCATGTTCCTGAGTAAATCCTCGTGCAACTAGACGAGCCTTGTGCCACTCAATGGAGCCATCAGGTCGATATTTGACCCTGAAGATCCACTTACAGCTAACAGGCTGAACACCCACAGGCCGTGGAAAAACATCCCAAGTGATAGTCTGATCAAATGCACGGAACTCCTCTGCAATAGCTTCTCTCCACTCGAAAAATTGAATAGCTTATTGATAGGTTCTGTGCTCACATGTGGAGTGTATAGCAGTGAGACATGCATGAAACTGTAGTGAGTACAAGGCAAGGGTGACAAAACCAAACTGGTGAGAGGGACCAGTGGCATCAGGTGTGTAACAGGGTAGTGGGATGCCTGAGGTAGAACATGTAGACTGACGAACCAATGGTGGACGGGCAGTGAGTGGGGGTGAGATAGATGGAGTGGATGCATGCAGTTGTGAGGAGGTAGGTGGTGATGGTGCAGGATGTTGTGTGGATGCAGGAGGTGTCTCCGTAAGAGGAATAATAGGTGGAACGTCAGTATGAGATGAGAAAGGAGCCAAAGGAGTTGCATCATATGGAATGCGTGAAGGTAGGGCCGAGGAGATAGGTCCAACTACAGGGGAATCGAGAAAACTAGCATCCTCAAGAGAAGTCACTAGTATGGAGAGTCTTCCACAAAGGAGACATGTCGGGAAATGCGAACATGACCCGCCATGGGATCAAAACAATGATATCCTTTTATGTTCAGGATTGGAACCTAGATGAACACACTTAGTAGCTCGAGCGGTGAGCTTCGTGCGCACAGTAGGAGGGAGAAGGACATAACATGTACACCCAAAAGTACGGAGCATACTGTAATCCGGCAGTGAGAGACGCAGAGCCTCATGAGGTGATGTGCCAGATAGGGCAGACGAGGGAATGATATTAATGAGACTGATTGACGCCATGACAGTTCCAGCCCAGAAAGAACGAGGAATAGAAGAGGATAGTAGAAGAGTTCGAGCCATCTCAAGGATGTGACGATGCTTGCGATCAGCTCTCATGACTTCTGAACTGTGAGGTGCTCATTGTTGTTGTCCCCTTTCCCGTCTGTGACTGCGAGGTGCCCATCGTCGTTGTCATCGCCGCCCCAATTGCACCAATTATGCTCAGAGGGGTGTCAACCCCTTCCCCGGCCTCGAGTGCTCCGGCACCATCGTCGCTGTCGGCCCCTTCGTTTGCCACTTCAAGTTCGGCGATCAAGTAACCAAAACCTTTTCTCTCTTTCTCTCTCTTGCACAAATCTCAAAGCAAAAATTGAGAACTTTTGATTACTGTTGTAACACCCCACAAAATTGAGTTATGAAAATTTTGTTCACGGGTGTTACGCACATATATTTTGTACTGTTATGAGTAGTATATGTAACGTATTTTAAAATAAATGTTTTCTACGTATTTTTGTATTTTGATTCTTACATATATATATATATATATATATATATATATATATATATATATATCAAAGCAAAAATTGAGAACTTTTGATTACTATTGTAACACCCCACAAAATTGAGTTATGACAATTTTGTCCACGGGTGTTACACACATATATTTTATACTGTTACAAATAGTATCTGTAACGTATTTTAAAATAAATGTTTTCTACGTATTTTTGTATTTTGATTCTTATATATATATATATATATATATATATATATATATATATATATATATATATATATATATATATATATATATATATATATATATATTCTATCAAAATCGATTATGTATTTGAATTTAAATTTTAACTCAAATATTTAATATTCCGTTTTTACGTGCATTGCACGTGTATTCAATACAAGTAACGATTATGTATATTCCACCATTACGTGTAATATTTCTACGTATTTCGAAAATTTGTTTTTATAACTTGTTCAAATTCATTTTATAGATTGAAATTCATTTTTATCATATTTTGACTCGAATATATTTATATGTGCGATGTCCGTGTTTTCTATGTACGTGTGGATTACATTGCTTTATATATAAAATTAATGAAATGTATTTTTCGTATGTTGTATTTCGATTATTTATAAACATTTCCCCGTTGATAAAATCTATTTCATATTTGAATTTTTTTACGTGCGACGCACGTGTTTGCAGTGCATATGTTGGTTCCTAAAATTTTCTTTAGTCATTCATATTTTTCTTCTCATTTTTCTAGTCACAATTGGGTAATTTATTTTTAATTAGAATCCATTAGGCCTAAATCCATTTTCTGTAGCCCACTAAAATTAATTTAAAGCCCATGATTGATTTTGTGTGCACTTAAGTGTACATTTAAAATATAGTTAGTTTGATACACTTGCCATGTGTAACACACACATCTAACCAAATAAAAAGTAATAATAAAATTTTTATGAAGAGTGTGCACACACATTGACCACACGTGCACATGTTTTTTTACCAAGATTGAGAATGAGGGAGAGTGGTGTAAGTTAATGAGAAGTGGGGAGCTATTTTGACTACACAATTTTCCTGTAAATAGTCCCTATTTTTGTCATGAACAACACAACTTAAAAAAGAGAGAGAGAGAGAGAGAAAGAGAGAGAGAGAGAGAGAGAGAGACAGAGAGAGACAGAGAAAGAGGGAGAAGAGCTTGCGGGTTGTGCTAGGAAGAGGTCGGCCATTTTTAGGGAGATTGGAGATTTGGAGCTTTATTTACTAGGAATTCTACAATTGAGGTGGGTGTTTTCTTCAATTTTTTAATATAGTTTTACTAGCAGAATGCTTGACATGTGTGAATTTTTGGATGCATGATAACTTATATAGGTTTAACATCCATGTTTAGATTATTTATTGTTGATTGAATGTGTGAAATTATGATATATTTGATTTGGGGGCAGTTTATAAGGTTCTGTTTTGATTTCTAGTTGCACTTCAAAAATCATAACTATTAAACTAGATGGAATCTGGAGCTAAATTTTTTATAGGAGCATCTCGTATATGTCAAGAATATCTCTTTAAAATTTCATAATATTTGGATGTTGTTTACTATTTTAATAAAATCCAAACTTAAGACTGGTTGACAGTTGGCTAGTTGCTGAAAATTTATACACATTTCGGGTTTTGATCATTTCAACATCTTAGATGAAGTATTTTGAGAAAAGTCAAAACTAAGAACTTGAAGTAGACTCATTAAAATTTCTGTAAAGTCTAACAAATCGATTTTCATAAATAATTTATAATTGAGTTTATAATGAATTTTACAAGTTTGAACGGTGCCAGTATGTATAACATTTCGACCCTACTATAGATTTCGAAGAATTCAGGGTGGTAGACATAATATTTTGAAGAATATTATAACTACAAATTCATAGTAGACTTGTATACCTTTAATTTGATCCAAATAACACACATTTTCAGGAAGTATAGAATTTTCTATGATTTTTACAAGTAGCACAAGCGGCAGTTTTCGGATTTTGAACCTACTGTTTTGCAAATGAAATAGGCGAAGTAATTGAGGATGAATGTAGATGATCTTAACTACAAAGTTGTAGTAGACTTATTCATGTTTCCTATGAAACTAAGAAATCTATTTTTTTTAGTGGTATTGGAATTTATATAATTTTTAATACCATTGGATTGATGTCTCTTATCTAGTTGCCCTAAAACTTCTACAACGTATAAAATTGGATATAAAATTGGAATGTTAGTAAGATGTACCTTAAGAGGAATTAAGAGATAATTAAAGGATGAAGTTAGAATGTTACACATGTGACGTTTATAAGGGTTTTAACTCATCAAGTGTTTTTGAATGTTGTTATAAGAAGTTGGTTACTTCATGATTGATAATAGCAAATAGAATGAATAAAAAAAGTTAAAAGATGTTTAATGAATGAGATTTCAAATTGTGGATAAAGAGGGTATGGATGACCCATGATGTTGTGAACATGAATTGTGTTGATACTGGTGGCTAAGTGAGACCCAGGTACCAACAAAGTGATGAAAGTAATCATTGAATTTGAGAAGTAGCCAATATGGGCTATCGTTCTCGGTATATTGTTTAAGACCGGTAGGAGGGTAAGCTTGCTCTAGGTGGTATTATTATTCATGTTTAAATTTAAGGATATGCACAAGAAGAATATGTGATGAAACTCGGGAAAACATAAGTAGGGCGCCTCCATATAGTCTGACGTTGGACTCCATGACTATAGACCCAGTTTGACAGTGGACTCCGGGACTGTGGTTTCTTGCGAGGTGAGACGAGCCTTAATTAAATCTGGGACTACGATTGATCTGATAGTGGACTTTAGGATCATGAATAGTTGGGCGGATGGGAAGCAGATCTCCAATGTATATGTATGTACCAGGGCTAGAGGGGCACTTGCGGGATGTTCGCACGATGTGGATTCTGCATAGTCTGAGGGTGGATTCTTTATTAAATTTTCTTTAGTTGTCCATTTTTTGTAAGTAAGATACAATTTTTTTCTACTAAAATCTTGGCCATTTCCCCCTTTCTCTACTGATTATAACTTCGAATTGATTAATTATCACAAAAAAAATTATGAATTCTCTTTTGGTTAGGTATGAGGAGGCACTCCCCTAAAAGAATTGGGTGCTTCAAGACTTCTTCGGTGTTTTAGAACTTGTTAGGTGTTTTAGGAGTTCTTAAATGATAAAATTTTGCTCATCTCTTGCTGCTATTCTCTCCATCTCTCTCCCCCTCTTGCTTTTTTCTTTTAACCTTTAGTTGAATCGTTTGCATGTAGAAAACTACATTCCCACCTTATATGATTATTAGGGAAAGGAAAGACGATGTATTTGATTAGTAGACGTGCATACCCACGACAATGAAGAGTCCATTCGAGTGCAAATTAACGAATCTTCAAGAGAAAATCAAGGTAACAATTAAAAGTCTGCCTAATATTTTATTTTTTTCTTACCATTAGAGTTTTGTAAATAAAAACTAAATATATACGGAACTTTTGGATAGATGAAAGAGGCTTTACTTAATTATCTATTTTTAATGTAGTTGTTAGAGATTATTTTCAATTGCATGTTCTTATGCTTAATTGAAATATATGATGTTCATCAAGGGCCTTAGATGGTACTAATACTGGATTTGATTGCTTCTATACCTTGGAGGTTCTAATAAGTATTTTATTTGATTTCAGAGAAAAGAGGGTTGCTGGTCACGTAAATATTGATTTGATTTTGTAAAGTTTTGATTTGGGGGGGGGGGGGGGGGTTAGGGTTGTTGTTGAGTAGGGTTTTTTTTTTGTTTTGCTTTGGTGTAAAATGAGAATGGGATGAAGGTGGAATACAATCCATTTCGGTCAAAACTTGCAGCTGCAATACATGGTGGTGTTGACAGTATCTATATTGTGAGTGGTAACTCGATTTAGTGTTCTAATTTGGTTAATTAGTTTTAGTTGTTTTTATTTAATTGTAATTAAAATGCTTAATAAATGTTTCTAATCATCTTAAGTTTGTTTTTTTAGTTCATTGCCTACATGTGCTTTCTCAATTTCTTTTATAATAATCATCGTTGTCTTTGTTTTAAAATTAAATTAAAAAAATAGAAGTAACCTTGTGTGCAAAATAGTTACAGGTGAAGATCTTTTAAGACTTTAACATTGATTAGGTGCTAAGATATTGGAGAAAAATCAAAACTTACAAAGACGCACTTTACAAGATAGGTATTTGCTTAACATAATTGTCTTTGTATTTTATTTAATTTGTATCAGTAGCAGCTGAATAGAAGAAAAGAAGCGAAAAAATGTTAAGTCTTTTACTTTTTGGTAAAATTCACATAATGTCGTGTTCTTTATTGTATATGTATAATTTTATTATTTGAAGTTTAAATATTTATAATTATTTTTATTTTTTTTCCCTAACGTATATTATTGTATTACTGTCTTTTGTCATTTATATGAAAATATCAGTGATTAAATATCCATATAATTTGTTTTGTTGCAGCTCTAATCCATCGTGAAGTATCTTCCTGCAAAATTAAGAGAATTATTAAAAAATGGAATGCTTGGGGAATTGAGTAATTAAAATACAATCCTACATTTTCATTAAAAGAAAAGGACGAAGATAAAGCAGGCAGACACTGGTTATAGAGGTTGTTGGCTTAACATAATTGTCTTTATATTTTATTTAATTTGTATTAGTAGCCGCTGAATAGAAGAAAAGAAGCAAAAAAAGCTAGGTCTTTTATTTTTTGGTAAAATTCACATAATGTTGTGTTCTTTATTGTATACGTATAATTTTATTATTTGAAGTTTAAATATGTAAAATTATTTTTATTTTTTCCCCTAACATGTATTATTGTATTGCTGTCTTTTGTTATTTATATGAAAATATAAGAGATTAAATATCCATATAATTTGTTTTGTTGTAGCTCTAATCCTTCGTAAAGTATCTCCCTGCAAAATTAAGGGAATTATTAAAAAATGGAATGCTTGGGGAATTGAGTAATTAAAATACAATATTACATTTTCATTAGAAGAAAAGGACGAAGATAAAGCAGCCAGACACTGGTTATAGAGGTTGTTGGCAAGTTATTTAATTCCAACTTTTTGATAAATAAAAAATTATGATGTATATTAAGTTGTTAATTTTTAACACAGAAGTTAAAAAATAAGACATGTAAATAACCTTATCCCTACTTATAAAAAATAATGATATCCTTATTATGTTTTCTCATACATTCTCTTACATCTACAGCTTTCTCATTCTCTCTTCCTCGTATCATATCTTCTTATATCATTAGGATAAATAAACAAATAATACAATTTGACAAATATATACTTTAATGAAAATACTATAAATCTTATAGATTACACTAGATTTGCTCGTGGGCACGTGTCTATGGCACGACTTCGGAACGATACATGTAAACAGTAAAATAATAATTATGTAGCTCAAGTTTGAATAGTATAACAATAATTAGTTATAAATAAAAGTCTATGTTTTCATTAGTATATGTTGAAAAATAATTATAAATGGGGTATAAAACTTCTTAGAACTTTAAGTGTGGAAAATAATAAAATTTAATTGTTGAAGATATATTTGCTATTTTTAATATAACATGTGCAATAAAAAAAACATAAAAATTCTGAAAATTTACAAAACCAAAATCTTAAAATCTAAATTTCTAAGTAAATAAAGAAAAAAATGGGAGAGATAGAGATAGAGATAGAGAGAGAAAAAGAGAAAGAGACAAATATGAAAAAGTAAAGAGAGAAGAGAGAGATAGTAATAAAGTAATGAGTTTTTTAGGGCGAAAAATTTTGTTTTGGGGTTTGAAGTTTTCTAATGTAGTCTGGACTTGAACTTGAGACCTCCTTTATAATAGCTAGGTACAAGCGATGCACGTGTTTGTTTGTTTACAAATGACAACTCCAACTCTCCTATTATAATATTAGAGATTCGTGATATTGAATAAAAAATTGAATATAGATTACAAAAATTATATACATATATATTGAAGATACCAATCTGAGATTTGAAATTAGGGTTAATAAGTATTTCATTAGGAAAAAATAAAGAAAAAGATCTCCACAATCATATTACAAAGATAAGGAGCTCTCTCCCCACAATAACATCCAGTTGCACCTAGCATCTCAAGTTAGACATGCTCAGGGGCCAAACCCCTACTTGAGGTAGAGGAGGTGGCCGCCTCGGGCCCCCGAATTTTTCACAATTTTAGGAGCCCCCAATTTTTCTTCTCTTATACATGTAGTAAAATAAAATTACATTATGAATAATTGTGATTAGGGGCCCCCAATTTAATTATTTTGGCCTTTATAATTTTTGATTATTAATTGGGCTTGTGCTTTAATTGAATTTGGGTATGGATTGAATTTGAGGCTTGAAATCCCTCTCCAAATCCAATCCGCACCCGACCCACACTCGCACCTGAGACCCGGCCCACACACTTCAATACCTTACCCTCCATTCTACAAATCCAATCCATCTCCATTCTCCAAATCACACTCATCCATCTCCAATTTGCCTTGAACAATGTGCAAATTATATATATACTAGTTTTTCTCCTGGGCACGTTCCTACGACACGTCTTCGAACTGATGCTGATCCACAAAGTGAGAGGAGACGAAGGAATGGGTCGCCCCGGAATCAAAAGAATATGGGTACGGAAAGAATAAATTTGTACCCAATAAGGAATCAACAAATCAGGATGACTGTAAGAGATGGAAGGAAGCAATGAATCAAGGAATTGAATGTGAAAGGATCAAAATGGATGGGATAAGACTTGTGTCCAGATCGAGTTGATAATTAATTTTTCATGCAATTTCATGGCCTGTTAAATGCTGAGTTAACCCTGACGGAGTCAAGCCTGTCTAATGTATTAGTTAACTAACACATTAGTCAAAACTGGCTCTGATACCACTAAAAACCTTATCACGCCCCGCTTCCCAAAACACGAAATACGAGTGCGTGACAAAGCCCAGCGAATGATCTTAACATCATTCATAAGCTGTAGGATCGACTCAGCATCACAACAAGAATATAACAAGAGATATATATGTAACCAAGCATGCATGAATAATTTATTAGCAACAGAAACAAATGAAAACACAATAATAATATCGAAATAGTTTCAAGTCTGGATCAAGTTAAAACTTGGGAACATCAGCCCGTTACAAGTTCTTAAACATGAAAGAATAAATAATTCAAGAAAACAAATATTCTAATCAAGTCCTTTCTCCATTTGAAGACTAAAACCTCTGCTCACCAATCCCAGCAGGTAGCTCGTCTCCAAAGTCTGCTTAATAAATATAAAAGGGAAAAATAGGGAAAACAAGAGAAAATGTCTTTAGTGTAAGTTAGGGCCACAAATAGTAAAAATGAGTACAAGTAATGTGGGATAAGAATTGGAATCAAGAATGTAACAGGGATACAACAAGTAGTGAAAAACCAAGAACTAGCTAGCAAGAGGGACATCTTAGTAAACAGGTTGGATAACAAATTCTAATGGTGAAACAAGTGACAAGTGAAACTGTAGGGGTATTTAACATCAAGTGACAAGTCTCAAGTCTAGTGTCATGTAACAAGTGCCAAGTCTAGTGTTAAATATTATATTCAAGTGCCAAGTCTCAAGTAACAAGTTGTCAAGTATCGAGTAACATGTATCAAGTTCAAGTTTCATGTTTCAAGTCTCATGTATCATGTTTCATGTATCATGTAGTCAAATATCGAGTAAACAGGTATCATGTTCAAGTCTTGTAGTTATTACTATTTAGGTAGCACTTCATGCATCCATACTTTTACTACATGGTTGCTACAGGCAAATCAGTTACGTTTAGACCTAGTAATGGAGTCTATAGGGCGGCGTACTCGGGTATCAAGTATCAAGTATCAAGCAGGCACGGTTCATGAATACAAATTTAAATAACAGGTTCACGAAGCGAGTTCGTGAATACTAACAGGTTCAAGGACCACACAGTGGATCCATGAATACAACAGGTTCATAAGCCAAGTAACAGGCTCCATGAATACTTCCAAGTGCAACAGGTTCATGAACCGAGTACTGGAAAACACGGGCTCCCTTCCGAGTACACTTACCTATATTGTCCACTATTATGGTCTTTCCCTTTAAACCCCGGCTTGTTACATTTGTTAAGTCTTATCAAGCAAGCATGCAAGTGTGTGAAACAAGTCAAGAAATCATAAACATGAACGTAGGACACGTCTGAGATATTTATATGGCATATACGAGGGTCAACATGAATAAAAATATCACGAACAGCGAAAATCTCAAATCTGGACAGCACGACGTTGTTGTACCAAAACTGTGATTTCCGTTGCCACGAGATACAAAATGTGGAACCGTCAGGAGATCTAGAAACTAGACTCCTGCCCGGTTCCAACGCATATAATTAAGGTACAAGAAGGTCATGGTAATATGTGTCAAAACAGCGAACTATACTGCTAATGTGTTCAGGCAGAATTTGTGTATTTGAATTCATACAGGTGAAACAGTGTTAAAAATGTTGTTAAATGTTCTTCTTCCTTCTTTTACTGAACCAGAGAGCGAGGGCGCGAGGGATCCCGGCGACGGTGACTAGCGGCGAAGCGGCGGGCGGTTGCGGCAACGACTGGCGGACTGTGACTGCGACTGGCAGTGGCGCGACGTCGAGGAGCGACGGGGCGAAGCCAGCGAGGGAAAAATGGCGTGAGCTCTGTTGTGGGTTCGAAATAGGGGAGGAGGAGAAGGGGGAGGCAATGGTGGATGGGTGCGGGTGTTGGCGACTAAGGAGGCGATGGGTCGGAGGTTTGGCGATGGCGAATGGGTTCAGGAGTGTTGGGGACGATGGTGAACGATGGCGGCGGTGGTTCTGTGGTTGAAATGACGGTGGCGAAGACTGAAGGGGAAAGGGGATGCCGACGGGGGAGGCTAGAGGTGGTCGGAGGTGGTAGGGAAGTGGCGACAGTGAAGGGAAATTGGGTCTGGCGATGGAGCGGAGGAAGAAGATGGAATGGGTTCGGCGAGGACAATGAGCGGCGTAATGGCAGAGTGTCGAGTTCGAGGGAATTGGCGATGGATTCTGTGGGATGACGAAGGCGATGGTGGAGGAGGGTTCGGGGATGTTGAAGACGAAGGTGGGTGGAGGCGGCGAGCAAGGAAGACAATGGGATATGGGTTTGGGCGTTAGAGAAGGAGACGGGAGGAAGAAGAAGAAGAGCGGCAGGGTGATTTGGGTTTATACAGTAAAACGGTAGGGGTTAGGGTCAGGGGTGTTTAGGTTTATATAGTTAGGGTAATGGGTTTGGGTGTTAGGGTATCCGTTTTGAGGGGATCAAACTAGGAACTTGGTCAAAATTCACTAAAATGGGGATAAAGACATAGATGACATGAATGGTCCATTTCTTCATGAAGAACGACACTAAAGAGCAGGATGGACATACAATTGGATTAGATAAAGGCACCAAAAATTGAGTCGAAACAAATTAATGATTTTATTCGAACGGAAACAAAATACAGGATCTCAAATAGATAAAAGAGTACAATGGGGCAAAATACAGTATAAAAATACAAATACGGAAAATAGGAGTTACAAATCCTACCCACCTAACAAGCAAAATTTCGTTCTCGAAATTCAGACAAGTGGTACATAGGGTAACCCCCAAAGAAAAAGAAAGAACAACAATAAACAAAACTACTAAAACAGATGGAGAAACTTCTGTTGTATCTCTTCCTCCAATTCCCAAGTCGACTCACCCGGCGAGTGAGGATTCCAAGCAACTCGAACTAGTTTGATGACCTTATTCTTCAACACCTTCTCACGCCTGTCCAAGATAGTAACCGGCGGAATCTCACAAGACAGGTCTGGCTGCACAGACAACTCCGAGTAGTCGATCACATGGCTCTCATCCCTGATGTATCTCCTTAGTTGGGAGACATGAAAAACATCATGCACTCTAGATGAGCCGACGACAGCGCGAATCGATAGGCCACCTTGCCTACTCGCTCCACAATGTCAAAAGGCCCGATGAACCTGGGGCTTAGCTTGCCTCCACCTTCAAATCGGATAACGCCTCTCCACGGCGATACCTTAAGGAACACATGGTCTCCCACCTCAAACTCCAAGGGTCTCCTGTGGATATCTGCCCACTTCCTCTGCCTGTCCTGTGCTGCTAAAAAGTGCTTCCTGATCTGAGCCACTGCGTCGACTGTCTTAGTGATCAATTCTGGCCCCAACAATTTTCTCTCGCCAATGTCGTCCCAGCACACTAGTGACCTACACTTCCGACCATACAATGCTTCGTACGGTGCAGCTTTAAGACTGGCTTGATAGCTGTTGTTGTACGAGAACTCGACCAAGTGTAGGTGATCTTCCCAAGACCCTCCAAACTGAAGTACACAGGACCTCAACATGTCCTCTAATGTCTGAATGGTCCTCTCTGACTGCCCGTCTTTCTGAGGGTGGAAAGTTGTACTGTATCTCAACTTGCTCCCAAGACTGCTTGAAGGCTCTCCCAAAACTGAGATCTGAACCTGATATCCCTGTCGGATACGATGCTGATCGAAACCCTATGGAGTCTGACAATCTCCTGCATGTACCTCTCTGCGAGACTCTCAGTAGACTGACCAACTCTGAAGCGAATGAAATAAGCACTCTTCGTCAGTCTGTCGGCAATCACCCAAATGGCATTGTGGCCCTTAGGACTCCTTGGCAAGGCGGTCACAAAATCCATGGTGATATGCTCTCACTTCCACTCCGGAATGGGAAGAGGCTGAAGAAGTCTGGCGGTCCTCTGATGTTCTGCCTTCACCTGTTGGCAGATCAAGCACTGAGACACAAATCTGGCCACTGCCCTCTTCATGCCATGCCACCAGAAGTGGAGCTTCAAATCTCGATACATCTTGGTACCACCGGGATGAATAGAGTATGCGGACTGGTGGGCTTCCTCGAGCAATTTCTGCCTAACTTCTCCCTTTGGGACACACAGCCTAGCCCCAAAGCGAAGTGATCCATCTGAGTGAATGACAATATCGGTCCTCAAACCTTCCTCTTCTGTCCTGAACTTTTGTAATTGCTCATCACCTGCCTGTGCTTCCTTAATCTGCTCTACCAGGGATGACTGTAACTAAAGCATCATACAACTCCGATCGGTGCCCGGCAAAATCACATTCAAATCTAACCTTCTCATTTGCTCTATAAGCTCCTTCTGCTGAGCCAAGAACATGACAACTGGCCACCTGCTCAATGCATCTGGCACCATGTTCACCTTACCAGGGTGATACAGCAAACTAATGTCGTAGTCGGCCATCAACTCTAACCAGCGCCTCTGTCTCATGTTCAGCTCTTTCTGAGTGAAGACATACTTGAGACTTTTGTGGTCGGTAAATATTTCCACTCGGTATCCAAGCAAGTAGTGTCTCCACAGCTTCAGAGCGAAGATCACTGCTGCCAACTCCAAGTCATGAGTAGGGTAATTTTTCTCGTGCGGCCTCAACTGCCTGGACGCATAAGCAACAACCCGACCCTTCTGCATCAGCACTGCACCTAGACCTCTGCCTGAAGCATCGCAGTGAATCACAAAACCACCCGAACCATCTGGTATAGTTAACACAGGCACTGAAGTCAACCTGCTCTTTAACTCAGCGAAAGCTTTACTGCGGGCCTCATTCCAAACAAACTTCTGGTCCTTCCCTGTCAGTCTAGTCAATGGCCCAGCAATCTTCGAGAAGTCTTGGACAAACTTCCTGTAATACCCTACTAGCCCGAGGAAACTCCTCACCTTTGAAACTGACTTTGGCACTGGCCAATCCTTCACTGCAGCAATCTTGGATGGATCTACTGAGATTCCCTCGCCCGAGATAATATGTCCCAAGAATGTAACTCGATCAAGCCAGAACTCTCACTTGCTGAGTTTTCCATAGAGCTTGTTCTTCCTCAGAGTCTGCAAGACTATTCTCAGATGTTCAGCATGCTCTTCCCGGTTCCGCGAGTACACCAAGATGTCATCTATAAAGACCACTACGAATCTGTCTAGGAACTGGGAGAAAACTCTGTTCATCAAGCTCATAAACACTGCTGGGGCATCGTGACACCGAAGGGCATCACCAAGAACTCGTAATGCCTGTACCTGGTCCTGAACGCAGTCTTCGGCACATCTGCGGTCTTCACCTTCACCTGATGGTAACCCGAGCGAAGGTCCAACTTTGAAAAGACTACAGCACCGCCCAACTGATCAAACAGGTCATCGATCCTGGGTAGTGGATACCGATTCTTCACGGTGACACTATTCAACTCTCAGTAGTCCATACATAACCTACAGCTTCCATCCTTCTTATTGACAAACAGAACAGGAGCTCCCCACGGTGATACACTGGGCCTTATGAAACCCAAATCCAACAAACCCTGAATCTGCACCTTCAGCTCTGCTAGCTCAATCGGTGCCATCCTGTACGGGCTTTTCGATATCGGCACTGTGCCTAGCTGAACCTCAATGCCGAACTCCACCTCTCGATCTGGAGGTAACCCGGGCAATTCCTCTGGGAACACATCCAGGAATTCCCGCACTACAAAAGCCGCAGCCTCACAGCCTGTGTGCAACTCCATTGCACAATCTTCCTCATCTACCACCTTCTTACCATGCCCAAGAGGTGTTTCCCTAGCATAGAATTCAAACTTTGCATGCTCCGAAATCACTCTACATGCTCCGAAATCCTGAACACAACCTTCTTCGCTCGGCAGTCAATAACAGCATGAAACTCCCCTAACCAATCCATGCCGAGAATCACATCAAACCCTGAATTGCCAATCACTATCAGATCCGCCTTGAAGTCTCTGCCCCCAATAACCATAGGGCTCTGCTTGCAGTCCCTGGAGCAAATGACAACACCACCACCTGTGGTGATGTTCCAAGCTGCCGGCATAGCACTGCACTCCAACTGATGTTGATCCACAAAGCGAGAGGAAACGAAGGAATGGGTCACCCCGGAATCAAAAGAATATGGGTACGAAAAGAATAAATTTGTATCCAATAAGGAATCAACAAATCAGGAAGACTGTAAGAGATGGAAGGAAGCAATGAATCAAGGAATTGAATGTGAAGGGATCAAAATGGATGGGATAAGACTTGTGTCCAGATCGTGTTCATAATTAATTTTTCATGCAATTTCATGGCCTGTTAAATGCTGAGTTAACCCTGACGGAGTCAAGCCTGTCTAATGTATTAGTTAACTAACACATTAGCCAAAACTGGCTCTGATACCACTAAAAACCTTGTCACGCCCCGCTTTTCAAAACACGGAATACGAGTGCGTGACGAAGCCCAGCGAATGATCTTAACATCATTCATAAGTTGTAGGATCGACTCAACATCACAATAAGAATATAACAAGAGAGATAGATATAACTAAGCATGCATGAATAATTTATTAGCAACAGAAACAACTGAAAATACAATAATAATATCCAAATAGTTTCAAGTCTGGATCAAGTTAAAACTCAGGAACATCAGCCCGTTACAAGTTCTTAAACATGAAAGAATAAATAATTCAAGAAAACAAATATAATCAAGTCCTTTCTCCATTTGAAGACTAAAACCTCTGCTCACCAATCCCAGCAGGTAGCTCGTCTCTAAAGTCTGCTTAATAAATATAAAAGGAAAAATGGAGAAAATAAGAGAAAATGCCCTTAGTGCAAGTTAAGGCCACAAATAGTAAAAATGAGTACAAGTAATATGAGACAAGAATTGGAATCAAGAATGTAATAGGGATACAACAAGTAGTGGAAAACCAAGAACTAGCTAGCAAGAGGGACATCTTAGTAAACAGGTTGGATAACAAATACTAATGGTGAAACAAGTGACAAGTGAACCTGTAGGGGTATTTAACATCAAGTGACAAGTCTCAAGTCTAGTGTCATGTAACAAGTGCCAAGTTTAGTATCAAATATTATATTCAAGTGCCAAGTCTCAAGTAACAAGTTGTCAAGTATCGAGTAACATGTATCAAGTTCAAGTTTCATGTTTCAAGTCTCATGTATCATATTTCATGTATCATGTAGTCAAATATCGAGTAAACAGGTATCATGTTCAAGTCTTGTAGTTATTACTATCTAGGTAGCACTTCATGCATTTATACTTTTACTACATGGTTGCTACAGGCAAATCAGTTACGTTTAGACCTAGTAATGGAGTCTATAGGGCGGTGTACTCAGGTATCAAGTATCAAGTATCAAGCAGGCACGGTTCATGAATACGAATTTAAATAACAGATTCACGAAGCAAGTTCGTGAATACTAACAGGTTCAAGGACCACACAGTGGGTCCATGAATACAACAGGTTCATGAGCCAAGTAACTGGCTCCATGAATACAATAGGTTCATGAGCCAAGTAACTGGCTCCATGAATACTTCCAAGTGCAACAGGTTCATGAACCGAGTACTGGGAAACACGGGTCCCTTCCGAGTACACTTACCTATATTGTCCACTATTATGGTCTTTCCCTTAAATCCCGGCTTGTTACATTTGTTAATTCTTATCATGCAAGCATGCAAGTATGTGAAACAAGTCAAAAAATCATAAACATGGACGTGGGACACGTCTGAGATATATTTATATGGCATATACGAGGGTCAACTTGAATAAAAATATCACGAACAGCGAAAATCTCAAATCTGGACAGCACGACGTTGCTGTACCAAAACTGTGATTCCCGTTGTCACGAGATACGAAATGTGGATCCGTCAGGAGATCTAGAAACTAGACTCTTGCCGATTCCAACGCATATAATTAAGGTACAAGAAGGTCATGGTAATATGTGTCAAAACAGCGAACTTCATTGCTAATGTGTTCAGGCAGAATTTGTGTATTTGAATTCATACAGGTAAAACAGTGTTGAAATGTTGTTAATTAATTTTAAGAAAATTTGGGAAGGTTCTCTAGGGTGTCCAGCAATAGCATATAAAATTTCAATTTAAATGCTTACTGCTAACATAGTTAAATTAATTCGCAAACTAAAGGTGTACAGCAGTTTTGCGAATCTGCGTCTACCGATATAGCTGCAATAAAACTGCGATAACTCCTAGATCGTAACTCCGAATTCGAAAATTCCGGAGGCTATCGACATCTAGACATCTAGAGCTACCTTTACTATTCAGGGCTCGGGTTCAGATTCTGATGTTAAAGGGGTCAAAACAGCATAATAAGATTCAGGACAGCAACTTGTGGGAATGTCTTACGAGTATGGTTACATGAAAATTAGTTATTAGGTGTCTAGGTTAATGTGTGATATAATTACGGGGTAATGGTTATCAAAACAGCAAGTAATATTTATTTCTCAACTCATCACTTACAAGATATAACACACATCTACAAACCTAGGGTTCCTTAATTTCATGTGTTCAGGGGATAAAATGAGTCCAAGTAGTTGTAATAAAATACAATAAAATTATTGTGACTATTAAGATTATGAAAATTGATGGAGATTAACATTTAATCAACAACGACGAGTCAAAGAGGAGTCACAACTTCTAACTATTTGCAGTATTTTTAAATTAACGTTTGTACTAGAATAAAAATATGTACAAGAGGAATATTTGCCTTGATTGGATGAGGGTGATTAGATCCGATAATAGAGGAAAACGGAATCGAAAAATCCCAGGCAAAATCTCCCAAAAGCACGTGCGAAGACCGTGTGAGAATTCAACGGTAGTGAGCAAAATCCCACACCGGATCTGTCCAGAACAACAAACGGCAAAAGCGATCCGCTGTGCACACAACGCGGGACAGCAAAACCTACCAATCAGATCTCTCCCGCACACCGGATCCAAGCCCAGAACAGCGAACACCCAAATCAGATCCGATGCGGCCGAACACAAAACACCGATCGGATCAGATTTGATTGACACGAATCTTGATGCGATCCAACGCCTGAGATTAAATCCCGCCAATCCTGCTTCTTCTTCCTTCTTTTACTGAACCATAGAGCGAGGGCGCGGGGGATCCCGGCGACCGCGACTAGCAGCGAAGCGGCGGGCGGTTGCGGCAACGACTGGCGGACTGTGACGGTGACTGGTGGTGGCGCGACGTCGAGGAGCGACGGGGCGAAGCCAGCGAAGGAAAAATGGCGTGAGCTCTGTTGTGGGTTCGAAACAGGGGAGGAGGAGAAGGGGGAGGCAATGGTGGATGGGTGAGGGTGTTGGCGACTAAGGAGGCGATGGGTCGGAGGTTTGGCGATGGTGAATGGGTTCAGGAGTGTTGGGGACGATGGTGAACGATGGCGGCGGTGGTTCTGTGGTGGAAATGACGGTGGCGAAGACTGAAGGGGAAAGGGGATGCTGACGGGGGAGGCTAGAGGTGGTCGGAGGTGGTAGGGAAGCTGCGACAGTGAAGGGAAATTGGGTCTGGCGATGGAGCGGAGGAAGAAGATGAAATGGGTTCAGCGAGGACGACGAGCGGCGTAATGGCGGAGTGTCGAGTTCGGGGGAATTGGCAATGGATTCTGTGGGATGACGAAGGCGATGGTGGTGGAGGGTTCGGGGATGTTGAAGGCGAAGGTGGGTGGAGGAGGCGAGCGGGGAAGACAATGGGATATGGGTTTGGGCGTTGGAGAAGGAGACGGGAGGAAGAAGAAGAAGAGCGGCGGGGTGATTTGGGTTTATACAGTAAAAGGGTAGGGGTTAGGGTTAGGGTTAGGGGTGTTTAGCTTTATATAGTTAGGGTAATGGGTTTGGGTGTTAGGGTATCCGTTTTGAGGGGATCCAACTAGGAACTTGGTCAAAGTTCACTAAAAATGGGGATAAAGACATAAATGATATGAATGGTCCATTTCTTCATGAAGAACGACACAAAAGAGCAGGGCGGACATACAATTGGATTAGATAAAGGCACCAAAAATTGAGTCGAAATAAATTAATGATTTTATTCGAACAGAAACAAAATACAGGATCTCAAATAGATAAAAGAGTACAATGGGACAAAATACAGTACAAAAATACAAATACGGAAAATAGGAGTTACAAATTTATAAAATTAATCACCATTAAAAGAGCGAACCGTTGTTAATGTCACCATTAAGAAATCCAGAGATCTTAATGAATTTTCAATTAGTGATTTGTGCATGAACTATAATTGTCTGGAAAGTAATGGGGGCAAGCATATTTCCAACCTCTGATTATGGTGGTTCACAATATGATATCAGTATAATTGTCTGGAAAGTAAGTGAACAAATCCCACCACCCACCCACATAAAATTAGACGAACTGATAGAATTTATAAAAAGAATCAGGGGAATTATATTCTTTGTTGCTTGTAGAACCTTTGAAGCTCTGATAAAATAACTGAATAAGGCAGAAGGGTATTTTGGTTATTTTACCCCCCATGCCGTTAGAAACTTAACCGTAATTAACGATTGTACTGTTTTGAAATGTACATATGGTGTTATTAAGAAACTAGATTTGCCTGAGGGCACGTGCCTACGGCACGTCTTCGGAACGATACAAAACACGAAAAGCCATGTAAACAGTAAAACAATAATTATGTAACTCAAGTTTGAATAGTATGACAATAATTAGTTGTAAAATAAAAGTCCATGTTTTCATTAGTATATATTGAAAAATAATTATAAATGAGGGTGTAAATCTAACTTCTTAGAACTTTAAGTCTGGAAAATGATGAAATTTAACATTTGAAGAGATATATTTGCTATTTTCAATATAACATGTGCAATAAAAAAATATAAAAATTTTGAAAATTTACAAACCTGAAATCAAATAAAGAAAGAATGGGAGAGAGGTAGGGAGAGAGAGAAAGAGAGAAATATGAAAAAGTGAAAAGATAAAAAAGAGAGAGAGTAATAAAGTAATGAGTTTTTTAGTTTTGGGGGAAAAATTTTGGTTTTGGGGTTCGAAATTTTGGGAGGAAAAATATGTTTTGTGAGATTAGATCTGGACCTTTGATTTTGGGGGGATTGAAGGTGAGCCACTTGATAGCTTTCTTTGTGTTTTATTATATAGATTAACGAAACTTCAAGCCGTTATTTTGAAATTAACATAAAGTTCGGGTTTCATTTTGTCCAACCCCTTTAAAGTGTGTGGAAAATATACACGACCACTATAGACCACTATAGAAATGACTGAGAAAGAGATGTAAGAAGAAGCCAAGTTCATTTTGTGTATGAATCCAATTTCTGCTTGCAAAGCATATATTTACTCTATAACTCAAAGTCAACCTCCTTCGTATGGTAAAAGGTTAAACTGAACGATAAACAATAACCAGTTCACCACAAAAAAAAAATTTGATGAGCAAATCTAAGTAGTGATATAACATCAGTGGTAACTAACTATAGCAACAATCATGTTGGCAAACGAACAACCGTAAGAATAGTGATGATAACAAAGAGAATGAAAGATTATTCAATGAATTGTAGTTTCTCTCTCTAGAAAACCTAGAGAGAGAAGCTCTTCCCTAAAAAAACCCAAACCCTAGATCTGAGCTTGGGGGGCGGTCGGCAGCTAAGGCTTCAGCACCGTCGCCCATCCCCCCCCTGCTTCCTCTCAACCTCTCTCTCCTAACTCTCATCTTCTCTTTCCCTCTTATTTCCCCCCCCCCCCCAAATCCTTACTTTTCTTCAGAACGCAGCGATGGTCGAGAACTCTCGATCGATCCGTGGAACGAGGCGTTGAAATCCGGTTTGGCTGATGCAAAGTCGCGGCTGAGGTCGTCGGGTTCTGGTGCGGCCTTGCGACCTCAGTAGTTTGCCCATTTGAAATTGCTTGCCAGGGTTCAGACCAAAGAATCCAACCAAATGGAGTTTAAATGATGGGTTTGATGGGTGTATTCCAAAGATGGAGCTTGATTGTAAGAATAATGGGACTGATGGATTTGTGTTCGTGAGTAGAGTCAAGTTTCCAGAATGTTCAGGTTGCACAGTGATCACGAACTTGGACCCTGATAAATGTCGTGCTCTGTGTTTAAAGAATTGTTCTTGCACTAGTTATTCTCTAACTAATGTTAGTGGAGAGGACGAGGGGGTTCTTGGCGCAGCCGGATTTTGTCAAGATGTTGCAGGATGTGCAGAGGAATCCGAGCAATTTGAACATGTATTTGCAGGATCAAAGGATAATGCACGTGTTGGGGGTGCTGTTGATTGGTCGCGATCAGCGGATGGTCGGCAGCGATGGTCAAGAATGCCGCAATGGTTGGATGGTCGAGAAAGCTGCGATGGTCGGATGCGGCGGCGATGGTCGAGAACGCCGCATCTTTGGCAGAGCCGAAGGTGCCGCGTGGGGTGTAGTTCTTCATTCGTGACTGTGGTTGTGGGATGAACTGACTGGGGCTGGCGTCATCGGGGATGACGACGCATATCGCAGCGGTGCTCGGACTGGTGGCGTCAGGCTGGTGGTGGAAGTGCTGCCTAGCGCCGGCGTGGAGCGGCGAGCGGCGAACTACAGGGTAGTCGGGACTGTCGTGGAGACATGTGGGGGAGGTCGGGGAGAGAGTGGGGGGGAGGGGGATTTCTGATTTGGGGGTGCTGCGGTAGGGGGAGATTTGAATTTCAAATTAAGTTTTGAAATTTGAGTTGACGCAGTGAAATCCCTGAGATCCAAATTTGTTCCTAATATCCAAATTACAACCGACTTACAATTAGCAACAAAATGTATCCTAGTTGGTGTAGGCGACGATTGTCGGGCAATTTTATAGTTTGGGTTCTACTTTGACCTTAGTTGGTTATAGTGAGAGGTGTCTTTGGTTCTTTCATGTCAGATGGCTCGCAGGGGTCATGTGCAACGTCTACCCTCGTTGCGAGGTTGCGGTGAGAGTCATCGAGGGTGAAACGAGGGGATGAGAACGATGACTCAATCTTGACATGGAGATGTCAGATTGGTGCAGTGCCTGCGGTGTCTCTAATATGGAGCTTACGCTTGTCGTATGGGTCACTGCTGGGGGCGACGAGGGAGAGCGCATGACAATTGGAGAGGATAAACGGCGTACAAGCGAGGGACTGAGTGAGAGAGTGAGCCTAAATTGGCACGAGAAAGTTGTTCTAGCGGGGGTGGCCGATCAGCAGAACTAGATTTCATTGTATTTTTGTTTGTTGGTTGGAGTGTATGAATTCCAGAACCTAGCCTGTTGGGATCTGAACTTCATAAGCCTATTTTTGGTTGTTTGTTTTGTTAATTTTTTTTAATGAAACACGGGGTGGGGGAGAGGGGAGCAATTGCCAACATTTTACGATAAAAAAAAAAAAAACAAAGAGAATGAATATTAAAAAAACAATGATTGTAGAAATTAAATGGGTCATGAGTACAAATTCCATATACCATGGCAATAGAGGCTGAGAGCATCTACTATACTCAAAATTTTAAGAAAAATAGAAAAGAGTGAGCTGTAGCTGCTGGCCATATATACCCAAAATTTACAAATTTTGAGTAATCAATACGCTGCTATATTTGAAAGCTGGTGCGGATATTTGGAAAAAATAGTGGACGAAAGATCATGTTCAATCATAAATAATTTCATCATTCTCTCTATAAGTGTATTTTTGCATTAATACTAAAGTTTAGCACACTTCAAAAATAACAGCATCACCGGTGGGTCAAATTCCATATACCATGGCAATAGAGGCTGAGAGCATCTACTATACTCAAAATTTTAAGAAAAATAGAAAAGATTGAGCTGTAGCCACTGGCCATATATACCCAAAATTTACAAATTTTGAGTAATCAATACGCTGCTATATTTGAAAGCTGGTGCGGATATTTGGAAAAAATAGTAGACGAAAGATCATGTTCAATCATAAATAATTTCATCATTCTCTCTACAAGTGTATTTTAGCATTAATACTAAAGTTTAGCACACTTCAAAAATAACAGCATCACCGGTAGCTCATTTACAAAGCCAGAACTTGTAAAGAATCTCAATCGATACATTATTAAGCTATTTTCACAAAAAACAATAACCTCAAAAGTCGCTTCCCTCTTCTCACAAATACAGATAAATGCAAATTTTAACTACAAAGGCTGTCTGAAAAACAACCCGAATTCAAGAATATTTTCCCATCCACCATCAATCAATACACCCCCTCCCTCCCCTATACCAATCATGTGTACAATTTTGTTCCCTACATAAGTCCTGTATATGTATTCGACGCTTGAAGAGGCATACCCATGCCCATTGGTTGGCCATACTGATGGACAGCTGGTGCTGAGTACGGATTTCCGAATGGGTTCATGGCTGGTTGCTGAATTTGTTGACCACCACCGCCACCCATCATCATCATCTGTTGTTGGAGCATGAATGCCTGCTGTTGTTGAGCCATGGCTGCCATCTGAACTGTGTGAGGAGCAGCTGTTGCTGCCGAAGCATAAAATGGGTCATGATGCATCATTATCGGTTGCATTGCGGGGCCCGCCATGGTCATAGCGCCTGGTGTTTGCCATGGATTGTAACTTGTCGTCTGATTTTGTAGTCGGATAGCATCATCGTATAAACTGTCTAGGGTCAACTTGTCCAGCCCACCAGCCTGATTGTTGAAATAGAATCATAAAATTACCACAAAAGAAGATGTCTATATTATTCAGGTACAATCACTGAGCTGTAAATAGTTCACATTTTTATGATCATAACCAAAAAGGTGTACGAAGCAGGCACACAACCTGTGAAGCTAATATCTTCCAAACAACATTTGTTGCACATGATTACACATGCCATTTGTAGCACATGATTACACACGCTTTTCTCAACCCTAAGCATGCGTAAAATGCCTCATGCTCAGTAATGATGTCAAGCTTAGAATTGGTGACATAGAAAATGAATGTTCGTTCAAACAATCTAGTTACATCTATGTTGAATGCCTAAAAATGTTAACGTATGGAACACCCTGATCTTTCGTAATTTAACTTTAATCAAGATCAAGGTCAAAATTATGCACAGTATGATCACTTACGAAAATTAATAAAATTGAATAAAATACTGAACATGGGATAAACTAGTTTAGTATTAACAAATAGAAAAGATAAATCAACAGAACTCTTAAATCAGATTCAAATTTAAAATAACAAATTTTGTACGCTCCATGCATGGGAATTCTTCAAGCTAGCTAGAAATGATGGCCTTTTCTAAGTGACTGCAATTTGACATGATTAAAAGCACTTACCAGTTTACTTGAAGCTGCAGCAGTCTCATTTGAGCTTGGAGCTGTGACAAGTGCCAGTTCCCAGCCTGTAGTTCCAGCCTCCGCAAAATTAACAGTAGTGGTTGGTACACTATCTGCAACATTAAAGCAGATGAGAGTCAATGTGCTAGTTATTGAGTTGACATGACCCGCGCTGAGACATTTGACAAGTAGTTACCAACTGGAACAATGGCAAGTGCCAAAGCATTTTGGTTTTCTAATTCGGTTGCATCTGGGCTGGTCTCATTTAATCCCTGAGAAAAATCAAGTTAAAAGAAGACTTTATAACTACTGAATGGAAAATCAACCGTAATCTAACAGTAAACAGAATTAGATTATTACCAACAGATCAATTTGATCAGGTAGTGGGGGGTCCTCTTTGACTGGTTCTGGAGGCGGTGAGGGTGCCTGAGGTGCCTGTTGCACTTCAGGGGCTTTCTTATATTCTATCGCCAATACAGCTTTTGGTACTTCCTTCTCTTCCTTCACCTGATGAAATTTGAACATTTAGAGATGTATTGTGTACCGAGTAAACACAATGATTATTATTACAGTACCCTAGAACTAGACAGATTAGCACACACAGAATGGTCACACAGTCGTCACACAGTGATCGATAGTTTTTTGGGGGATCAGACTTGCAACCTTTTGACATACATCAAGCTCCATTCCACCAGCAGGGTCTTCTAGTGTTTTTGTGTGTTCAATTCATAGAGACTACCATTTCGGTTAGCGATACCCATCATGGAGGAAAGAATCATATGCCCAAATTGGTATATGATTACCATAACTAATGGCAGGAGGCAAAGGATCTCCTTAATATCTGGGCCTGCTCCATGATCTCCCCAAATTTCAAGGAGATCATGCCCCCTGCCATACCAAATGATAGAAATGCCACTGGTTAGAGTTTGGAGTATGTGGCAAGTCTATAAACTAGAATTATGCCTAGAGGAAATCAGGTGAAAAATACATCGTATACTCAGCATATTTCAGAAAAGGTTTAAAACAATATAGAGGCTTGCACACCTGATCTTTGCGAATTGAATTTCTTGGAGCGTCTTTCACATATTCCTCCATAGCAGTAAGGAATGATGGAGGGGGCTGCAATAATATTCATTCATATATTTAAAACTGGTAAATTACAAGCCAACATAAAGGTGAAGGAACAAGGGGGAGAAGATGCAAATCACACCTGTTCTATCTTGATAAATTTTTCTCCACGTCCAAGATCAATACTTTTACACACTTCATAAAATTCTGACAATCTCTCCGCCTGCAAGTTATGTCTTAACATAAAAATAGAGATACAAGGAAATCCTCTGAACTTTAAATTTACATAAAGAAACAATTATCTCCCATTCGATATATCAAATTCCCCGTGCTTCATTGTTTCACTTGCATGAATTACTGTCACGGGCATGAAAGACGACTGACTGCAATTATACATCTATACTTTTCTCTCAAAAACAAACAAATGACGTTATGGTGACTGGTTCTAACCAACTATTTTGATCCCTGCTATGCCTTTCTACTTCGATACAAGTTATCTACTACTGAAACTGATTTACTTTCCCAATTTTGCAGCTTGACAAAACTGTATTCTACATCTGATTACAACTCCAAAAGAGATGGCATCCATGAATATATCCCATGTTCTCAGAAATCTACTTTTACGGGGCAAGCTTGTGTGTTTTTGCGAGTTTGAGCATATATGCGTGCTAATTCATAATTAATCACAAATTAAAAAGTTTCCCCCTCCTTTCTACTTAAGGAATTATCCCCCCTCCACTCTCACAGACTAATCTCGTATCATTAGAATACATGCACCATAAATCTCATTCTGTCAACCTGAATATATACAGTTCATTCGATAACTACCATTATGAAGAAAACTACACACAAGAATCTCTTCAAGCTGAAAGTTATTGAAGTTTATATATTTCCTCTAAAATGTTAAGAGAATTTTATTTTTCTTCCATAATAAATTTTGAATATGAGAACTCCAAATTCTAATACTGAATTGCGAGTTAAATGGTTTAAACTTGATAATTATAATTGGCTAAACACTACCAAACATACATGAAAACATTTCATATACTATTAACTTAATAACCGAAGAGCTAAGGAAATGTTATCTTAACACATATTCCACAGCAAGAAAATCATAATAGGTGCCTGTTACCATCAACCAAATAAAAAGAGGTAATAAATTACCTGTTGACCTGCTCTCCTATATATGTCAAGTGCCCTAACAGCATCAGGGCGTTTCATCTCAAAGAACTGAAAAGAAAAACCAGCTGAGCATTACACACGAGAATAACAATTTTTCATGTGATAAGCTGATAGATAAGTATACCTTGTCAACCATATTAACTGTACCATCACTAATCGAATTATAAATCCTCATACTCTCCCCAGCAACCTATCAAGGTAATTGTGACAGAAAGTCAAGAATCAATTATTCCCAAGCAACTCCAAGAGATGAGAACATGTCAGACACCAAAAATAAATAAATTCACCAACCATTGAAAGAGCCAGTTGAATTACAAAATTGTAGGATGCTGCTCCCTGTGGCTGCATACAATTTTCAGGATTATTGACCTTATAAAAATATATCACAAGCTCATTTACATGTGTTCGAGACAGTGAAATTTGATTCTCACCTGGCAATTAAGAAGACGAAATAGAAGTTGTTGCAGTGCTGGCAACTGCTCAAGTAACTCAGCGGTGTCAAGATCCCGGATTCTCTGCAAACATCATGACTCTTGTTGGTATATAAAGAGGTTTATGAACATATTCATAGTGATCTTAACAAGAGTCCATTGTGATAATATCCCCCTCTACATTCAGATATGTCAGTTGAATTAAATTTAGTACAAAACCCAAATCCCATCTTCTGGTGTAGTTCCTGGAGGTAGTTAGATTAAGTCATAATGGAGGTTGCAAAGTGATTGCAAAATATTCCCACATGCTAAAAACTCTATACCTTGATTAAAAACCTTTAGCTTAATTAAGAGAGTAACATATATATTATGCAAAAAGAAATAGGCTGATTTGAAGTGGCACGTATCCTTATCATGAAATAAAAGATCAGTCATTTATGCAGTAGAATGCTCCACCATTTCAAGCAATTACATATGTACAGACTACAGAGTTAGAATTGAACTATCCCAGTAGTAAACTTGCATTTTGTACACTTTGCCGTAGTCTTTGTAGAAGCTCTTAAATTCTAAAGCATGTCTCCACCTTCCTCGTCTAAAATTTAACCTTCTTCAACAATCGACAAACAAAAATGCACTATGGAACTTCGTCTGAAATATGCCTAGCAGGTGACTTCTCCAAACATGTCGTAAAAATGCACTAATTAACTTTAAATTGACGGTGAAAAATATAAATTGCTTAATTTATGGATATTTGAATGCTTATGTGGAAATGGTGACAACATTTGAATTTTCCCTTAAAAAGTAATCATATTTAGATCACAACCAACAGCAAGGATGTCCATCATATGATGTGGAAGTGGATGACATGAACTATTTTGTCGCATCGTGTCCCTTATACCAATCTCGACAACATATGTACTTGTCTTCATACAGTATAGCAGCATCTCACTATCAGTTCGCATTTGGAAACAACATTTTAATTTATTATACAGATTAAAAAGATGTTCCTAAAACAGAATGTTGACAGATAATGCAACCAATAAATTAAATGAAAATAAAAAGGCAGATAATAAACTAAAATCATACCGAAGGATCTGTCTCAACATCATACTTGAGCACGCGAAAACATTCAAGCCTTTCTTCTAAAAATAAAGCATATGTACGTACCCACGCAGAATAATCCCATGCTGATACAAATGAAAACAAGTCATACAAACACGCATTTATCTTTTTCTTGTGACAATTTGATACAAGCCAGAAAAAAATGCAAAATTATCTTATTAATTTGGTCAGAAAATGAATACCATTTGCACTGGAATCATCCTTGAAATGGGACATGTTAAGCATATGGCTTCGGCTTCGCCCATAGTTAATGAGTTCTTCACGAAAAGTGGGGTCGACCTCCCTTAAAGCACGATGTATAACAATTAATGTCTTCAATGCAACCTGCACTGCAACAAACTGATCCGTAAAGGTCTGAACAAAATTTCATGTGCGGTGGGTAGAAAAATACAATTCATACCGATCTTCTGTAGCTTTATCTAAAGGCGTAGCTAATGGTATCCTATGATTGCTTCCCTTAAAATTTGTAAATCTCTTATCTCGATAGACCTTACTCTATTATTTTTGTCCTCTTTCCCAATTTACGTGACACTGCTAATTCACATTCTCTTGAGTTAATTAATCATTTTGAGTAATGCTAATTGTGCTAAACACTTAATAGACTCAATGTACTCAAGAGAGAAAGAGTGGAGCCCACAAGCAAATTAATGAAGATGCGTTTGTACATGGGCTCCCCATTCATGCACTATAGACTCCATTTCGAGTCCACAAAAGTTGAGTAGAAAAAGCATTATTCAATCATTTTTATCTTTCTGATTCAGAAATATGCCTTTCCATCAAGAGACAAGACTTACATGTTGACCATTGATTTTTGAGCTATGAAAACTCGGTTTATGAAGATGGGCTACGATAACTAGCCATTATATTAGGAAATAAATGCAAATGTAAAAGGTCTGAAACATATATGAAACGTATACGCATAGAACTTGAGAATATCGATTGACTATAATGAGCCTCACAAATGCTTACTGTTGAATGAGTTATACATAAGGTGTGTGTATGGATGTCTATGAGTGTACATGTGAGTTGTACATATGCTTTGCCTATATATACTATGACTCTTGCCTCATTGTAAGTGCTCTTGATCAATAATTATCTTATCCATTAAACAAAATGTGACATGGTATCAGATCCCAGGGTTCCTAAAACAACCCTAATCCTATCTCCTCCTTCAGCTGCGAGCTCCCACCTTTCGAATCCTCGACATCAGCCACTCAAGTGGGTCCAAGCTCCTTCTTCCACATCAGTTGTTGCCCTCTTCTTCAACTTCAAAATTGGGTTCAGTTGTTGCCTCCTTCCCGGATCTTCTTTCTTCTCCGTCAAAGACAACGGGATCTAGGGTTTCGAGGGTTCCGCCGCCCACTTCTCGAGCGTTGACCTTTATGATGTTGCTCGCTTTGGTTGGTGCTCTTCTTCAAACCAGGTCGAGTACACCTCCAAATCCAACCTGAAATCTGAATTCCAATTTCTGAGGACCTGTTTTATGAAATTCCTAAGTCAATTCTCCTTATCCCTTTGGCTGCACTCGAGGGGTTTAAAGAAATTTCTGAAGCAATCTCCACTTCGTCAATGGCGAGATCGGACGTCTTCTTGTCATTTCCTTATCATTGACGGCGAGATTAGAGACCACTTTGTCCCTCATCCCTAAAGGTGATTGATGAAATTCATCAACCAATCTCCACTTGTTGACGACGAGATCGGACGTCTTCTCGTCATCTCATCCAAAGATGGTGAGATTACAGGCCACTTTGTCTCCTTTTCATCGAGGCAAGATCCACTTGTTATCTCCATTTCGTCAACAGCGAGATCCAAGGCCACTTGGTCATTCTCTTTATACATCAGCAGCGAGGTGCGACAGGATCTGTTCATTGTCTCCATTTCTTCGATGGGAAGATCCATCTTTATAATGGATATGCATCAATACTCTCTTCAGATTTGATTCATGAGAGGTATGCATTGAGGAGCATCTTTATAAAGGGTATGCATGAAAACCTTCTTCATATTGATTCTTGATGGGTATGCATCGAGACCATCTTCATAATGGGTATTGTTCAAGACTCTTCAAATTTGATTCATGAGTGGTATGCATCAAGATCATTTACATAAGGAGTATGCATCAAGACTCTTCAGATGAGGGGTATATGTATTGAATTCCCCTTCAAATCCGATTTCTAAGAGTGCATCATAACTCCCTATTCAACCTGCTTCTTTACCTCTTCCATACAACTGTACACTGAATTGGAGATCACCGACTTCTTTACAAAGTCTCAGACGATCGATAGTCTTAACTCATCTATTTTAGCTCATCTGTCTTTAAACTCATATTGGTTAGTCCACCTTGAGTTTGATGGAGGGTGTTGAATGAGTTGTACATTAGGTGTATGTGGATGTATATGGGTGTGTATGTGTGAGTTGTACATAGGCTTTGCCTATAAATACCAATACTCTTGCCTCACTGTAAGTGCTCTTGATCAATAATCATCTTATCCATTTTACAAAATGTGACTTACTAATGTATAAGGAATATGAAAGTTTGCATTTAATATCTATCTTGTCTAGCTCTAAATAATAATAATAAAATTAGAGAGAAAGAGAGAGAGAACCACAACATGTCAACAGCAATATGAAAACAAAATCATATTTTTCAATTTTAAAGAATTTAACCGCTCAAAGACTCTTGGATTCGCCACAGCTTCGTAACAACACCTTGGAATAAAATCTACAAAGTATATTCTTCCTTAGGGATGTAAATGACAGAAAAAATAATTACCACCTTGATACCGAATTGGGTGATTTTTTAGGACTAAGTTAATGTTACAGACTTCATCCCGCTTACCCCCCCAAACCACCACCCAAAAAATATAAATATAAAAAAATATTTTAAAAAATCAGTAAATTTTAGCAAGTTAACAAAATGCATAGTTGCCTTAGTAGAAAGTGAAACTATCACAATTTAAATCAACTCCTAAACTAGCTACCCTTTTGTAGTGCTTTTATGATTTTCAGATTACTACTAGTAAATATTTCAAATAATAAAGAAGGAAAAGAAGAATAAAAAACAAAAATAGAATGACGAATGATGAATATGACTGGATACATACAGCCCAATTGTGTGTCTTTGCAAGACGCCTTGCAAGTGCATGAATGCAATAAGCTACATCCGCCCGAGGCCTTGAAGCTGAGATAGCATAGAATATAGCTGCAAACCAATTAAATTACATGTAGGAAAAGAAAGTAAGTTAATAATACCAAGGTAGATAGGCAGTAGGCACTTCAGAAAATTATATATAGTTCGTTAAAGATTTACATAATTTTTTTCTTGATAAAAACAATAAAAGAATTAGTTAATAAGAACTCAATTATTGGCAATTAATAACAGCGAAGTATAGTAAAGTATTTCCATTGTATTTATGTTCTTGTTTTCTCCATCCCTAATTATATTTTCACTACTTTCCACCTCTCTAATTTTTTCTACTAATGGAGCATTTGCTTAAATCCTAAAAGCTATGCATAGACAAAGACTTCAGCGATTCCTATGCCTCAAGGGGCTTTTATGAGCATTGAATTTCCACACCTAAATACTGAGCAAGATGTGCCGAATGTCTTTCTCTTGCGGATCCATTAGAAGTAAATTGTTATCAAGCTATGGTAGGAAAGCATAACGAAAATAACAGTAAATCTGTTAAAAATGAATACAAATACCCCTACACTGACCTTTTATAAGCTTCTCCTTTGCCGGACGCTCGACATGGTTAGTGGCCCTAACGATCGCAATATCCAATTCCTAAAATCAGCACAAAATTTCATTAAAAACCTCAAGAGAAACGACAAAGACAAATTTCATTCATGATGTTAAAGACATGTGACAATCTTCAAACCTTGTAATCACTGTTCACTTTGGCAATGGTAACCGTAGTAGTATCCTTTACAGCTCCCAGATACTTCCTCAAGCTTGGTACTGTTCCCCCTACAGCCATTCTCCTCTCCCCAACGCAAAATTCTACGCCAACAAAAACCCAAGAACAATTTCAGCCAGGTGTCAACCAATCTAAGAATTTCTCAAACTCGCTCAACGTCAACAGGATACGACAAAAGTTCACGCACTTCACTAAATGCGTACTATGTTCTTGTAAGTACAAAATTCATCCAACAATCTTTGAGAAACTCCTCTGCCAACAGATCTTCCCTAAAATTACCCGTGTGTTTTCAAAATATAGTTACTCCCGTTAACATGCATAAAATTCCTCTCAATATTCTACTTGGTAACAACAGCTTATGCAAATTACTACCACAAATTCGGAAATTCCTCTAACTTCATTCGGTGCGCTGGGGCAGAATGAACAAAAGCAATTCACAACTAGTGATTAAACAACAAAATTTGATGTTTCACTATCTATCTACTTCACACGTAATCAATGAATACTTCAAACAAATGTCATGATAAAAATACTCCTATCATAACTTAACCAATAAAACAAGCAGCTTACTCACGCAAATTTCAGGTTGCTGCCTAGTACTGATACATCAACTGAAACATCGTTTCATAAAAACAGTATAACCAATTCAGAAATGGAAACAACGATAATCAAAAGAGATAATCACCATAAATGAAATTTCATTAACTTCGGAAGCCTCGAATCTCGCTTCAGATTCACTGATTAATTCAATTAAAATAAGTAAAGAATCCCAGTAACTAATACATAATATCCCAAAATAAATGGGACAAAAATTCTTTAAAAACAAAATAAATGCATCAAACAAATATCAGATCCAAGCTCTGAATCAACTTAACAAAATCGAAGAGGGCGTAGAAGAAGAAGAAGAAGATACGAACCTTGTGAATTCAAGAAGCGAAGAAGAAGAAGAAGAAGAGGAGAGCAAAGAATTTTGAGAACGGGAGGAGAAAAAAGGAGGAAGAAGAATGAAGCGGAGTCGGCGACTTTTCTGAGAATTTTAGAAGGGAGACTAGGATGGTGTGGTGGTCCGCCAGAACAACCTCACCACCGACGCATACGCATTTCGAGGTGTCGGTGGAACCGGTTAAGAGCTGATACAGCCTAGGAAAGAGACAGCCCGTATTAATTAGTAGAGTACTTTAACTTATTATTAAAATATATATGTTTTGCCGCCAGAATTTTTTTTCGCTGTTAGGGGTAAAAAGGACAATGGCGCCGACGACGGGGTAAAATTTTGTCTTTCTCTCCCTAGAAGGTTTGAATGGACATCGAGAGAGAGGGAGATTAGGGGCGGCTTTCAAAGTGGGCTGGCGACAGCTGGACCCGGATGGGGGGTGGATAATTTGTTTTTAGAAAATGCCACTGGTATTGGAGGTAATTACAATAGTACCACTGGTTTTATTATTTTCTGCATGGTTAGTGGGTTTCGGATCCTAATTGGATCTTTCTCCGTTGTAGTCTTATAGTAGGCGTGTATTATGTGGTGATTGAGTTGGAATTTTTTCCCAAAATGACCCTCTTATTGAAAGTTTTTTCCAAACTGTTCTACTTTTTAAAAAAATTTTCCAAAACGACCTACTTTTTATCTCAAAAAATGAGTTTGAGAAAAATCTCATCGTTTTTTTCAGACAGCGATTGTGAGACTTGGGTTTTCCCTGGTCAAGACTTGGTGTCTCAAAAAGCGATGGGGTTTTTCCCAAACTCGCTTTTTGAGACTGCGAGTGTCGTTTGGGGGTTTTCTAATACCCCAGGCTCGAATTTCGATCTCACTCTCTATTTCAACTCTCTATCTCTCTCTTCATCTTCTAACCCCGAAACCCTAACCCATTTCATCGATCTCATCTCGTCGATTAACCCAAAAATCATCGCATCTCTCATCTCGTCAATTAACCCTTTGCCGTTTCGATTTTCCACTTCTCTCATCTACATCTCTCATCGTCGATTAACCCAAAAACCCTAAACCCCAATATCCAAGAGATCGTTCAATCGGGAATTTGGAAAAAAAAGAGTGCGGTTGAAGGAGCTTCTTCGACTTGCTATTCACTATCTACTTCTTCGATCACCTAACTTCAACGGTATATTTCTCATACTTTTGCATTTTAACTTCGGGTTAATTTTGAAGCATTAACCTTGGATGTTTGTTAATTCGACCCAAAATCACCCAGATTTTGGATTTTCAAAATAAACATTGGATCTTCAAAATCACCCAATTTTTGAAGCATTAACATTGGATTTTTAATTTGGTGTTAATTAAGCATTTTTATTCTACCTGTTTGTTAATGTTTGTTAATTCGAAAATATTGAATGATTGTTAATTTGAAAAGATTGGATGATTGGTTATATATGTAGGTATATAGTGTAAAAAAATTGAGTATATGCAAGTTATATATTTTTGTATTTGAGGTTATATATTTTTGGATGATTGGTTATAAATGGATGATTGTTAATTTATATGTAGGTTATAAATTTTTGAGTATATGTAGGTAGATAGTGTAAAAAAATTTGAGTATATGTAGGTATATAGTGTAAATTTGGTTATATATGTAGGTATATGTAGGTTATATATTTTTGTATAGTTAATAACAACTTTTTTAAGTTGTAGTGTACTCTCGTTTATTATAAATGGCATGCACGATGGGTAATGTGGAGGAAGGATCGAGTAGTAGACCTCCAAATACTCAAAGCGACGGACCACATACTTCCTTTGGCCTACCTCCTCGCAATGGACGTGGTCGTGGTCGTGGTGGTACCAAGCGTACTAATGTAAATGAATAATTGTTTATATTTGATTAGTTTGATTATTATACAATAAAATATAATATCGGTGTACTGATTTAAATTTTATTGTTGTGTAGGTCTCAACTAACCTACTGCTTCACCAAATGAGGCGGCCCCTTCTTCATCAGCTTATGTTCCTCCTGGAGGTCTAGGTCCCCTCGACCCTACACTGCTTACTCTCTAATCGCAACACCGTTCGAAGGCTATGTGGGAAGGCAAATCTAAGGAGTGTACATTTAGAGGGGGTCATCCACTTTCTACGCACCCATGGATTCACGAGATTCTACGAGACTGGGGTTATATGGTATTGGACTGATGAGTTCGATTAAATGTGATCGGCCTCTTCTTACCGCACTTCTTGAGATATGGCGGCCTGAAACCCATACCTTCCTCCTGCCGGTTGAGGAGATGACCGTAACACTACAGGACGTCTTCGTACTCACCGGTCTTTCATTCGATGGGTAGACAGTGACCGGTACGATGGACTTCAAGCCGGTATATCTTGTGGAACAATACCTTGGTGTTGAAGTCAAAACAGGAGCAGTAAATGAAAAGTCCATTCGCTTGAAGTGGTTGAAGGTGACTTTCAAGAATAGATTGAATGAAGATGCCACTGAGGTCGAGGTTAAGTGATATTGTAGGGCGTACATCTTGACACTATTTGGCAGCGTGATGTTCCCGAATTTGACTGGTCATTCAATACCATTGATGTACCTTCCATTGATTGCTGATCTGCGCAAAGTCGGACAATACAGTTGGGGTAGTGCTGCGTTGGCATCTCGGTACAGGAGTTTGTGCAACTGCAGTCTTGGTTCAGTGCAGATGAATGGACCAATGAACTTGCTTCAAGTTTGGACTTGGGAGCGTATTCATGTTGGTCGGCCCGTATTGCGTAAGCAATCACCCAATTGGATCCATCTTCCCGAGGACCAACACTTGTTACCTCCACCAGGTGTTTACTGGTCCAACAATCTCACATGGAAGGCTAACCCCAACAGATGTCTAACGTACTTTCGAGATGAATTGGATAGATATTGGCAGATAATTGCATCGTGTGGAAGCCCTACACGGAGGCATGTATTGGTCGACTACCGCCTATTTGCTTGTATAGGCGCAAGTTGTGGCTGCCAAAGGCACCTCAAATCAACTTTGGCGCAATCGAATTCTACTTCGCTAATAGAGTGCTACGTCAGTTTGGTCTACTTTAAAGTATTCCTGTTGTTAAACCGTTCAATGCCGATATGTATTCTATAACTGGAATGGGTCGACAACCTGGTCACAATTGGGCCGCATGCTCTGCTTCATATGTTGATAGATGGAACGCGCACCAATTCGACGAAATTATTGGTGACATTCCTCCGTTCGATGCATCGGTGCATGCGACTTACATGGCTTGGTATGAGAGGATGACTAGACATTATATCTCGCCTACAGTGCAGACTCCTGCTGGTGTGGAAGTCCCGATTCGTCGACCAGCTGCCAAACCAGCAGATGACCATTCAATGAAATTGCCTATGTTCCAACCGAAGGCATCGGCTCTACGTAAAATCATAAGTAATTAAATTTTGTTGTCTTATTTTAATATTTTCTATGACCATTCAATGAAATTGTCTTATTTTACTGTTTTGTTCTCTTATTTTGAATTATATATACATATGCACTTCACTTAATATTTCAACTTTTCATGTTGTGTAGATGACCCAGACTTGGATTTAGGCGAAAAATTGTGATGCTGTGTTGAGAAGTAATGTCATGGAACCGATGAAGGACTTCGCACGCAAGATAATTACGTCGTGTCGTGCACAAGTTGATGTTGTGGGCGAGGGAGCTACTTTAGATGCTATACAAACTACTCCTGCGCATCGAACCGGTCAGCGTGGTATTCGTCGGAAGAAAGTTGTCTATAGACCACCATACCGTCCGAGAAACGACTCCGAAGAAGAAGCTGAAGGTGATGAGATTGAAGAAAATGTTAAAGGGATACAACAACACGAAGAGGAGAAAATTTCCTTATCCGGCGTCACCCAGGCCACTCCATCACGTGCTAAAAGGCAAAGGAGACACCCCACTTTTTTTACACCCGATCCGTGAAGGTAGCCATTATTCATCACTGTTTCAAAGTTTTTGAATGTATTTATTTTGCAAGTGAAGGTAAGGGAAGTGTGTTGGTCTTTGTTTTGTGAGTGTATGCCTTTCTAAGTAAAGGTGAAGAAGGTGGTCGTGTATATATGTATTCATGTTGTTTTTGAACTTTCTAAGTGAAGTTGTGAACATTTAAATTTTTGAACGTATAAAGTAATGTTATTGAGTATGGGATGTGTGAGTGTGATTGTTTGGGTTGGTTTTGATGTTTTTTGTGTGTAGGTGTTTAATGTGAGATTGTTTATCAGTTACAAAATGTTTGGAAATTGTTGAATCAGTGAAATGCAGTTGAGAGACTTTTGGGAAATTGTTGAATTGGTTAATTGGTGAAATTGTTGAAATGGTGAAATTGTTGAATTGGTGTGAATTGTTGTATACAGGGCAGACAGCAGTTTTAGTTTTGATCGGAAATTTTTTGGCCTAAACTCGCTTTTTCAGAAAGTGAGTCTAGTACTAACTTCCTCACTTTCTGAGAAAGCGAGTTTAAAGTCTGTATATGTTATTTCTCAGCAGACCCAAGCTCACTTTCTCAAAAAGCGAGTTTGGAGTTGAGAGATTTCAAGAGCCTAACTAGCCTATGGAATTTCTCCATTCAATAGTCGCTTTCTCAGAAAGCGATTGGCTTTTGCCGAAACTCGCTGTAGCGCCCTGAATTTCTAATATGATATCTTAGAAATACGTGGCACAATTCCCAGCATCAACTTCAATTGCAATAGTAAACATAGCCAAAAACACAGATAATTTTTATTTCAACTTTTATTACAATAATTGTTTACAAAACACAGCGAAATACAAAACACCTTGAATTACAAACTTTTTCTTTACAACACTTCTTTTACAATTTACATAAGCTCTATTACATTAATTTATCTCAAGCATCCAAACCCCAAGCTCTAAGCACCTACCTGTAAAACATGAGGCTAGAGATAACCTTAACCCCCAAAACTACAAGGGTCGACCATAACGGTGTAAGTGACATAAAAAGAAAACAACATAAATAAAACATAAAGCATAGAGTCATCATTAACATGTATTAACAGCAAGAATAAATGAAATGAGAAATAACAATAAGTAAAGCATGAAAACATCAAGAAATATAAGATAGTAAATAGTAATATATGAAAACATCAAGTGAATCTAGACTAAGTGTCAAGTGTAGGAAAAACGGGAAAACACAAGCATTAAACCAAATCAAGAAAACACAATCTCTATATGCTGACTCTCTAATGCATACTTGTCGAATTCTATGCATTCCATAGTACATGGGTCCGGTGCAAGCCCTTAACGATCTCCACTTTATAGGGTTAACTCCCTCGTTATGCAGCTAAACCTACTATGGTGATGGAAACAAGATCCAGAGTACTCTGCGAATAGGCACCACAGCCCTCGACGCGCAAGCATCATGTAAGATAGCTCTAAAACTAGAGAATCACTTCCCAACCATGTACCCCACGAATAGGCTTGCGAGGTCCTCAACGTGCAGATACACCGAGTACATCCCGTGAATAGACCCACCGACCCTCGACACGCGAATGCACCCTGCATGCTCCATGAATAGGCCTACAGACTCTCGACACGCGAACATACAAATGTCCTCTCGAGACAGGACAACAAACAGTCCTGGAATGCATCCGTTGGACTAAACAGACCAGAGCATATACTTACGTTTTCCAAGTACCATCACTTATCCACTAGAGTTTGTCCTTAAGTTGGTTATTATTAAAACACAAACAAAAAAAATCCTCATCTCTAGAGTTAGTGTATCCTGCCGGACTTAAATACTCAATAACAACCCCAAGATCCAACTGGTCTAAATCAACAAATCTCAACTGCCGGTTCACAGGACTCCCACTCAACTCCTATAGATATCATCAAGACCAAAACTCACAAATCCATCGTCAAAACGATCATAGGAAGAAACTTCTCCAATCAACAAAACCCAAATCTTTTATGAAATTCCAGAATCCAAACCCAACAATAAAGCATCTTGAAAACATATGTTCTGTAGAAAAGATAATATTTAGAATAGTAAGTTATAGATCCAAAAACTTTTAAAGAATCAATCGTTTAAAGAACATCAAGATAACTCAAAAAACATCAGTAACAGTTGACTGTAAACCGGAATCGGTCGACTATCCAGAGCGAAAAACCAGCACTTCCAAAATAAAAATCTAAGTAATAGCCGTCGACTGTAAAAAATTATCGGTCGACTGTTCAGAGCGAAAATCCAATACATCAACAAAATAATTCTAAGTAATGACAGTCGACTGTAAAAAGTCATCGGTCGACTGTCTAGAGTGAAAATCCAAAACTTCGAAAAAACACCAAAATAGAGCAGAGTCAGTTGACTGTAAAAATGGTCCAGTCGACAGTTCCGCACGAAATTTCAAGAAAACGTGAAAACATAGCAGTCAGGTAGCAACGGTCGACTGTCGATAGAGATCGATCGACTGTTACTCCTACAGACTGCAGTTTGGGTTGTGCATGTTTCAACCGATACGGAGAATTACTTTATGAAAACGAATTCTGTAAAAAGCATATTTCTGATATGATCAAATACAACTTATAGGATATACAAAGTTCCATAAAAACCAATCAAAACCACTTAAATTGATAAAAATAGCTTTTTGATGAATTTCTTCAAAATAAAATATGAATGGGTGCATATATCAAAAGTAGAGTTTTTAAGAATCAATCATACATCAAAATAACTTTGTTTTATATTCCAAACCTTATCAATACCAAAATAAGTTGAAATATAGTCAAATCCTTTGAAAACACATAAAAATGCAATTTCTTCAAAAACAATGAAATACGATATTCATGTAAATTTATTGTGCATGTTCGTACACCAAAGAAAACTTCAAAAATCCATCGATTAGAAATAACAACATATTCAGAATTAATCTTAGTATTTGAGAAATCCATTTTCAAATAAAACCTTTCACAAATTACAAAATTCCCAATTTAGTTGTATTACATCAATCCAATTCAATTTATCCCAAATCCAATTATCAAGATATAATCTCTTAATTCATTAGTCCTCCTCAAAATTTTCTCAACTCAATCACCATCTTTAAATCATGAACATAAATAAATTTAACATTACCATAATCAAGATGCACTCATCCAACCTCATAAATAGTCAAAATCTCATCTTTAATCTATTTATGCATAACATTCACCATATTCAATCAAATCAGCAATAATCCAAACGAAATAGCCTACTCATGATTTATATTAGGTCTTATATCGATCTTGAATCATCCACATGCAAATCCAAACACATAAATAACTAGGTTTTCATGAAAAATCCAATTTTAACTCATCAATTCATTCAATCCATCATATAAATTCATACAAAACCCTAGCATGCTTTCTAATAGATGAAACACCACATACAACATTCAAAAAACAAAACAAAACAATTATATCACTCACCTTGTTGGAAGAATCGAACGAAGACAAACAGAAAATAAGAAAAGCCTCTCCTTCGCAAGAAATCCAAGATATTCTCTTTAAATCTCCAAGAAATAATAATAATAAAATCCTTTGTGTTATGCAGCAAAAGACAGCTGCACTCCACCTTTTAAATAGGCCGGAAATCAAGAGAATTAGGGTTTTGAACATATTTGCAAAATACACCTTTTAAAATATATCTTTACATAAATAGATCCATATACTTGAAAACTTGATAAAACCAATTTAATTGTGTTCAAAAATCACAAAGACCCCCCACTAGCATCAGCCGGCACTATTTAAAAAGCCCAGAAAATGAATTTACACTTTTACCCCTCAAAATGATAATTTTGCAAAAAGATTCTCTTTTATCGAAACTTGTAAAATAAGTCAAATTCATCAAAACAAAAAGTAAAATTTTTAACCCTAAGCTGACTAGGCATTATACCCAGCCCCCAAAAATCCAAAAATCTGGAGTTTTCACCCCCCATTTGGTAATTTTGCACAAAAATCATTCTTTTTAAAATATTTGCAAATAGGCCCAATAATTACCAGAAAAATTCAGAAAATTCACAAATAATCTCAAATAATAAATAATGAGTTTTTCCAGAATAGTTTTTGCTTTTGATCTTCCTGAGAAAATATTTGCACGTGTAAAAAGATAAATCTTCAGAAAAATATGTATTAAATCTCCAAAAAATTATTTTAATTCATTTATTAATCTTTAAAAAATAATATTTAAAAATACGGGGTACTACACTCGCTTTCTGAAAAAGCGAGTGTAGGCAAAAAAACGTCGCTTTCTGAGAAAGCGACTGTTGATTTAAGAGATTTCCAGAGACTAGATAGTCTCTGGAAATTTCTCAACTCAACAGTCGCTTTCTCGGAAAGCGAGTTTAGGTGAAACCTCCTCGCTTTCTGAGAAAGCGACTGCTGAGTTGAAAGATTTTCATAGAGCAACTAGTTCCTGAAAATTTCTCAACTCCACAGTCGCTTTCTGAGAAAGCGATGTGGTTTTGCCTACACTCGCTTTTTCAAAAGCAACTAAAGGCAAAATCCAAAGCGACTGTTGAGTTGAATAATTTCCAGAGACGACCTAGGCTCTGGAAATCTCTCAACTATAAACTCGCTTTCTCAGAAAGCAAGGGGGTTTTGCCCAGACTCGCTTTCTGAGAAAGCGAGTTTAGGACAAAAAGTTTCCAATTAAACCTGCATATGCCCTGTACATTCATATCTACTCCAACATCTATGAATCCAAATTCATTCACAATCTCTAAACTTTCAATTATTTTGAAATAAATGGGAATTATCATAGTTCAAAATTAAACGCATACAAGTTTGCAGAAAGTCCACATCACATAATACAACAATTACAAACTACTACAAAGTTGACAAAACAAACACAAGCACATTGAAATTTGACATGGTTTAAGTGTTTTGAGATCCTCTATTACTACATCGCCCACCGCTTATTGTGTCCATGCAACCAACATTTCGAACATTTCATTCCCGTACCCCTATTAGACCTATCTCTCTCATCCATGTCGTTGCGAATTCTCATAGATCTGGGCCGGCTTTTCTTGAACGTCGCAAACTTGCATCAGCTATGAGTCGTGGTCCATCAAAAGTAGGCCAATATGCTGGATCTAGAGTTGGATGAAAGAGGGGAGCCCATGTTTGTGCTAATGCAGTAACTAAGTAAAATTTATCAACAAAAGGCTTGTACTTGATTGCACAATATGCACAAGCTACCAATATATGAGAACATGGAATATGATATAGTTGAAATTTCATACGTGTGCATGTTTTAGTACCCAAGTTACCAGTGTGCAAGTTCCCACCCTTACTTTCTCCACCTACCATACGTAGACCCGTTTTGACGGAAAAAACTCCAGGTTGATGATGAAGCATTATAACCTCATGTCGGTTTGCTCCCTCACGCCGAATATCGATCAATTCCTGTACTCTTTGAGCAAAAATCTTCCCTTTAGATAAAGGCTTATTGGCTTCCTGTTGACGAGTAGTAAAGTAAGAATTTAGACTATAAAAGATCATCTCCACAATCGCAGTTACCGGTAAACTACGGACACCTTTCAAGATTGAATTGAAGACTTCTTATAGGTTCTGTATTGCACCTGCCCCAAGCTCAGACAATTTATACAATTTATCAGACAAATTATTTATAGTATAGTACAACTGCCCACCACAGGCTGCCTCTCAAAAAGTGGTTAACCGGATTGGTGACTCTTGATCATAGGCTATATTATTTATAGTTAATTATTCTTTGCTAATTTTCGATATGAGACTAATCCCAAACATATTCCTCTCTCTCTCCCTCGCGTGCACATAAGTCCTTGGTAGGCCCAAGCATACACGCCAGCAATTTCAAAGACAGCACGTTGCCTTACTGCTGCTCTCAAACAAGTGGGCCCCCCGCTGACGTCATGATGACTTCGGCGACAACAGCAGCAGTCCCTGCTGTAATCAACCCGTGGGACCCCATCTCACATTATTTCAATTAATTTACCACTTTGCCACTCTCTTCTTGTATATATATTGTTACCGCTGGTTTCGGTGTGGGGGTAAACAGATAGAACTTGTGAGTACGGGAACAACCTGAACAGTTGACTCGGCCTTCTCGCTCCCGCTGCAACCTGCAAGGAAGTGCGAAACACCGGGGTTGATTCCGGCGACGCACCCTCCGACGCTCTTGTCAGTAATCATGAAAGATTAACAGAGAGCTTAAAAGTGGTGAATGATTGATTAACCTGGTCATGGTGGTAGAGGGGTCATATTTATAGTCGCCTTTGGAGCCATTAGGGACATGATTTCCTGCCTAACAGTAAGGAGGGAAATCCTCCTATTCTGTTTTGGGAGATTAGCCCTTGATTCCCGGTGGGAGCAAATCAGGGGTGCTGATTTGGCAAAATCAGGGGTCCTGATTTGCCCCTTGTTGGTTTGGGTTTGCCTTGGGTCGGGACCCGTACCCAGTTGGAGTGGGTCTGTTCGCGGGTTATAGGATCTGTGAAAAGGAGATCCGGTACCCGTCTTGGATTTGCTTGAGTGTGAAGTTACCGTTTTGCCCCCGAGCATCAAGATTCGTGTCCAATCTGGACGGCTCTGATTTAACCCCATTTTTAGCCATATCACAAGCCCCCCACTCCTAAAAACTGAGTGTGGCCAGACTTTGAGGAGTAGATTAACTGTTTTAGTGGCAGGTGGAGTTGTATCGGTGTCCGAATGGAGGATCTTGGATCTAAAAAGGGGGTATTGAGGTAATTTTTGACATCGTGTGCTGTTCTTGAGCCGCGTCGGGTATCTGACAGCCTTTTATCTACTTTTTTCGAAGTATTTGTTTAATTCTGCGATGTGTTTGCTAATCGTTCGGGGGCCTTAGCGGTGCATTCGGGGTAATAATTGTTCGCTCTGGGGTTCGGAAGCGTGCCCCCGAATTTTCAATTATTTTCCAGAATTTTTAGCTAATTTTCCCGAATTTTTAGCAATTTTTTCTCAATTTTTAAACAAATAAAACGATTAAAATAAATAAAAAATGATTTAAATACCGATTAATGGCGTGGCTTGATCTGAGCCGTTGATCATGGACGAGCACAAATTTCGGAAGGATCTGACGGCTGTTATAGCTCGGCAGCGTTTTTCTCCATTTTCGAGCTCGGAAAGGCACTTGCTCGGCTGCCGACCGGAGACTAGGGGGTTCGGATGGCGGCGCATTTTCCAAGAAAACGCTATCTTGTCTTTTAGCGCACGTGGCGCAATCTGGACCGTTCATCGTAAGGAGCACGAATTTCTGAGAGATCGGACGGTCGTGGTAGATCGGTGTCTTTTTCCTCCGTTTACAAGCTCGGAGAGGCATTTGCTCGGCTGCCGACCGAAGACAGGGGGTCTCGGCCTGCCGAGCAACGTGGCGCAATCTGAGCCATTGGATGACGACGCGCATCTTGAGACGGGCACATTTCTCAAGAAAACACTATCTTGTCGTGTAGTGTCCTCGGCAAGATCTGGGCCGTCTGATTGAGATCACGCGCGAATATTGAGGGGAAAGTGAGTTTTCTCCGTTTACGAGCTCGGAAAGGCACTTGCTCGGAATCCGTCCGGAGACAAGGGGTCTCGGCGGCTCGAGTGATGCAGCACAATCTGTTCCGAGGTAGTCCTGCTCCCGAGGGAATTAATGGCGCTCGGGGCTTGTGCGGCGTTCCACTTTCCCAGGTCATTATGGATAACCCCCTCAATAAATGCGTGGCGTTTCGACTTCCGAGGATCATAATGACTGGTTCTTGGAGGTTAAGCTATAAGTACCCCCTTTCTCTTGCCATTTCAATCGCAATCAACATAGAGTTTCAGACCCCGGGGGCATCTGCCTTGGGTGGCTTTTCTTTCGAGGTCCGGAGAGGTGGTCGCTCTTCTGCCTGGTTTTCCCTTTGTTCCTGACGGCCCCAAAGTGGATGTCAGGAGCGAGGGGGGAACGAGGTAGTAGTGGCGGCGACTATGGTCCGAACCCGAGGGATGAGTTACTTCAGAGGGACGGGTGGTCGCCCTGTTGTCTTATTCTTCTCCCGTTCCTCACTGCTCCGAAGGGGGTGTCAGGAGCGGGAGGGGATAAGGCAGTAGTGTCGACGACCGTAGTCCGGACCCGGGGAGTGGGCCTCTTCGGGAGGACGGGTGGTCGTTCTCTCACCAAGATCTTCTGCTTTCTTTGGTTGCTCCAAAGTGAGTGTCGAAGTGAGCGGAGGTCTTGGTGAGATAGTGATGATCCATGTCCGATGCCGGTCTCCGGGCCATCCAAGTCCGTTTGTTGCAACTGTGAAGGCGCCGCTGCCAGAGTCCTCTGACAAACTGGGCCTTCCAGTTGCAACCAACTAGTTCGGAATGGTGCGCTCCATCATGAGTTGCAGCTCGGGCTTCTGGACCGTCCGAGTCTGTTGTTTGCAACTGTGAAGGCGCTGCGGTCAGAGCCCTCTGACAAGCCGCGCCTTCCAGTTGGAAACAACTAGCTCGGAACGGTGCGTTTCTCTTGATCTCTGAGTGTTGATGGGTCCCCTCCCATCTCTGTCTTCCTTCCGGGCTGATGGCTTCTGATGGATGTCAGCCCGGAGGAGTTAGAGATGAGGGGAGCGCCAATCTGTTTCTGACCGGGGCCCGTGGGTCGGTGGAATGCCAGCCGAGACACGGGACCTGGGGGGCGCTCGCCGAAGGCGGCGCCTCAAAACTGAATCAAAATTTTTCTGGTTCTTTCTAGGTATAGGTGGGGCGTCCGAAGGCTCAATCGTCCGAGCGACGTGGCGCACCCTGAGCTGTTGGATGATGGCGCGCATCTCGAGACGGGCGCGGCTCCCAAGAAAACACTATCTTGTCGTTTAGTGTTCTTGGCGAGATCTGGGCCGTCTGATCGAGATCGGGCGCGAAAGTTGAGGGGAAAGTAAGTTTTCCCCGTTTACACGCTCGGGAAGGCGCTTGCTCGGATTCCGACTGGGCCCTATTGCCGGCATGTTCGGCTTGCTTGTAGCTTGGATTCGGATCTGCTGGAGCCGAGCCAGCTGACTTGGTGAAGGAGGCAGTGGTGATGGGCCTTCGCGACGCTTCGAGAGCAGCCCAAAAGTCGCAAACTTTCGTTTGGAAGTCCAAGGGACGTCCCAATTTCACTATAAATCTTCACCACCCCTAAGACCAAGTCTTCACTTTTCACTTTTACTCTCTCTCTTCAGTTTTTACTCCGCTTCGAAGTTTTTAGCTCTCTGGTGGTGTTGTTAGCTGTCGCGGTAGCGTTCGTTGTCTCCGGTGAACTTTCCGACCGTACACATCACTTCAAGGTCAGTCTCTCTCTCTCTTCTCTCTTAGAAATGGTTAAGATCACGGACGAGACCCCCGCCTCGGGACAAGCCGTTGGCCGAGGGGATAAAGAGAAGGGAGTAGCGGAGCCGAGCGAGCAGGAAGTCGTTCGTCCGGACAGAGAGGGCGATGTGGCCGAGCAGCCTAGGGAGGTTGAGGCGGTGTCCCAGAAGGGCAAGGGAGTGGTCACCATCGTGGAGACGCCGAAGACGGCGGGGGCGTTCGGTCGGCAGCCCATTATCTTGTCGAGTGTAGGCGGTGTTCGGGACTACGCCGAGGACGTCTTGGGGAAAGTGACTCAAGGTACGGCCCCACTGGTGGAGGAGAATGAGCCAAGGGAGGTTTCCGAGGTGGACCATGCTATCTCGTCGCTCACCGAGGATGACCTTCGGCTGATCCGAGAGGGATTCCGGATCCCGCTTGAGTATGTCCTGCTTCTCCCCGGGCCGGGTTTTCGAGCCAACACGAGCTGCTCGCCGGACGTGTGCGTCTTCCCGGTCGATTCCCTTATTGCCGGACTCCGCTTTCCCCTCCATTCGTTCGTGGTTGAGGTCCTGGTATTTTACGGTTTGAGCCCCGCTCAGCTGATGCCGAACACATGGAGGCACGTTACTGCCTTTGTCCTTCGATGCCAAGAGGTCGGCGCTAAACCGAGTATGTTCCTCTTTCGGAATCTCTATCGACCTTGCCAGCCAAGGAAAGACGAACAGAGGTTTTATCTGTCGCCCCGACCGGGCGTGAAACTGATCGAGAATCCGAACTCGATCAAACATTGGAAGGAAAAGTACTTCCTCGTCCGATCCCTGACGCCGTGGGTGATACCGGCGGTTTGGGAGACGGAGGGTCTGCCCAAGCGGACCAAGAAGGAGGTGCCGCTGAATGAGGAAGAGGCCGAGGTCCGGAGGAGGCTCCTCGCTCTGCCAACCATGAGTTGGAAAGATATCACAGAGGAGGATCTGTTCCGTGGGGGTCTCAGTCCGATCGACTCTCGTACGCTTCTGGTATTTATGTTCTTTGTTCAAAGCTCATGAAAATTTTTCTAAGTTTTTTCACTCGGCTTTTGCAGAGACAATGAAGATGGATTACAAGGCTCTGATGGTGAAGGGTCGTTCGGAGCAGGAGAAGAAGAAGAGGTCGGCGGCGGAGACTCAGGAGAGCCGGCCTACGAAGAAGCCTTCGGTCGCGAAGGCTGCCGAGCAGCCGAAGGTCATGGTCCTTGACCAGGGGGAGGTCCAGGTCCTCGACCCGCCCGCCCCGGATGCGCCGACACCGACCCCAAAGGGGAACGCTCCTGGTTCGTCGAGCGGCACGTTCGGCGTGACGGAGGCGTTGTCCCTCCAAGTTCCGCCCCTTACTGCCGAGGCGGAGAAGATCCTGACCGAGCGTCACAAACAGATCTTCGTCCCCGACTGGCAGGTGATGAAGGTCGATGGCTTCTTGGGCGATGGCAACATCTGCATGGAGGCCGTGAAGCACCTGCCGACCCCGAAGGACCGAGCGACCCTGAAGGCCGGGCAAGCAGGGGACGCCGTGATGCAGATTGCTCGGAATACTATGTCGGTAAGTTGGCCGGGCTCTTCCTTATTAGTTTTCCTTTCCTTGAGTTTTTTCTCAAGTACTTGGGTTCGGATTTTAATCCGGTGTTCTTTTCCAGACCCTCTGCCACTTCAACTTCCTGGTCGAGGAGATGGCGAACAAGGAGCAGGAGAAGGAACGGGAGAGGGCGGAGCGCGTCAAGGCTACGCAGCGGCTTGATGCCGAGCAGCTCCTTTCGACGAGGAGGGCTGACGAGGTGAAGGGGTTGGAGGAGCAGCTGGCCAAGTCCATTCAGCTGTCGAAGGACACAGCGGCTAAACTTGAGGCCTTGGAGAAGGAGGTCGCCGAGCTGAAGGAGGCCCTGGCCAACGCTCGGTCGGAGGCGGAGAAGGTTCAGAAGAGGGCCGAGAGGACCAAGGCCAAGCACCTGAAGAAGGTGAAGAAGGTGAGGAAGGCCGTGCAGGAGGAGGCTGCTCAGCACATGCTCCAGAACATGGAGGACGCTTATGGTCGAGCGCTGATCCACATAGCCGCCAGGAACCCGGGCTTCGACACCTCCTCCTACCACTTCTACGACCCTGTGGAAGGGGAGGAGGGTCTGCCCGAGGGGATGCTCGGACCTGCGGGAGAGACGGAAGTCGTCGAGGGTCCCAGGGAGTCCGAGGCCGAGGACGAGAAGGTGGACGACTCCGAGGAGGAGAGTTGGAGCGAAGGCGGAGGCGAGGACGGTGGCGAGGACAAGACCGGGGGGTCGACGGACCCGAGCGGCAAAAAGGTCGACCCCTGACTCGGTTGTCTTTTTTTTGTCTTTTTTCTTTTGTAAGCCTAACTGCGGACTGGCCATTGCTAGTGTAAAACTTTCACCTTGATTTTGAAATGAAAATATTTTGTTTGGCCAAAATTTGCCCAAGTGTTGAACTTCGGATTTGTGTGTGACTAGCCGTAGATGTTTCCGGGTGTTGGGTATCAGATTTATCTCTGCTTTTCAGGTGAAGTTCGGTCCGGTCACGGAGCTCGTCTACCTTCGGAAGGAGTTGGCCAAAATGAAGCGTGAGCTCAAGGACAGCCGACAGAGGCGGTTTCTTCTGCTCGGCCAGGCGGAGGAGGTGAGGGCAGTTCTACGGAGGCAGTGCCGCGAGCTGTATCAACTGCGGAAGCACTACCAAGCCCCTTGTCCCGAAGGGGAAGTCGAGCGGCTCTGCGGGGAGCTAACCGCCGCCGAGCAGAGGAATGACGTTCTTTTGGCAGAGGTCCAACACCTGGAATTGGTGGAGAGGGAACGCTCGGCGGAGGCAGAGAAGCTGGCATCCGAGCTGGAGAAGGCATTGGCCGAGCGCAAGAGGTTAGTGGCCGACGTCGACAGGCTCAAAGGATCACGATAGATAGGGGAATCGAGGTTACCCGCTTCCGCCGGCTCGCTGCCGATGGTGCTAATGCCTCCGGCTCGTCAAGACCCTCCCGTCCGAAGAAGTCGGCGAAGGACGACGTTCTTAGGGACAGGATTATCGAACTGGAGGAGGAGATCGCGTCGCTCAAGCCTGCGCCGGAGAGGGCTAACGTTCGCAGTTCTTCGTGCACCCGCGAAGAAAGTGAGAGGGGGATTACGTTTTATGAGCTTGCGACACGCTCGCCTATGACCAGGCGGAGTCCGGCTGACGCGCAGAGCAGCGCGGCTGTCTCGTCGAGCGGGGCCTCGGCAGGCGCCGTGGTTAGAGCTAGCAGCGAAGGGGGGTCGCGCTTCGTTGGTTTAGGATCGAGTTCGGAGGGCAGACCTCGTCGCCCTCGCGTATCCCTAAACCGAAGCATTCCCCTTCCGAGGAGACCTTGACCTTGTTGTTTTTCACTTTCGTTGGTTGTTGTAAAGCTTGATTGTAGGGTCGGTTCGGCCATTTGTAACACCATTACATCTGAATATGAATCTTGAAAGTTTCCTTAGAAAATTTTTCCAAGTGTTGGACTTCGGTGGTGTATTGAAATTGTGTTATTCTTTTTCCCTTCTTTTCAGCTCGTGGTGACGATCCATGGCTCGGACTCCGAGCGTTCGAACGAAGACTCCGAATTCGAGGCCACTTCTGGAACGGTGGTTCTGAGCCCCGGGAGCGCCGATCTGAAGTTACGCCGAGCCGAGAGTGAGTGGGCCCATCTTTCGTTGGTCCTCAGTCTCCGGGAAGCCGAGATCCAACGCTTGGAGAATAGGATCGTCGAGCTGAGCCCCGCAGGAGAGGATGAAGACTCGCAGACCGCATTCAGCAACTCTCTGCGGGTCAAATGCATTCGGCACATTCAGTCGAAGATTATCGCCGAGCGGGATGACTTGCTCTCGGAGATGTGGCACTTGCGGGCTGTGATGGCGAAGCTCCGGGGGGAGGCAGAGGAGCTGCCAGCCGAGGAGGACGAACAGTCTAGTGAGGATGTTTCCATATGAGAGACGAGTGTAGTAGGTCGGGCATTGTAGGTTTTGTCTGCCAACACCTTGTAATGGAATGCTTTGTATTATGCGCCGACAATTAATAAAATTCCCTTTCATCGCTTTGCATATTTGTCTTGTTTGTAATTGGGTTGGCCGTGCCGAGGAACTTGGGCCGGACGTTGTAGTTTTGTCGGCGAGAGCATTGAACCGAACGGGCTCCTGCACGTGCCTTGTTTTGTCGTTTAGCGTTGACTGTAAGCACGGATCTCGAGGTGGCGCAGTTCCCAAGAAAACGCTATCTCGTCGTTTAGCGCAGGTGGCGAGATCGGGGCCGTTTGATCGAGATCACGCACGAAAGTGGAGGAGAAGATGAGTTTTCCCCGTTTGCGAGCTCGGAATGGCTCTTGCTCGGCTGCCGACCGAAGATAGGGAGTCTCGGCGTACCGAGCGACGTGGCATGATCTGAGACATCGGATGTCGACGCGCATCTCGAGACGGGCACATTTCCCTAGGAAACACTATCTTGTCGTTTAGTGTCGTTGGTGAGATCTGCGCCGTCTGATCGAGATCAGGCGCGAAAGTTGAGGAGAAAGTGCATTTTCTCCGTTTGCGGGCTCGGAATGGGACTTGCTCGGATTTCGACCGAGGAGTAGGTCCACCCTTCTTATCTTCTCCCGTTTCCGTGACGAGGCTAGGACTGAATGTAAGCCGAGCGCTCGCCACAACGTAGGGGATTTCCGGAAAGCAATCTTTAGGGCAGGGTTTTGACCAAGTGTTTGCCTTCGGGGTTATCGCAGAGTTCGACGGCTGTGGGAGCAATTCCGAATGGCGATTTACCCTGGCTCGTCCGGGGACGAGCCGCGAAGGTAAAGTCGAACCGAGTGTTGGACTCCGAACCATCGGTGTTAGTTCAACAGTTGTGGGAGCAATTCCGAACGGTGATCTACCCCTGGCTCGTCCGGGGACGAGCCGAGGTGGTAGAGTCGAACCGAGTGTTGGACTCCGAACCATTGGTGTTAGTTCAACAGTTGTGGGAGCAATTCCGAACGGTGATCTACCCCTGGCTCGTCCGGGGACGAGCCGAGGTGGTAGAGTCGAACCGAGTGTTGGACTCCGAACCATTGGTGTTAGTTCAACAGTTGTGGGAGCAATTCCGAACGGTGATCTACCCCTGGCTCGTCCGGGGACGAGCCGAGGTGGTAGAGTCGAACCGAGTGTTAGACTCCGAACCATTGGTGTTAGTTCAACAGTTGTGGGAGCAATTCCGAACGGTGATCTACCCCTGGCTCGTCCGGGGACGAGCCGAGGTGGTAGAGTCGAACCGAGTGTTGGACTCCGAACCATTGGTGTTAGTTCAATGGTTGTGGGAGCAGTTCCGAACGACGGTCTACCCCCGGCTCGTCCGGGGACGAGCTGAGAAGGTGAGGTCGAGCCAAACGTGGACTCCGAACCATTGGTTCAAACCACAGCTTAGAAATCACAAGACAAGAGCATAGAGAAGTATATAAATTCATAAGCCTGAAGGGAGCTTTCTTTATTGATAATGGACGGCGAACCGTTTTACATAGTACAATTTATGAAAAATGGGTTACAAGTCGGAGGATAGGAATGGCTCGACACTCCCTGTTACTTAGAGTGGCGCCGGAACGCTCTCTTGGTATTTTAGGAGGTGGTCGGCATTCCAGGTTCTCGGAAGCTCTCTGCCCTCCATGTCTTCGAGACGGTATGCCCCAGGCCGAACAACTTTTGTGATACGGTACGGACCTTCCCAGTTCGGAGCTAGCTTGCTCTTCTGACTGGGGAGGGATATGGCTAGCTTTCTCAAGACTAAATCTCCTTGCTTAAGGTCGGCGGGTCGGACCTTTTTGTTGTACGCTAGCTTGACCCTTCTTCGATAATTCTGCTGCCGAATCGATGCCCTTTCCCTTAGCTCATCTATCAGGTCCAAGTTTCCTCGGAGGTCCCTGGCGTTCTGTGCTTCGTCATAGGCTATGAGCCGAGGGGAAGGTATTCCGACCTCGAGGGGTATCACGGCCTCGACCCCGTAGGTAAGATTGAAAGGGGACTCTCCGGTGGGCGTCCGCTTGCTTGTGCGGTAGTTCCACAACACATTAGGGAGTTGCTCCACCCACAAGCCCTTCGAACACCTGTCCAACCTTTTCTTGATGCCTGCGAGGATCTGCTTATTGGCATTCTCGGGCTGTCCGTTCGACTGAGGGTGTGAGACAGACGAGAAGCACTGCTGAATGACGAGGTCATCGCACAGAGCTCGGAATGCCGATCCGGTGAACTGAGTCCCGTTGTCCGTCACAAGGACTCGGGGTACGCCGAACCTACATATAATGCTCTTCCAGAAGAACTGTACTACTTTGTTCTCGGTTATCGTGGTGAGGGGCTCGGCCTCGACCCACTTTGAGAAGTAGTCAATGGCTACGACCAAGAACCTGAACTGACCCGAAGCAGGAGGGAAGGGCCCTAGTAAGTCCATGCCCCACATTGCAAAAGGGATCGGACTTGATATGGAGGCAAGGTTGGCCTGAGGGAGGCGACGGATGCTGGCGTGTCTTTGACAGGAGCTGCACTGCCGAACGTGTCGCTCGGCGTCTTGAAGAAGGGTCGGCCAGAAGTACCCATAATTCAAAGCTTTCCGGGCCAAGGACCTAAACCCTGAGTGTGCCCCTCCGATGCCTTCATGAAGCTCTTGTAGGGCGTATTCGGCCTGATCCGGAGAGAGGCACCTTAGGTACGGTCGGCCGTCTACTTGAGAGAAAGAGCGTTTGTATAGGACCCCCTCGATCAAGACATAGCGTTCGGCCCGGGTTCTGACCCGGCGTGCTTCCTTGGGATCTGAGGGTAGAACCCCGTCCCTTAGGAATTCCATCAGTGGCTTCATCCAATTGTCCTGCAGCGTGACTGGCAAGGACTCCGCCGAGCCAGATGCCTCGTCTTCGATGCTTGGCTTAGAGAGGACTTCAATCAGTACGGTCTGCTCGAGACCTTGTAAGGAGGACGAGGCCAACTTGGAGAGGGCGTCGGCCTGTGAATTCTCCTCCCGGGGGACCCGTTGAATGAGCGCCTCTTCGAACCGGCCCATGAGGTCCCGGACCTTGGCGAGGTACTTTGCCATTCGCTCGTCTCGGGCTTCATATTCACCCAAGACCTGGTTCACAACTAGTTGGGAATCACTGTGAATCCGGAGGCGCCGAGCTCCAGCGCTTCGGGCGAGTCCGAGCCCAGCAATGAGTGCCTCGTACTCTGCCTCGTTGTTCGAGGCTTTGAAGCTCATGCGGATCGCGTACTGGAGCACGAAGTTGTCAGGGCCGTTCAGAATGATGCCAGCGCCGCTTCCTTCGTTACACGAGGATCCGTCCACGAAGACTGTCCAGATGGGAGGTCCCTTCGGGGCGTGGCCGACCTCAGGGATAGTGGACTCTACAATGAAGTCGGCGAGAGCTTGCGCCTTAATTGCCGTCCGAGGTTGGTAAGAGATGTCGTGCTGGCTCAGCTCTATGGACCATTTCATCAGCCGGCCCGAGGTCTCTGGCTTATAGAGGATCTGCTTTAAGGGTTAGTCGGTCAGGACAACGACCGAGTGAGATTGGAAGTACGGCCGAAGCTTCCTCACTGCCATGACCAGAGCGTAGGCTATCTTCTCTATCCTCGGATAGCGGAGCTCGGCGTCCCGGAGCACCTTGCTCACGTAGTAGATTGGCCTCTGTGTTCGGTCCTCCTCCCTTACTAAGACCGCGCTCAGGGTCTGCTCGGAAGTAGCCAAGTAGACAAAGAGAGTCTCGCCCGGGACTGGTTTGCTGAGCAGAGTGGGGTTTACCAAGTAGGCCTTCAGCTGTTCGAATGATTCCTGTTGCAGTTGGCCCCACTCAAAGCCCTTAGCCCCCCTGAGTGCCTTGAAGAAGGGGAGGCACTTCTCCCCCGACTTAGAGAGGAACCGACCGATAGCAGCGAGCCGACCAGTGAGCTTCTGCACCTCTTTGATATTCCGAGGCGGGGCCATGTCTCATATGGCCTTAATCTTCTCGGGATTAGCTTCGATCCCTCGTTGGCTTACCATGAAGCCGAGGAATTTTCCCGAGGAGACCCCGAATGCACACTTGTTCGGGTTCAGTCGCATGTTGTGCTTCCTCAACACGCCAAATGCCTCTTGGAGGTCGGCTACATGATCGGTGCCGCGAATGCTCTTGACGAGCATGTCATCAACGTACACCTCCATGTTTCGGCCGATCTGGTTCTGGAAGACCTTGTTGACGAGGCGCTGGTAGGTGGCGCCTGCGTTCTTCAAGCCGAACGGCATTACTCGGTAGCAGTAGAGGCCTTGGTCGGTGACGAAGGAGGTCTTCGGAATGTCCGGAGGGAACATTCGGATCTGATTGTATCCCGAGAAAGCATCCATGAAGCTGAGGAGCTCATGGCCCGAGGTGGCGTCTATAAGGGTGTCGATGTTCGGGAGCGGGAAGGGATCCTTCGGACACGCCTTGTTCAGGTCGGTGAAGTCAATGCATATCCTCCATGAGCCATTGGACTTCTTGACCATCACAACATTCGACAGCCACTCGGGGTAATTTACCTCCTGTATGAACTTGGCCTTTAGAAGTTTATCAACCTCTTCCTTGATGGCCTGCTGTCGCTCGGGAGCGAACTTCCGCCTCTTCTGCCGAACCGGTTTGCACCCCGGTTCGACGCTCAGGCGATGGACGAGCAGTTCCTCGGAAATGCCGGGCATGTCCGCGGCCGACCAAGCAAACAGGTCGCGGTTATCCCGGATGCACCTCACTAAGTCAGAATACAGCACGGTCGGCAAGGACTTGCTGACGAGGAACTTCCGGCTCGGATCCTCGTCTGAGAAGAGCACTTCTTCTAACTCGTCCGCCGGCTCGGACGTTGGGCGAGTCTTCGGCTCGGGGATCTCCAGTGTCTCGAGCGAGAGCACTGGCCCACCGGTGGAAGTCATGTAGCACTTTCGGGCTGTTTCTTGGCTTCCCCTTACTTCCCCTACTCCAGAGCGAGTGGGGAACTTCATCTTCAAATGATACGCCGAGGGGACAGCCTCCAGGGCGGCAAGCCCGGGTCGGCCTAGGATGACGTTGTATGCTGCCGGGACGTCGACGACCATGAAGTCCATCGGCTCGGTCCGGGTAGTAGGGGTGCTTCCCGCAGTAACGTCCAGGGTTATCACCCCTTCGACGGTTACCGGGACCCCCGTGAACCCATGGAGTGTGTAACCGGCCAGCTTGAGACGGTCTCGGGACAGCTGCAGGCCTCGGAAGGCCGAGAGGAAAAGGATATTGACCGAACTCCCATTGTCCACCAAAATCCTCTGCACCTTGAAGTTGGCCATGCGGAGGTCGATGACGAGGGCATCACAGTGTGGGGTTCGGACTCCTTCGAGGTCGGCGTCCGAGAAGGACACGGGGACGCCGAGACCTTTGGGAGGAGGAGCACTGTGGACCGAGCTTACCTCTCGGACGAAGGCTTTCCGGGACGTATTAGAGGAGCCGCCCATGGGGCCTCCGTGGATCATGTGCAGAATCCTTTCCTCCTCGAACTCGGGTGTTTCTTCGCGCCGCTCGGGGCGCTTGTTAGCCCCCCGAGCCGGAGGAGAATTGCGATCCGCCCGGTCGTTCGTCTTCACGAACTTTGCCAATTGCCCCCTCCGGATGAGGGCTTCGATCTCGTCCTTCAAGGCCCGACAGTCGTTCGTGTCGTGGCCGTGGTCTCGGTGGTAACGACACCACTTATCTTTGTTCCTCCTCTTTGCCGGGGTGTGCATCCTCGGCGCCGGAGGGATGACCCCCTCCTTCTCGACCTCCATCAGGATAGTGGAGACGTTGGTGGTGAGGGGAGTGAACTTCTCGAATCTGGGGGGAGCGCGACGGTGACCGCCACTGTCCTTCTGGGCTTTCTTAGACCCCTCTTCCCCTGTCGCCTTCTTTTTCGACCCTGCAGAGGGCCCTCCGAAGCTCGAAAGGGCTTCGGCCTCCTCTGCCCGGATGTACTTCTCGCACCTCAGGAGGAGGTCGACGAAGTCATGCGGGGGCTTCTTTGCTAGGGACGAGCGGAGGTTCGCGTTGAGGACGTTCGACTGGAACGCCACAGTCGCCACGGACTGGTCTAAGGAGGCGATAGACCTGACCTCCGCGGTGAATCTCTTCACGTAGTCCCGCAGCTTCTCTTCCCTTGCCTGCCGCAGGTTCAGCAGGGAGAGACTTGTCTTCTCGGCTCGCCTGCTACTCACGAAGTGAGTAATGAACAGTGTCTCAAACTGCTCGAACGAGAAGATGGAGGAGGGGGCGAGCCTAGAATACCATTCCCGACCCGACCCCCTGAGGGTGGCAGGGAAGGTCCTGCAGAGTACAGCGTCCGAAGCTTGATGGATGAGCATCAGGGTTTTGAAGCTTTCGACGTGGTCGACCGGGTCGGATTCCCCTGAGTATGTTTCAAACTGTGACGGTTTGAAACTCCTCGGTATATGGGCCTCCATGATAGACCGTGAGAAGGGGGGTCGGCTCGGACGGAATGTTCCTGCTCGGGACTCTTCCTCCTTGTCAATGCGGCCGATACGCCTCTCCACCTCATGGAGACGGCGGATAAGGGCGTCGTCCCTCCGCTGGTAATCGTATGACCCCCCGGACTCCTCTTCATAGGAAGGGGAGCGCGGACTGCGGTGCCGATAATCCTGGGACCGGTGAGGGCTCGGTTGCCGCTGTTGGCGGCTGGGAGCCGGGGAAGGGCTCCGGGTTCGGCGGCGAGGACTGGGATCCCTCGGGGGCGTCGGAGCCCTCTGTGCATTCTGGACATTCTGTCGGAGGTTGAGAACCTGCATAACGGTCTCCTGAAATTGGAGGAATTCGGCCCGACTGATAGGCACTTCTCGGTCCCTCGGATGACGCCGATCCCTGGGGGACCGGGACCTCCTCCTTCGGCGCTCGGGGGACGCCGCTCGGCCTCTGCGGTCCGGGGACCTTCTGCCGTCTCGGCGACGCGGGGACCGCTCACCTTGACGCTGGCGGGAGGCTCCCTCTCGGGCCCGCCTCTCGTCAAGATGGGTGCGGAGGTCATCGTCCTTCTGGCGGTTCAGAAGTGTGATGCGGAGGTCGGGATGATGGGAAGCCATCGAGTCCGAGGACCCATTATGGACAGAGACATGTCCTGGATTGAGGGGCTGCTTTCCCTTCCGATCGTTGTGACCGGACGGACCATTGTTGGGTTGCTGATTGGGATGAGGAGGAGGGACCTGCTGTGCCGGCGGAGGGAGACTGGATTGTGGAATAGGGTTGACCGGGGCTTCCCCCGTAGGGTCGGCGGGATTGGCCACCCGGTTGGACCCTCTAGATTTGACCTTCTTCGGAGGCATGGCTGCAGCGGACGACGAGGAATAGCTGAGGCTGTTCGTGTGGTGGTTTCCCACAGACGGCGCCAATCTGTTACCGCTGGTTTCGGTGTGGGGGTAAACAGATAGAACTTGTGAGTACGGGAACAACCTGAACAGTTGACTCGGCCTTCTCGCTCCCGCTGCGACCTGCAAGGAAGTGCGAAACACCGGGGTTGATTCCGGCGACGCACCCTCCGACGCTCTTGTCAGTAATCAGAAAAGATTAACAAAGAGCTTAAAAGTGGTGAATGATTGATTAACCTGGTCATGGTGGTAGAGGGGTCATATTTATAGTCGCCTTTGGAGCCATTAGGGACATGATTTCCTGCCTAACAGTAAGGAGGGAAATCCTCCTATTCTGTTTTGGGAGATTAGCCCTTGATTCCCGGTGGGAGCAAATCAGGGGTGCTGATTTGGCAAAATCAGGGGTCCTGATTTGCCCCTTGTTGGTTTGGGTTTGCCTTGGGTCGGGACCCGTACCCAGTTGGAGTGGGTCTGTTCGCGGGTTATAGGATCTGTGAAAAGGAGATCCGGTACCCGTCTTGGATTTGCTTGAGTGTGAAGTTACCGTTTTGCCCCCGAGCATCAAGATTCGTGTCCAATCTGGACGGCTCCGATTTAACCCCATTTTTAGCCATATCATATATATATATTTCAAATTACGAGGTGTTACAGGTTCGTAGTCATTATGTCGTATCATCAACCTTCATTTGCATAAAGTGCTCATTTCTCAACCGGTTTCTCTTTCAACCAATTAGCCGCCTCGACATTTATGGTTTCAAGTTCAGCGAGTTTGGTACTGAACTTTTTTGGTTGGTTTTGACATGCTATAATTGGGATCAAGTGTCCTACCAATTATTGACTTCATAGCATTATCAGTAGATACGGGCACTGTCATAAAATACTGACCATCTCCTTTTCCTGCTGCGTACCGAGCTAAAATTTTCGCATTCCATTGATCCCTCCCAATTAGTAACTTTATAGATTTTCTCAACTATTTCTACCAATGTAATGGTACGAGGTGCCCAAACTATTTCAGGATCAACAACATTATAACAACAACCTATCTTTGGATCACAAATTATTTCACCACCAAAGTATAACCAAATAGAAATATCGTAATCCATATTTATGTATATTTATACGAAAATACGAGTTATTATCTAGCCACAAACAAAACCTACAAAAATATACAAAATAATAGGTGATATAAATCATACCTTCACAACAATATTCGGAAGGATATAGCCGTAGATATATGGGTAAAAGAGTTGAAGTTGATATCCTCTTGAAGTTTATCAAAATTCCAAATTATGGATCTTTCAAAAGATGGGTTTAGGGTTTTGAGAGTGGAATGTGAGAGGTTGGGAAAGATTAAGTGAATAAATTTAGATTTATAGGAGATTTTGTGGGTAGGAGGTCGATTTTGGGAGGCTAGGATTTTGAGTTTCGGGTTTAGAAGAGGAAGAGGAAGAGGAAGATAGAGAGTTGAAAGAGAGAGTGAGGTCGAAATTCGAGCCTGGGGTATAAAATACCTCCAAACGACACTCGCTGTCTCAAAAAGCAAATTTGGGGAAAATCCCATTGCTTTTTGAGACACCGAGTCTTGGCCACGGAAAACCCAAGTCTCACACTCGTTGTCTGAAAAAGCGATGTGATTTTTTTTCCAAACTCGCTTTTTGAAACAGCGAGCATGTAATTTTGGGAATTTTTTAAAAAGTAGGTCAATTTGAGAAAAATTTTCACAAAAAGGGTCGTTTTGGGAAAAATTCATTGAGTTTAGGTGGTCTATTCTTAGATCCTGCTACTGCTGTTCTTGGTCAAAGTATGGGGGGTGGCTCGAAGTGGGTCAACTTCTAGAAATAAGGTACGTTTTTTTTATGATTTAGAAACAAGGTACGTTAAACCTATAAATATCACCAAGATTTGCATGCCTACTACAGTAAAAGGTGTATAGTATAAAAAAGATGAATTTTTTCCCAAATTGACCCTTTTTGTAAAAGTATTGCCACAAACGACCTCTTTTTTTTTTTATTTCCACAAACGCCCTACTCGCTTTTTGAGAAAGCGGGTTTGGTACAAACCCTCGCGCTTTTTCAAAAAGCGAGTCTTGGGTTTCAGAAAATTGGAAACCTGAGACTCGCTTTTGGAAAAAGCGGGATAGTTTGTACCAAACTCGCTTTTTCCAAAAGCGAGTCTTGGGCTTCTTTGCAGACCAACACTCGCTTTTTGAAAAAGCGGGGGTAATTATACCACACTCGCTTTTTCAAAAAGCGAGTGTCGATTGGGACTTAAACCCCCGCCCCCAAAACAGATCTCACTTCTCTCTATCTTCTTCAAGACTCGCTTTCGAAAAACCCTAACCCATCGCTCGAAACCTGCGATTTCTTGCCTATTTCATCAAATTAGCCGTCAATTAGCTCCTAAAATCTTCGCTTTCTCATCCCCATCTAGTTTCTCACGTTGTGCTTGAGTTTTATTTTCGAAATTTTGGGTGATTTCGGTCGATTGAAGAAGAAGGGTTTGAGGTCGGTGACGCTCGGGATTCGGTGGTGATTGCGGTGGTTTGTGGTGTTTGCGGTGGTTAAATTCTTGCGTGAAGCTTGAGGTATATTTCTAGAACTCAATATTTGCTAATGTTGTATATATATTGTGTGTAATATGTGGTGGTGTGTGTAGAATTTGTGAACGATTTCCTGAATATATAACTCTATATCTTTGATTTGAACGATTTGTCTGTAATGTGTGTAGAATTTGGGGATTTGTGAGTAAAAGTGTAATTGTGCGTATGCGAGTAGTATTTGTGCATATGTGCATATGTGAGTAAAAGTTCAATTGTGCATATGTGATTTTGTGAAAGTGTAATTTGGGATCTGAACGATTCTAGAATTCAATTTTTTATTTTACTTAAAAAAAGAATTGTAGATTTGTGCATATGTGAGTTGTTTTTGTGAGTTGTATTTGAGAGTTGTGACTTTGGGATTTGTGATCAGTATAAATTTACTGCAATTATAAGTATATAGTTGTGATTTGTAATGAGGAGAAATTTACTGCAATTCTAATTATATTTTTACTGTAATTCACAGACCAACTATTTGAATTTAGGATATGTGAGTTGTATTTGTCAGTTGTAGATGTTTTGAGTAAAATTAGGATAATATATCCACCTATAGATTAGGATAATTTGTCAGCTGTCTCTTTTGCTTCCGTGTTTATTTAAATTGCTACAATAATTTTGGTACTGTTAATAATGATTACTCGTTCATCATTGTAGGATACTCTTTTTTTTGAATAAATGGCACGGAATAAGGGACGTGCGGAGGCTGGCAGTAGTAGTAGAGTCAATCGTGGGGATGGACCACGTGTCTCTTTTGGCCAACCACCACGTAGTGGACGTGGTGGTGGACGTGGTGGTGGTGGTGGTCGACGTGGTGGCAACGAACAAACTAATGTAAGTTATATTTTTTTTTGCATTCGATTTGTTTCACTGTCATAAAATTGATTGTTATATTTATTTGCTGACGTAACTGGTGTTTTGCAGGTCCCAACAAACCAAAATGTGCCTAGTACTTCGTCGCCTACCCCTCCTTCATCTACGGTTCCGCTTGTTGGTCCAGGTCCACTCGACCCCAGTCTTCTAACTTGTCAGTCGCACCATCGCTCCAGAGATGTGTGGGAGGGGGATTCGAAAGAGTGTACCTTCCGTGGGGGGCATCCTCTCCCTATGCACCCACGGATTCACCAAATACTACGGGATTGCGGCCTATATGGCATCGCACTGATGAGCGGCATCAAGTGCGATCGGCCTCTACTGACAGCACTCCTGGAGAGATGGCGTCCTGAGACCCATAGTTTCCACTTGACAGCTGGGGAGATGACTGTTACGTTGCAGGACGTTTCAGTCATCACAGGCCTCCCGGTAGATGGGCAGGCGGTGACCGGTTCCATGGACTTCAACGCGGCATACTTAGTAGAAGAATACCTAGGCGTCCAAGTGGAGACAGGTGCAGTAGTTGGGAAACAAATTCGTCTGAAGTGGTTGAAGGAAAAATTTAAAGATAAATTGACAGATGATTCGACCGAAGAGGAGGTCCAGATGTACTGCAGGGCGTACATCCTTACTCTATTTGGAGGGGTACTATTCTCTAACTCAAGTGGTCATTCCGTTCCCCTCATGTACCTCCCGCTTATTGCCGACCTTGGACGAGTCGGCCAGTATAGTTGGGGTAGCGCCGCCCTAGCAGCCCTCTACAGGAGTTTGTGCCTGTGTGCCCTCGGGTCCGTGCAGATGAATGGCCCGATGATTTTGCTTCAAGTGTGGAGCTGGGAGCGTATCCATGTTGGGCGTCCCGTAGTTAAAAAACAATCACCCAGCTGGATCAACCTCCCTGAAGACCCGTACATGCTTCCTCCTCTAGGTGTGTACTGGTCGGGTAACCTAACTTGGACTGCCAACCCGAACAGATGCCTGACCTACTACCGTGATGAGTTGGACAGGTTGGCAGACAACTGCGTTGTATGGATGCCCTACACGGAGTTGGACAGATATGGTATAGATGAAATTTCATACATGTGCACGTCTTCGTTCCCAAATTCACAGTGTGCAAGTTCCCACCCTTCCTTTCTCCACCCACCATGCGTATACCCGTTCTCACGGAAAAAATTCCTGGTTGATGATGGAACATTGTCACCCCATGTCCATTAGCTCTCTCACGGCGACTATCAAGCTTTTCATGTACTTTTCGAGAAAAAATCCTCCCTTCGGATAAAAGTTGAGTTGCTTCTTGTCGGCGAGTAGTAAAATAATTGTTCAGACGTTCGAAGATCGTCTCAACAATCGCTGTCACTGGCAAACTACGGACTCCTTTCAAGACTGAGTTGAACACTTCTGACAAGTTCGTAGTCATTATTCCGTATCTGCGACCTTCATCTGCATAAAGTGCCCATTTCTCAACCGGCTTCTCTTTTAACCAATTAGCCGCTTCCACATTTACGTTCTCAAGCTCAGCAAGTTTGGCCATGAACTTCTTGGGTTGGTGTTCACACGCTATTATTTTCGCCTTATTACGCAATGCCTTACTACCAAATTTAGTAAAGAAATTTGTAGCAAAATGGCGCATACAATAACGGTGATACCCACTTGGTTCGTTCCAAGCTCCATTTTGTAACTCCATAGCATGCATTATACCAGCGTGACGATCGGAAATAACACACAACTCAGTGCGATCGGTGACATAATGTCGGATGCAACTCATGAACCATGTCCACGTATTTATACTCTCTCCATCAACCAATGCAAATGCAAACGGAAATAAACAATCATTCGCGTCTGGGGAAACAGCAATTAGCAAGCAACCCTTGTACTTACCGTACAAGTGAGTTCCGTCAACACTGATCACCGGTCTGCAGGACTTGAAACCTTGAATTGAAGGACCAAATGCCCAGAATACACCCTTGAATATTTCCTCGTCAGGACCAGACGGATACTTATCCCAGTGAACAACGGTTCCTGTATTTGCAGCTTGAATTGCTGTGAGTAGAGCAGGCAGCTTTGTGTATGCTTCTTCGAAAGTACCATACAACCTCTCGATCGCTTTTTGTTTTGCTCGCCAAGCTTTCTTATAGGAAATCTGGTAATTATATTGTATCTTAACAATCTCAATAATTGACCTCGGCGATAAAGCGGTATCTTTTTTCACCACATCAACAATCAGATTACAAACAATATTGTAATCAATTTTAAGGTGATCTTGATTGAGCGTTGGATTCGTACAAGTGTGTGGCCCAACTATCTTCTTCACCACAAAATTCGTCCCGCCTTTTGGAACCATCGCTCGTAATCTCCAAGGGCAGCCAACATCACTTACTCCGGGGGGCCCTTGCACGATCTCCTCAATGGTACGTTTTCTAGGTGCCATTTTGCATTTAACAGTGTACAGTGACGGTGTAGATTTCAAAGTTACAAATTCACGATGTTTTTTGATAGAATACAACTTCACTGCCTGTTGAATCGACTTCTTACTTATAAACTCCTGTCCAACGTACAATTCGTCTACATTGGACGAACCAGACGACTCTTGTGGAACTAGGTTTACTCTAGCACCTTCAGCCATTTCCTCAGTAACATGACCGTCAACATTGCCGTAGCTATAAGTACCTCTAGCTTCACTAGAACTGTTGTTCGTGGGATTTACATCTGCACCACTGTCAACATCTTCATCATCGTCTACGTCATCAGTGTCACCACTATCAACATCTTCATCGTCTGTTTCTTCATCTTCTTCATCATCTTCTAATAAGCTGTTGTTACAGACTGCATTTTCAAAGAGCTCAAACATGCTGTTATTTGGAACAGAGTCAGGAACCGGGCTAGGTTGGCGTGGCGGCTCAACATTTACAGAATCCGGAATTGGAGCATGGGCGAAGGTGTTTTCTTGTGAGGGCGTTGGATTTGGTTGTGATGATTGATCGGGGGTAGGCCTCGACTCCTGTGTAGGTACTACCCGTATGAAGCTTGCACTGGGGATATCATGTGGCTGAGCATTCACAACTCGAATTTGCTGAATATATAACTCTAATACAGACCAAGCACAATTGGGATCAAATGTCCTAGCAATCAATGACTTCAGCGCATTATCAGTAGGTACGGGCACTGTCATAAAATACTGACCATCTCCTCTTCCTGCTGAGTATCGAGCTAAAATTTTCACATTCCATTCATTCCTATCCCAATTAGTAACTTCATAGATTTTCCCAACTAGTTCTTCAAATGTAATGGTACGGGGTACCCAAACTATTTCCGGTTCTAAATGACTATAAGAGCAACCAATCTTTGGATCACGAATTATTTCACCACCAAAATATAACCAAATAGGAATCTCCAAATCCATACCTACGTTAATTTATACCAATAATCGAGTTATTATCAACCCATAAAGAAAACCTATTTAAATTAACAAAATAATGGGGAAATAAACAACATACCTTCACAATAAAGTTGCTTCCCTTTTGAAGTATACCCAAATTCCAACAAATTAAACCTCTAACGGAAGATGGGTTTAAGTTGTCCAAAGCAATTTTGTGGGTAATTCAACAAAATATGAGGGTATTTTGAAGAATTTGAGATGAGAGATGGGTTAGGGTTTCGCGAACGAAGAGGAAGAGAAAGAATAGAGAGAAGAAGTGAGATCTGTTTTGGGGGCGGGGGTTTAAGTCCCAATCGACACTCGCTTTTTGAAAAAGCGAGTGTGGTATAATTACCCCCGCTTTTTCAAAAAGCGAGTGTTGGTCTGCAAAGAAGCCCAAGACTCGCTTTTGGAAAAAGCGAGTTTGGTACAAACTATCCCGCTTTTTCCAAAAGCGAGTCTCAGGTTTCCAATTTTCTGAAACCCAAGACTCGCTTTTTGAAAAAGCGCGAGGGTTTGTACCAAACCCGCTTTCTCAAAAAGCGAGTAGGGCGTTTGTGGAAATAAAAAAAAAAGAGGTCGTTTGTGGCAATACTTTTACAAAAAGGGTCAATTTGGGAAAAAATTCTAAAAAAGATACAGTAGTTAATTATAAAAAAGGTCTATATCTTTACTGTTATACTGTAATTGAAAAGTTATGATTGTACTGTACGGATATTAATTATGAAATTTCTGTATAATTTTTCATGATCGCCCAGAATAAAAAAAGTTGATAATTGTTAAATGCAACTAACCTCGAAAAACTTAGGTATAAGTGTTGATCATCTGCAACGGAAGTTACGTACCCACTATCTTCAGTTAAAACTTGTAAATCACACGTGCGCGTTTTAATAATTTTAAAAATATACAAATAAAAACTCTGTCGTAGGCAGGATTCGAACAGGAAACATTCTTTATATTAATTATGTACGTGCGTTGTATATGTTGGTAGAATGACAAAATGACAAATAACACTAAGGCTCTCTCTCATTATAATATTAGAGATTAGAGATTAGAGATAACCAATAATCAATGTGCCTCATTTTTAAAAAAAATACGCATCACTAGTTTTATTATTCACTAGTTTTATTAATAAAAAAATAACGAAAACATTAAGTATTAAATATTACATAACCTCCCTATATTTCATTCTATTAAATTACATAGAGACAATACTAGCCTCTTACAATACAATAAGAAAGGCTCTAATATGACCAAAAGAAGTAGAGTATACATTCAACCTATAAGCAAAGACCTCCAACCAAACACACTAAGAGCATCCACGGTGGTTTGCTATTTATGCATAATATACATATTTTCACTAAAAAAGTGCTGCAGTCGTTTGCTATTTATGCATATCTTGACGATTTTGCGATAATAGATTGCTATATATGAGAGCGGATATAGGAATTACGCATATTATACAGGACGAATCTTTAAGACCCGTTCCACAAAAACAAAAAACAAAAAAACAAAAAAAAAATTCTCAGGCGGATCTTCACAGCCCTTCGCTTAAAAAAAAAGTTCGTAATTAAAAAACCCCAAAAAAAACCTCCCAGCGGACGGATCTTCTTGATCCGTCCCTCCTTTGCGCAATTGTAGGACGGAACTAGAAGTTCCGTTCCTTGTGGGATTTAAAATAAAAAAATTTAAAACCGAATGACGAATTTGCCCCCATCTTCATTCAACGACTATTTTTGCTTTCTCAGATTAATCTAACAACTATTTCTCTATCTGAACACCTCACTCATATTTTGTTATATACAGTACCCATCCTGAACCCAATACAAGCATCACAATTGTCTCAAAAAATTTCCTCCGGTAACATATATTATCTATCTGTCTTGTACTGAGTTTTTTTTGTAAGGAATTTAATGACGGGTTGAATTGCAAGGGGGAAAGCATATACGACTCAGGAAGATGTTCTTATCTGCCAAAGTTGGATTAGTGTAATGCAAGATCCAGTGATCGGTAACGATCAATCCGGGGCACAATTCTAGGAGCGAATTTCTTCTACGTTTAAGGTATTATTAGGGACTTCGACTGATAGAACGGTTAGCTCACTTACTAGTCGATTTCAACTTATTTCGAAAGAAGTAGTCCTATTCATAGCGAAATTGAGCAGTGCAACTACTAGGGCCGGTAGCGGAACAACCGAGGTAGATAAGGTATGTAAAAGAAATTGGATTTAAAGTCATGATTTGTATTATTTGTGTACATAATAACGTTTGGATATTTAATATTGTCTTAGATTCGCGAAGACAGAGTAGAATATATGGAAACTTCTGGAAAGCTTTCAAATTTGAGAAATGTTATGAGATACTTAAAGATCAGCAGAAGTTTTCATTACGTACTACACAAGTGTTTGATTGAGTACAAAGTACCAAATCCGGTGAAGGGAGTGGTAGCCAAAACTTTTCCACAATAAATAACTGTGATTCAGATATACCCGTTGATACGGAATTAACTACACCCCTTACCCGACCACCAGGCCGCAAAGCGGCTAAGAGAAAAGGAAAAAGAATGGTCGAAACATCAGAATACAAAGAAATTGCCGAAGAAACCAAAATCTTCACAGCTGTATACAAAGAATCGCAAGACAGGAGGAATATGATAAAAAACCGAGAATGCGATATTAAAGAACGGGTCAAGGAAGATCGCATTATGAGTATCGATCTCAACACTTTACTAAGTAATCAATGATATTAGTTTATATGTAGGCAGAATGAAATTCTGCAAAAATGAGGTTACAATAGTGGGTAAACAACATTAACCCAAAATTTGTAATTTATCTTCATATAATGTAAGCATCCAATTTTAATTGCGAATGTAACCTACGTTATTAATTTGAATTTAAGAATGTTATTTTGGAATGTTTTTGTGTTTGTGAAAATTGGAAAATGGCAAAACTAAGAATCAATGTGTTCACAATAGAATCGATAGTTAATAGCCATAATTATAGCTTACAATACGCTTCAAATATTATATCTTCAAGTTGAAAGTAGTACATTAACTACGTCGTTAATTATTACCCAATACAAAGTAGTATATTACACGACAATAGGAATACAAAGTAATACATGCTAAGTGCAGTTACTCATCTCCATATTGTGACCAAATATGCTCCACCAAATCTTGACGAAGTGCATGATGTTTTTGTCGAACATGTAAAAAGACAATGCGAATGATTCAGCATTCTTGATCAGTTGGTCCACATGTACTTGGTTCGATCATAGTCGAGTCAGGAATTTGATCATAATCATAATCAAGAATTCCTTCGTCACGTTCATCCTCAACAATCATGTTGTGTAAGATGATACATGTTTTCATAATATATGACAGACTATCTGCATCCCACATACGTGCTGGATCCTTCACTATTGTAAATCGTGATTGTAAATGTAACACCCCGAATTCCATCTGCATGTAATTCGTAGTACAACATGATCTTTTACTTCATTTCGTACAATTTTGTAAGGAAATTTAAAACTTTTTATTTACACAACAATATTTATTACAGAGTTACACAACGAAAGTTAAATAAATTACAACATGAAATACAACTCTAATATCAACAGTTTTAATCATGAATATAATCTTTATCATCGATCATTTTTAAGTCTTTGCCAATCCAATCAAGCCCTGCACTGAAAATTTGTGGACACGTCAGTTGCTTACAACCGACGTATTATTATAAACAACGATCCTCTCTATACTGTATTATAACGAAATCTCTTACTTTAACAATCACAAACTTGAATGCATATAAAAGTGTAAAGAGTGACTATCCTAAACATGTCAGTGTATGATATGACTTAATGCCTAATGCAGATGTTATACTACAATGACACTAATGCATACTTGTTCGGATTCTAAGCATCCCATACTACATAAGTCCGAAGGCAAGCACCTACGTACTCCACATTAAATGGTTTAATCTCTCGCCATGATAACTACCCAGTAATAAAATAAAGTTTAGACATTCCGCGAGTACGAATTTCAGTCCAGGAGATCCACCACATCTAATTCCCCCATCATTCAGATGTTGGTATAAAGATCTTACCGAGAATGATCTACTAGCCTCAAGACATTCTCTGTCATCTTTCTCTTCACTACGTTGATGTGCACCTTCTGTGATAAGCGTTTGTAGACTCAGAAATTACTGAGAATGATCTACTAATCAATATCTCATGTTGACAAACATCATTGACTAGTATTATTATTTTTTTTTATTTTTTTTTGGGAATAAATTAAAACTAAGGAATCGACCGATTTATTTTTTTTGTTAAGGAAGTAATTGACTAAATTGTTACTCAAGATGCTCTGTTCTACCTCCTTAGTAATATTATCTTTAGGAAATATACAACTAAATTAAAATATTTCAATTTCTTTTTACACCACAATTTTTATTAAAAAAATCACTGAAAAATGAGGTAAAATTTTCCCTTGTATAATTTGCTGCAATCAATCAGATTGATCAAACCTTGGATGTGACAAATGACCAATATTTATTTGATTGGCGGTAGACTTGTAATAATGTGCGGATTCAGGGGCAAAATCCCTGTAATATTGGGAGGTGGAAGCAGCAGCTACTAAATTTGTTTTTGTTAGGTGACAGCCAGCAAATTGCAACTACCTAACGCTGCTTCTGTCTAAATTTTTAATTATAATTCATGCTAATACTTTGTTTGTCATACAATAATTACAATTAGTACAAAGTTTTTGGCTCTTAAATAAACCTTAGATTTGGTAGCACAATCTATCTGTCCATGCGTTTGTGGACAGCCTACCTTGCATTAGAATAATTCAGAGACCATTAATTGTGTTCTTTATGTTTTTGGTCATTCCACTCGATTTAAAGTATTACAAGTGGTATTAAAAGGAAGAGCTTTTGGATGCCAAATGTGAAAGAACCAAAGATGCCTACTTTCATGTCCCAATAAATTTGAACAATAAGGTTTTGGATGGATTCTAAACTGGGGTAGGAATCCATATAATAAATTATAAGGCAATTTGAAAAAAAAGGCTATTAAGTACATTTTTTTCAATTGAAATAAAGTCAATGACTCATATTCACATTCCAAAAAGATATTTTCTTCAAAAAAGTTTTTCTCTCAAAACTAAAATCCTTCTCACTTTATTACTTTCTCTCTTTTCTCTCTTCATTTTTCAGATTTCGTTCTTTTTCTATCTCTCTCTACTCAGAAATTTAGATATTCAAATTCCAGGTTTATAAATTTTCAGATTTTTCAGATTTTTAATGTTTCTTTTTTTTTTTTAAGACTCGCCGTCCCCAACAGCAATGACATTTACATTAGACTTGTTGTTGGGAACGACGAGTTTAGTTCAAAAAAATTTCTCTAGAATTTTTTTCCCAAAAATTCACTAAGTCCACATAGTGTTCCACTCTCTATGAAATTTCCTACATCCTCGCCATTTCCAACAGCGAGCCTAGTATAAATGTCCTCACCGTTGGAAACGACGAGTCTTTATTGAAAATTTTTAACTAAACTCGTTATTCCCAACAACGAGTCTAGTGTAAATGTCATCGCCATTAGGAATATCGAGTCTTCACTAAAAATTTTGAACTAAACTCATCATTGAGAACGGTGAGTTTATAAAAAATTAGCACTAAACTCATCGTATCTCAACGACGAGTTCAATTATTGAGTTCACGAACATAAATACTTTGGCAACTGTTCTCTTTTTATAAATATTTTTAAAGATTGACATTATAAAAAATAATTCAGGATTAAATCGAAAGTAGTAGTGAATGAGAAAGTTGGAGTTCGTGGGTTTGTCACATCAGTAAAGGCTTTTAAAGCTTAGGCTTGAACAAATTTATTAGTATTACTCCCTAGGGATGGCAACTGGGCCGGGTCAACCGGCGACCCACCCGCGACCCGGCCCACCAACCCAACCCGTTAAAGCGCTTCGCGGGTTCGGGTCGAACCCGGTGAACAGTACCGGGTCGACCCGGGTCTCAATTCTCGCGAATCGAATTCGCGAAACCCGGCCCACGAACCCGGTCCAACCCACGAATTGGACCCGCCAACCCGCGGGTCGACCCGCGGATTTCGACCCGTTCGACCCGTGACGGGTCGAACGTTCGACCCGTGACGGGTCGACCGTTGACCCGCGGGTCGAACGGTCGAAATTACCGTTAGCTGCTGCCGCTGCTGTCACAGAACCGAACGGCTCTTTGAGCCGTTGCTGATTTTTTTTTTGTTTTTTTTTGTTTTTCACCCCATATTTAGCCTATAAATATCCCCAAATATTTCCACAAAAAAAGTCACACCTCACTCTCTTACTCTCTCTACTATTATACATCATTTGTAAAGAATTTTTGAACAATTATAGTATTCATCAAACAAGTGTACAAGGAGGTGTATACACGATCAAATTTTGGTCGTATCGGAATCAAAATTCAACGTCTTCAACGTCTTCAACTCTCTTCAACCCTCGTCAAATCTACTTCAACATCTTCTCAACTCTTCAATTGCGGAATTGGCAAAGCGCTCCTCCATCTTTTCTATTCTATTCTTATTTTAACGGTTTTTTTACATACGCGTATTCCACGGTGAACGGTATCAAAATATTTCTATCTCTCTCGTTATTTTTTTTTGCGTTGTAGTTAAAATTATTGTTTGTTTTTTTGAACTTCTCTATCTCAACCCTCTTGTTTTTTAGATTTTTTTTGTATAATTCACCGCTCCTACATTGTATATTTTTTTTTACATACTTTACTTTAGCACATTACTACATTATGTCTAGATCACGCGGTAGCGGTCGTAGCGGACTAGATTCCTCCTCCTCTTCACGTATGCCACCAATTGTCCCAACTAGTGAGCCCGCCCAAGATTACATTGATCCTACTATGGAACAATGGGGTACACACGACATGGATGTTGTAGGTGACATACAATTAGAAGAAGAAGAACAACAACAACAACCCGAAACCACACAACCGCGTAGTAGTAGGAAAAGTAGAGGAGAAACTAGCGATTGGCATAAGTTTTATGAGTATATCCCGGACGAATATACTCCGGGTATAGGTTTGAAAGTGTGTAAAACATGTAGTAAAACATACAAATTCAAGAGGGGTGACGGCACCGGTACAATTAGTAGGCACATACAACATAATCATAAAGAACTTCTTGATCAAATACAAGGCCAACAAAAAATCAACCCTAGGACCGGTCAAGTAGATAGCCACCCTTATGATCCCGAACTTGTTCGTCAGGAAATGGCCCGATTAGTCATTAAGGAAGAGTTGCCATTTTCCTATCCCGAGAGTAGGAACTTGGAAAATTTTAATCAAACGGCCTTAAACCCTCATTTTAAAAGAATTCCGAGAAATACTTGCAAATCGGATTGTTTTAAAGTGTACATGGAAATGAAGGACGCTTTGATTGCAATTTTATAGAGTTTAACTTGTAGGGTTAGTTTAACTTCGGATTGTTGGACGGGTGTCAACAATATTCCAACGATGGGAATAACCTGTCATTGGATCGACAATGATTGGATTCTTCATAAAAGAATCATATCACTTGCGTCGTTGCCGTATCCCCATAGTGGCGCTGAAATAGCAAACCGTATTATAGAAATTTGTGATATTTTTCATATTCGCGATAAAATTATGGCTATTAGTTTTGATAATGCATCTAACAACAATGTAGCAATTACTACTTTAAAATCTGTATTAAACCCTCCATCTGACAATATTTTTCATGTTAGATGTGCATGTCATATTATAAATTTATGTGTTCAAGATGCATTAAAAATAGCTGATCCATATATACATAAAATTAGAAATTGTGTACATTTCGTTGCATTAAGTCCAAGCATTTTACAAGAATGGAAAGCTTGGTGTAGGGTTAGAAATGTTCCTTTTAGAAAATTTCCAAAGGATGTTAGACACCGATGGAATTCTACTTTTTATTTACTAAATGTTGTCACCGATTATAAAGCAGTTGTAAATGATTTTTGTATCGCAAAAAATATGCACAATTTTGAAATGACTCTCAACGATTGGTTTTTTGCCGAATCTTTGTTGAAATTTCTAGAACCTTTTAAAACCGCAACTTTAAAGTTTTCAAAAACATATGAATCTACTTCTAGTAGCATTTTTATTGAATTAGTTAGCATGATGCAAATATTTAACGAAATGTTAAATGATGCCTATATTAGTGACATTGTAATACCTGCATTTCAAAAATTTTTGAAGTATTATTTTCCTCCTCCTATGTTGATTTGTGTTGCTACTGTTATGGATCCCCGTATCAAATTAGAAGGTACGAAGAATTTGATAGAAATATTTTTTGGATATTTAGAAAACAATGTAGAATTAACAACTGATTGTGCTACTTTTTTAGTTCAGTTTGAATCTACGTTAAATAACTTGTATGATTATTATGATAGACGTTTTGCTTCTAGTAGTACAACTTCTGTAGTTAGTTCTTCTTCTGGTAGTTCTAAAGGTAAGGGTAAAAGTAGAATTGGTGATAGAACATTTAGTTTACTTGAACAAATTCGATCTAAAAAACCTAGGACTAATCAACCAAATGAATTAAATTGGTATAACCAACAGGATACTGAGCCTACTCTTTCTCCACTAGATATTTTACAATGGTGGAAAGAACATGAACACACTTTTAGTATTCTGTCAATTATGGCTAAAGATTTGCTAACTCCTCCTGTCTCTACAGTTGCTTCTGAGAGTGCATTTTCTACAAGTGGCAGGGTTCTATCTGATTACAGAAATAGGTTGAAGCCCGAGGCGTTGGAGATGCTCGTTTGCACAGAAGACTGGCTGAAGGCTGAAGATAGGACGCAAGGGAAAGCACTATCAAGTTCCACAATTGGGAGCAACTCGCCCGAAGAACAACAACAACAACAATAACAACAACAACAACAACAACTTTTCTTGTTATGTCAAATTAGAAAACTTGTACTCAATTAAAATTGTATATAACAAATATGTTATTGTATAAAACTTATTTGTGAATTGAATTCTTCATTTCGTTATAAATTGTTCAAATTGTATAACTTAAATTCATATGAATAAAATTTCAAAATTTGTTATCAATTTCACTCTTTCAATCTTATTATTATTATTACGATTTTTTTTGTTTATTAGTATTATTACTTACTTAGTATTATAATTAAACATCATTTGGGGATATTTGAAGAATTGTAGTATTATTACTTATTAGTATTATTACTTACTTAGTATTATAATTTTTGAAGAATTGTAGTATTCATCAAACAAAGATATGGTTGTTTGTATACATCATTTGTAAAATTATTATTATTATTATTTTAATTTAAGCTACCAAAAAAAAAATTATATTATTAAACGGGCCAACCCGCGGGTCGACCCGGCCTTGAGCCCTAAAGGGTTCACGGGTTGGGCGGGCCACCCAAACGAAAACGTAGCCCGGCCCGACCCGGCCCGTATAAGGGTGCAACCCCGCCCGGACCGGCTACGAATTCGTGCCAACCCGTACGGGTTGGGCCCGGCCCGGCCCGAACGACCCGTTCGCCACCCCTATTACTCCCTATTGTGTATTATTATAATCTAACGTGTTTTAAAGAGGCTAGCGAAGTTGATGTCTTAATTCATTTAAAAAAAACTTAAACTATCGTCTTCTATATGATACCTACAAGGCAAAACCGTGGGGCACACAAATCTCACAACCGCATTGTCTCTCGGAAAGTTTAAGCGAGCCTTAACAATGCATATCCCCAAATCGAATGGTTGTGCATCTTGTGCTTCTATTACATAATTGTGAGAATTCAATTTAGTATAGTACAAATATACAAGGATTATTTTCCCTCTCCGTTTAGGTCGTACTGGAACTCAGTCGTTTGCGATTTTTGCCAAATTCCTATTTTATGAGAAATGAAGGTCTGCAGTCGTTTGCTATTTTGCCATATTTTGACAAAATCGCTACAGTCCGTTCTCATATTTGAAAAACGAAATGACAATTCTCAAATTATAGGGGACGAAACCTGTTGTTCCGTCCCTAATATATATATATATATATATATATATAGGGTAAAAGGGATATGAGCAACTTGCTCATTTAGTAAATGAGCAATTGATTATGTGGCATGCATGTGATACATTAGACAACTAACCCTTTTAAAGATTGTCCAATCACATGTAAGCCACATAATCAATTGCTCATTTACTAAATGAGCAAGTTGCTCATAACCCTTTTACCCATATATATATATATATATACATATATATATATATATATATATATATATATATATATATATAGGGAAAGGATCCGTTGCACACTAGCCCAGTGTTAAATCCCGTGCGCACTAGCCCAGGACCGTCCGATCGTAATGATCCATCTTGATCCCCATCCAACAGTTTGCATTCATTCCCGCAGATCACTTAATGGGGGGGGGGGGGGGGGGGGAGGGGGTATAATCGGAATTCCCCCCCCCCCCCCACACACACACACACTAAACCTATCTCCCTAGCTCCTTTCCCTCTCTCTCCCGCTCATCTCCTTCCCTGCCTTCGATTGGAAAAAACCCTAGCCCCCAAATCATCTCCCCCTTCCTCTTCAACGTTATCTGGGAAAGATCTATCCATCTACTCCCTCCCTCTCCGACGCTCCCTTCCACTGTTCTTGGTCATTTTTAAGAGGCGATTTGAAAACCCTACCCCCAAAATCGAGTTAGGGAGACCCATCGACCCTATCTCCTCTCCTCCTCAATTCATCGTGATCCAGATCTTGAGGCTCTTTTCAATTTCTCATCTCCATCGTGACCATTCCCGATCCTTATTGAAGGTACTAAATTTTTATTTTTTATTTTTTATTTATTTATTTTTTACTTGATATTGTTGAAAAAAAAAAACATTTTACTGAACTCAATTTCAAAATTAATTCGAAATGAAATCCGAAATTAGCATCTTGATTAACGTTTCAAATTTGGTGGTATGTTTGTCAAGTATTTCATATTAGTAGTTAGTTTAATGATGATCTCCTAACGCTGAAGCTTGAATGGAAAAAAAATGTGCAAAAATAAGGGGTTGTTAGACTTGTTAGGTTAAAATCACAGAATTAGCAAAAGAATGTAAGCCTTACTAAATCCATTCCTATGTTATTTGGCCTTTTCCATGAATATGTAGTTATATATTTTAGTTATGTTTTAGTGTGTGTAGTTGGATGCATGTGCAAGTTGAACCTGTAGCATGTCTTTTTTTGTTAGAATATTTGTAATATTTGTTAGAACAAGAAGTCATCTATTTTATATTTCGGAATTAGTTAATAGCATGTCTTTCTTTTGTAAGTTTATTGGCTTGAACGTTACAACATCTTGTAGAATGGCATCAAACTACTCTTCCAACCAAATCCACAATCATTACAGTTGTAGCTCTAGGTCCTCCCGAGCTAGTTCGGGTGAGAGAATTGTAGGTCCTAAATGTTTCTGCCGAATACAGACAAGGGTAAAATATTCTTCTTCGGGGAAGAATCCAGGTAAAGCTTATTATAATTGTCCCAATTTTTCCAATGGTTGCGAATTTTTTGTTGGGTAGAGAATTATGGGCCAGAGGAGGATAAAGATGCAACCATCAGGGAATTGCATGATGAGCTTTCGATCCAGTCATTGTTGAGGTCGATAGATGTTGATGGTGCGTACAATTGTGGTTACAGGAGAGGTTCCCAGGTTTATGGAGTTGTGGGGTTGATTGGTAGGGTGTTGGTGTCTCTGTTATTGTTTCTGGCTTTCTTCAAGCAGTATTGACTATGATGTTGTCTGAAGTGTTGAGAAAAATGTATTTTGTAGTTATTATATTTTGTGGACCTTGTATGTTGTGCTGGAGTCGATGTAATCCTGTAAATAGAGAAATGATCTCTTCTTCCTATTGTTCAGTCTATGTGTTGTTGGTGATGTGTATTATGTAACTTCTTGTCTAATGCAATATCTTTTCGTGTCACATGTTAGCAATCATGGTTTTTTTTGCATGTCTCTTAGTAAATATTATTTAACATATTATGGTTGCTATTTTGAGCCAAATGAGTAGTTCGGTGTGAAAAAAATGAAATGGAACTCGTAAGGAATAACTTCATGTAGTGCTATAATATGATGAGGTTGAAACTTTTATGTTGTACTATAATATGGTTGCTATTTTGACTGATACATACTTTGCAAAATGCTGAGGTTGAAACAGTTGAGTGTTGTGGCTGTTTGGTGTAAGTTTGTAACATTGTGGAATATGTACTAGTAAAAATGATATTAAAAGAAAAGAAATACATCAAAGCACTGTTATCTAACAAAACTCGCTAAATAATGAGAGCGGAAGGTTGATGCGTCATATATTGTTATATTTATCTTGTAGGATGTCAATTGCGAAGGATACTAATCTTGCTACATTTTACTATAATAACTAGAGAGACAAGTGTGTTGTTGTAAAGTAGTCAGACAAACACGCTTGCCATGAACACTTGAAGACTTATTTCAGCTCGAAGACTTGTGGCCACTCTGCATGCATACTAGAATACCTTACCAATATGAACACTTGAATGCATATTTATATGCATTCTTTGTTTGAGGAAAAGATACCTTGCCAGTATCTTACCAATATGAACACTTACCATGCAAAGATAACACTTACCAATATGAACAGTTACCAATATGAACACTTACCAATATAACAAAGATACCTTACCAGTAACTTTGTTTCAGGCAAAGATACCTTACCAATATGAACACTTGAATGCATACTAGAATACCTTACCAGCACTAGATTTATATGCATTCTTTGTTTCAGGCAACATAGATTTTATGTGTTTTTCTATCAGATCTGAATCAGCGAATGGTAAACCGTTAATACACAATATGTAACAGTAAGCAAAATAAGTCAACATTCAGCTCGCAATCAAAGCATATTTCACACATAAATTGACTGTAACATTAGACTAAAAACCTGTTCAGATTTCAACTTCTTACCATCTGTATGTATAAGTCTTTGAGTTCCACAAAAATAAAACAGAACTCAGTCACATAAAACCCAACCCACAAACCTAATACTGATCAGTTTAACAAAGAAACAAATATAATAATGACAACGCGAACACATGAGTTCCAACCACTACTCTCCTCAAAATGCAAAATTTTCATATATTTGAAACTATAGCTGATCATCTAGATTCATTACAACGGCCAAAACTGCAGCAAGGGCAGCACAGTAAGCATACGAGTAAGCTGATATTTTCAATGCTCATATTTCGTTCACGTTCACTACAAGCACAAGCAATGTTCTTCTCTGACAAGCAATGATCGTCTCTCATGCTTAATCATACAATCTCTCATGCTCCCAGTTGTCAACAAGGAAATCGACCATTTCCTGCCACCATCGAGACCAAAATTAAAATAAAATAAGAAACAAGTATGATGAAAGAGGATTTTAAAGAACTACTGTTCGTATTAGTATATAAGTAAAAGCCACTACCTGGAATCTGTGCATAGCGTTAGATGACTGCAAAAATAAACATAGCGTTAGATGAATTTCATACTGATTTATTAGATACCATAAAGTAATTTTAAATTACAGGATGATTGTGTTCATGAAATGAATTTAAGTAGGCTCAGAAATGACTTCAATTCATGAGACTGTGATGGTGTAGTCACATTTGGCTGCAGTTGAACTGCCACGCCAAAATTGAAGCCTAACAATCACAATCCCGATCATGTTGTACCACAATTTCAATTAAATGCATCCGCAATTCATATCAGCCAAAGTTCAACCAGTAAAACCAAAACAAAATAAAATTTGGTCACTACAAGTGTTGAAATGAGCAGGTATAAGCTCCAAAAAATCAACCATAAAGAGTGCTGCCTAACTGCAACATTGATAAGCCAAACAGTCTCAAGAAATATATACAGTCAAGCCACTCACTGAGTAGCAAAACAGGGAAAGGATCCGTTGCACACTAGTCCAGTGTTCAATCCCGTGCGATCTGATTGTGCACACTACCCAAAGTCAAGTATCAGCCAAACTTACACTTCCCCATGCAAACTATCAGACTTGTAGTGCACAACCAAGTCAAGAATGGTGCAATTCATATCAGCCAGATTTCAACCAGTGATACCAACACAAAAAAAAAAAGGTCACTACAAGTGTTGAAATGAGCATCTATAAGCCTTAAAAAATCAAGCCTAAAGAGTACTGCCTAACTGCAACAAATGTTCAGTCAAATAGCGGCAGTAAGGCTGTACAGTAAGGCAACTGAATGAGTATCAAACTTCCAATGTGAAAAGTCCTTTCATTTGTATCACAAAACTTTAACCCCAAAGCCAAAGTCAAGTATCAGCCAAATTTATACCCCCCCATGCAAACTATCAGACATAGTGCACAACCAAGTTAAGTTTGGTGTTTTGATATCAGCCAAATTTCAACCAGTGAAACCAAAACAAAATAAAATTTGGTCACTACAAGTCAAGTTGAAATGAGCAGGTATTAGCCCAAAATGGTTGGGAGTCAAGACGGATGTTTACGATCGGACAGTGTACAACTAGTGCGCACGGGATTGCACACTAGGATGTTTACGAACAACCAAACTTTCCCTATATATATATAGTAGGTGAACAAGACAATAATTTCATCACTGCCTATCAATTCATCCCGTACCCAAAAATAAAAGTAGGGTATCAATAGTTACCAAATTGATTATGAATGAAATACTTCCCTCAGTTGATACTATCGTGAGATTCTTCGGAACTATTGTCAGTAGATGAATTCACATCTTCTTCATCGAATGCACGCTTGCCACTGAAAAATAAACAAACCACATAAAAGTCATTATCGAGCGAACTATATAATAATTAATAAGTAAGTGCACACTTAATTGACAATTTTCATAATTACACAAATAACATTAAATACCTTTCATTTTTCTTTGGGCAAGTTCGCGCATCATAACCATGCCCACGCAAACCGCAACAATTGCACTTCCTAGGTTTGCCTCTTAATTTCTCCCGCATTGGTTCAACCTTTTCCCACTAGGTCTTCCCTTCGTATTACATTGACGAGGTTCTTCCACCGAGACTTGAGATAAGACCAATTGCTTCCCATGTACCCGTGTTCCACTACTTTTAGCCCCACCACTACACCCTTCGGGGGCTATCATATTGAAGCCTTCAAGTGACTTGATCATAGCTTCATGCATGAACTCATACCCTTCATCGCAAGACAGTCCGATCTCAACTTGTTACTTGGACAAGTTATTTAACTCACAATAGCGGGACGCAAAATTCTCGCTATTATTGCCATCGTCTTTACCAAAATTTATGGGGGTGTAGCTTCTTCTAATCACCTCACGGTTCCATCTTCTCATCATATATTGTTTGGGAAGTTCATTACAATTTGAATATTTAAGGAAGGCCAAGAGATGCCTACAAGAGAGTCCAATAAATTCGAACATAAAACATGAACAACACCCATACCGAGTCTCTTTGGAATAAGTAATCATGGTCTCTTTTTCCGACCTACCAATGAATGTCACTGTGTAATAAGTGTTGACAGTATTCACGTCACCTTCCAATAAATTCACATTAAACAGTAGGTTTTCCTTGAGTTCTTTTTGAAACTTTAAAAACATTGATAAAGTGTATACTTGGGCCATTTGTTCCTCCATATACCACCCGGTCTTCAATTTGGGTTTCCTATCTAGTGTACGGTGGTTCTCTTTAACTTCTTCTTCTCTTTGCCTACAAATAACTCTTTCAAAGATCAAAGCAAACTCATGAAGTGAATACTTCTTTTTGGGTATGCTTTTTTAAAAAGGAATTCATTCCCTCGCTTCTTTGGCTACTAGACATACCCGCCCAAAAATGAGACCTATGGTATACGGGGGCCCATTTTTTACGAATATGAAAAATATCACTCAACCATTTGTTGTTTTCTGCCCCAAATTTCACAACCAAAGCCTTCCATTGTTCTTCAAAAGAGACACAGTCATAAGAATTCCAAATATTAGCTTTAAAAGCTTCCATGAACTTAGAATTTTGAACCAATTGAGGCACCTCGGAAGGGATTTTATCTAAAATATGCCATATGCAATATCTATGGCGAATATGAGAAAAAACTTGTTGAATTGCAGCACCAATACCCCGGTCTTGGTCCGTTACAATGCCAACGGGAGCTTTTTTCATGACTCCTAGCCATGTTTGGAATAACCACACAAAAGATGAAGCCATCTCATTTGGAATGAACCCACAACCAAGAAAAATAGACTGCCAATGATGGTTAATCCCAACAAATAGAACAAATAGCATACCATAACGGTTGGTACTATGTGTAGCATCAAAAGAAACTACATCACCAAATACCTCATAATTCAAATGAGCAATCCCATCAACCCAAAAACAATGAGACAGTCTACCGGATTCATCTTGCTTGAATGCATAAAAGAAAAAAGGATCTTTTTCCTTTTGCCATTTAAAAAAGTCTACCAACATTTGACCATCATGACCTTTTAATGACTCCCTCAAATCTCTTTCATGGTTTCTAGCGTCTTTTAGAGTAAATCCAACCCTATCGTATCCCCACTTGAACCTTCAAAAAAAAGCATTTGTTTGCAAGTGGAAATATTTGCACACGCAAGTTGCTCCATTATGATTTTATCTGAACTTGACACAACACGATTACGCGGCAACAAATGCCTTCTACCGGGTGTGGTGAATGCATGATTGTGCACCTTATGGAAAGAATAAACAGACCATGAATTCGTTTCTTTGTTTAATCTCACCCTAACCAATGCATTGCAAGATGTCCTGGATGTAGTACCTATTCTAATTTCATTATTCTTGCTTTTCGACACCCCCGCTTTATTACATAAAAAAGTTTTTTCCACCACCTGACCACCCTTCAATTTATTACCTCCTTTACGCATTTTAAAACCCGAACATTTTGCATAGTTATCATAGTATTTTTCTACTAGCTCAAGGGTCTCAAATATCATACCTATCTTAGGGATTAGATGCCCTTCAACAGTGGGGGTAAATTCACCATCTTCAACATACAAAAAATTGTCACCCAATTGTGAGCAACCTTCACCTAACTCCATACCTGTTACAAATTTGAAACGTTAATCAATCTCATAATTTCGGATTTTATTTTGACAATAGCAAATTAATTTTGATACTGAGTTCAGTGAAATGGGTTTTTTTTTCCAACAATATCAAGTTAAAAAAAAACAAAAAAAAAAATCAAATTGATACATTCAATAACAATCGGGTGCGAACTGGAGATAGAGATGAGAAATTGAAAAGAACCTCAAGATCTGGATCGCGATGAATTGAGGAGGAGAGGAGATAGGGTCGATGGGTCTCCCTAACTCGATTTTGGGGGTAGGGTTTTCAAATCGCCTCTTGAAAATGACCAAGAACAGTGGAAGGGAGCGTCGGAGAGGGAGAGAGTAGATGGATAGATCTTTCCCAGATAACATTGAAGAGGAGGGGGGAAGATGATTTGGGGGCTAGGGTTTTTTCCAATCGAAGGCAGGGAAGGAGATGAGCGGGAGAGAGAGGGAAAGGAGCAAGGGAGATAGGTTTAGTGTGTGTGGGGGGGGAGGGGGGGGGGATTCCGATTATACCCCCCACATTAAGTGATCCGCGGGAATGAATGTAAACCGTTGGATGGGGATCAAGATGGATCATTACGATCGGACGGTCCTGGGCTAGTGTGCATGGGATTGAACACTGGGCTAATGTGCAACAGATCCTTTCCCTATATATATATATATATATATATATATATATATATAATTATCGGACGTCTCAAAATTTTAAAAAAATTCGAAATAATCTCAAACGAGACATGTTGTCCCGTCTCAAACAAAAAATTGCTTGGACGGGACAACATGTCCGTCCAAGAAACCAGGAGTGGGTTTTTGGGTTTAAATATTAATCTAACCCTAATTAACCACTAATTATCCTAATTAATTATCTACTTAATACTCTAATTCTACTACTAATTAACTAATTAACTAAATCTAATGTAGAACTAAGATTTTATAAATAAATAAATTAGAGTGAGATGGGACATGTTCCGTCAGCTTAAAAAAATGACAAAATTATAGCAAAGAACGATTGCGAGAGATTGTCAAATTGCTATTTTTCATTTTTCATTTGCCATATATTTTAGCAAACGATTGTGGATGCTCTTAGCCAACAATAAATAACTTACAAGAAAAGCATACTTCCTAGTCTTTATGACCTATTGAAAAAAAATATAAATTCTTCGAAGACAATTCTGCGATGACCGTGATTACACTTTTGCACTGTAGAGAGAGGTAAGAACATTAAGAAACACAAATAAACAAGTTAACACAAGCACATGTAATACAATGCCATAAGTAGCTTCTTTCATTGCCGTAGTATAATGGATTGCACCATACTACAACTTCGAAAGAGCTGCCTCACCTAATACTGTGATGAACCTATAAAATTCAAATACACTTGAAGAAAGTAATCAACAAGATGCTGTCTTACTCTCCAAGCACAGTTACAAGAACTAACAAACAATGAAAAACTGAGACCACCTCTTTTCAATTCAGTAGAAGAAACTGATAGGCAGAACTTAACTAAAAAATATGTCCCAATCAATTAACTGTCAACGACCCAAATTCACGTCAAGTTTTTCTATAAAATAAAGAGTAGGTAACAGGATGGTCGAGAGCTTGCCGTCCTGTTACCTACTCCAAATCCATTCCTGCTTCATCCATTGTAAAACCTACAGTATGCTTATGCGGAAAAGCAGATAATTCCAACGGTTTTAAAAAAATCATAAAAACATCAAGAAAAGAAGCATAAACATAGTTGAATACAATTATACAAAACTATTATTTTCCTTTTTCCATGAAAAGGGTTAACCCTTTACCAGGTTATTGCCATTTACAGAAGTAATCTAAACAATCTTTCTATTAATTGTGAAGTTATAACAGAAATAATGATACATGAACTACAAAGTTCTACGAAGAAATTATTCCTGCGTAATGAACAGTATACTCAACAATATGCTAATGTTACAGGAGATGACACCAGAGCTATATCCGGGGCATTATTAATTGCTCAAAATTGGTTTTGGCCACAGAGAACTCTAATGATCTCTTAACCACTGCAACAACAAAGAATGGGTGGTGAGTGAACTCTAATGAGATTTTCAGGGATGGATTGTGAGTGCCAACTACGTGGATTACATTTAGGGCGATCCTGTTGTGCTCCACAACCTGCTCTATCTGGCGGAGCTCAAGTAGTTTGTCTGGATCACCCAAAAAACTTCCTTGAAGCGAAGTAGTCATCTTTTGGACTTTTGGACTTCTTTGAAATAGCTAGTTTAGTTTTGCTATGTTCTAAAAATGTTAAAAGGAAATGGTTAAGACTTGCAGTTGGTTAAGATAAATAAGCTAAGAAACCCGAATTACATGCAAAACTGCAAAGGTATCTATTTTTAATCCTAAAAAAATCTCTGTTGCAAAAAAAACCATCAAAACATATTGATATATTGGGGTATAACCATTATGAAAATAGAATTTTTTATTATTATTATATACCACTTTTTGAAAATATTTGAACTTATAGGACAGTTGCCAAAGTATTTGTGTTTGTGGACTCAACAACTAAACTCGTCATTCCCAACGGCGAGTTTAGTTGTTTCATGCTCGCCGTTGGGACACGGCGAGTTTAGTGCTAATTTTTGGAGAAACTCGCCGTCCCCAATGGCGAGTTCAGTTCAAAAAATTTCAATGAAGACTCGTTGTTCCCAACGACGATGACATTTATACTAGACTCGCTGTTGAGAACAACGAGTTTAGTTCAAATTTTTCAATGAAGACTCGTCCCAACAGCGAGGACATTTACACTAGACTCGCTGTTGGGAACAAGTTTAGTTCAAAAAAAAATTCTAATGGAGTTTTTTTCGTAAATTTACAAGTCCAACAGAATGTTTCACTCTCTGTAAAATTTCCTACATCCTTGCCGTTCCCAACAACGAGTTTTGTATAAATATCCTCGCCATTGGGAACAGCGAGTCTTCTTTCAAAATTTTGAATTAAACTCGCTATTCCCAACAGCGAGTATAGTATATATATCCTCGCCGTTGGGAACAACGAGTCTTCATTGAAAATTTTGAACTGAACTCGCCGTTGAGAACCAGAGACGGAGCTCAGTGAGGGCCCCGGGGGGGGGACAGAATTTGAAAAAACCCACTAATATATTTATATTTACAGTTTGCCCCCCTGAAATTTTTTAGAAACCCCCCTATATACATACACTTGTTGATCAGATCCTCATTTCCGCAAATCTGAAATCCAACCGATCTCCTTCCTTCCTCAATCTTTCCCTTCCCAAATTGTTGTCGCCGGCTTGCGCAAATCATCTTCGAACTCAACTAATCCTAGGTATCTCTCTCTCACTCTCTCTCAAGCTAAGGTTTCAAATTAGGATTTAGGAACATAAGTTTCTAATTTCTCCATCTCCGTTAGTCAAAATGGAAACTTGGCATAGTTAAAAATTGCATCATCGGCAAAGATGAATCGAAAAATTGCATCAATTATGATCTTTGAGTTGAGCCTTTTTTTTTCTCGTGTGTGCATATTTCAGTTCATTATATTTGGGTTTGATGTAGATGTTTTTTTTTTGTTCCGTAAGGTTGTGATCATTCTTCCCATATTTGAATAATTGCCATTCAATGTGTAGAGAATGACTGGAGATGTAGGTAAAAGTAAAACTAATTTTACTGTCATACTAGAATAATCATTTTACAGAATAGAACTGTTCAGTCATTGTTTAGATTTTGAAAGTGATTGCTTCTATTGTGTTTAATTAATTAATTTATTGAAGCAAATTTTGTTCCCCAGATTTTACTATTTTGTAACAATATGATCTTCTGAAAATCTTCTCTTGTCATATATTGAGTCAATGAGTTGTTACCGAATGCATTGTACATATTGCTCCTCGTTGCATCCTACAGGCCCTTCCTTTCATACTATCTATGCAATGTTTCAAAACCTTGGCTAAAAATAGAGGAAGTAACCAATTAAAGTCGATAAACTTGAATGGTAAGGTTTTTTTTCTTCTTGTGATGGAGGGTTTGAAGAAGGTACTAGACCAAAAGATTCTTCCAAAACCAAATCATGTTGTAGAAATCCAGGGTATAAAGTTTGGAAAACTCCCCCATATTAGTTAAAACTAATTAGAGGTTGATACACATTCAGCAGTAGGGTCTGAAGACTTAAGGAGCATCAAGTATTGTCATCTGGGTACATCTCTAAATAATGTCTTCTATATTACCAAGGTGCTTAGGAAAATTCTGTCTCCCTTCCCCAGTATTACTTACCAAATTGACGATTGGAGCAATTTATGACGGTTATTAATAGTTTAATAATACTTATGGGAGGGAGACCTTTAGGGAGGAACTTAGTGGAACTAAACTACTAAAGTTCAATTGAACATCCTCTGAGTTATTGACTGGGACTTTCAGTATTATTTATTTTCCTTTTGAATGAAAGATGTTGTAGTGATAATATCAAGGTTCAAACGGATATTCGGTCTTCATTTTCTAGAGAAAATTTTATGGGCACCAAACTCCCTACTTCAAATAACAAATTCTTTACCGTCATCTAGTCTTAATCTTCTGATCATTCTCATAGTCTGTTACATCCTGGGTTTTGACTTGGGATGCGAGGAGCCCGAGCTTTAACGACATCATGGGTTTTGATGTTGGGAAACTTAAGAACTTAGATTGATCTTGAAAATGCAGCTTGGTAAGAAGTTAATAGATGAAGTAGGAGATGGTGAAAAACCCTGTCCTAGGCTTCTTTCGCAGAAATATTGAGTCTTGGAGGGTATGTCAATTGTAGTTAAGAGTATCAGTTGTTCTATTTTTGTTTTCCTTTTGTTGTTAATTAAAAAGAATTCCACTTCTGCTGTAAAATGACCTATTATTAGTGGTTAGTATACGAACAAAGTTGTTTTTGAGCTTGCAGTTCAATTTAATTGCTTTTGAAGTGAAGATTTAGAATAGTCGTAGGACCCAAATTCATTTTGCTAAAGGTGGGGACTAAGGAATGCGTAGGATAAACTCAACTACACATTGCATCATCTGCAATTTCAGATGCCACATATCACTTAGCATTAGCAACCTGCATAAACAAACATTAACAAACATTGACAAACAATCATGAAGACCATTATGATGATTAATTGATTATTCTTGAGTACTTAGGTATATAGACAGCACTGATCAGATATTCATCTATATTTTGTACATAGTTCATCTGGTTGTAGTCTTTTTTGTTGTTGTTGTCGTTGTTGAAAAATGTCAGATCTTTTATCCTTGCATTTAGTGTTGTTAGATTTAGGCTTTGGTAAACCAAAAGATTAACTGATTATTCTCCAATATTATCTCAACTTGGCTAGCTGTTTTTTCCTAAACAATTTCATTTTTATGAATGTTTTCTTTTTTATTTTAATTCATATATTTTATTAATTTTCTGTTTTGCTAGATCTCAAGAGATGCTCTTGTTGAATAAATTGTCTCGTTGAATAAATTGTGTGCGAGGGAAACACTTGTTCGCTTTACAGGTATAACACTTCAATTTCATATCTCTGATATATTTTCTGCTTAATATGATTCTTTGAATGCCATGATTTCATATCCCTATGTTCGATGCTTTTACATATTCCATTGCTCCAAGCCTACATAAATGATAAATCTGTCACTAGTATTGAAAGGTTTCTTTCTCTTGGAAATCTTTCTCCAATCCTAAAGTATGTCAAACTGTAAAGGTAAAAGTTGATTTTATTTGTTTATTAGAAGAGTTTTTTTTTTTGTTTGAAGATTATTGGGTTTTTTTTTAACATAATGAAATGATATTATTTTGTTAATATATAATGTCTTATATTTCTTTGAATCTATGAATGTACAGGATCAGTTCAATTTCAAAAATATCAATGGGAAAAAAAGCTACCATTGATTTGTAAGAAATCAAGACAGTATGACTTTTTTGTTTATTTTTGTTTATAAGTATGATATGTGAACTATTTTTGAAGACCAGATCTCTCTGTCAAAAAATTTAATTTACTTTATAAATTGTTTTTTCCTTCTTAATTTTGTTTATTACTTGCTCCCCCCCCCGGGCAAAATTGTCATGGCTTCGCCCATGTTGGGAATGACGAGTTTTTCAAAAATTACCACTAAAGTCGCAGTGTCTCAACAGCGAACATGAAACAACTAAACTCGCCGTTGGGAACGGCGAGTTTAGTTGTTGAGTCCACGAGCACAAATATTTTAGCAAGTGTCATCTTTCTGCAAATATTTTCAATAAGTGTCTTATAAAAAAAAATCTATGAAAATACACATCCAAAAATAAACCAAAAAACCTAAATCTCTGTATCATAGGAAATAAGTTATTTTATTTTTTATTTTGGAGGTTGTACAAAAATAGGGAAGTTTTATACCAAATTCTGAAGTACTACTGTGTTAAACACTTAAACGTGTCCCATAGAACATTACTTCCATATAAATAATCTGTATCATAGGTAATAAGTTTAGATGATTGAATACTTACTGATACATCAGCAACAGCTGTTGATTCCGTAAACAAGTGGTACGTAATATAATATGCTCTGGAATTTGAGACTTATGGAGAAGCTCAAAATGGTGGACGAATCTCTATAAAAGTACAGGATGATGTCATAAATCCAATTTTCTCCACATAACAAAAATTCATTGAGTCCGAGTAAACCAAAACTATATTTAAGTACCTCTTGCTCTGTATTGTACGTGTTTGGAGTCTGGAAGACCTTGCATTCATTATTCAGAGCTGCTAGCATCTACTAAATTTGAATAGAGAGTAATGATTATTGTCAAGATATGGCACAAGTTAAATCTGGACTAATGATTAATGAAGAACTTTTTTTTTACCATTGCCAGGCCTTCAGACAGACATGTAGCACTGTAGTAACGAGCAGGAAGATGAAACTTGAGCATCTATTGCTGAATCTTTTGACGGGATCCTTATTCTTTTTTTCCTTTCGTTCGAGCTGATTGATAAATAGGTCGATGAAATAAGAGTTCATATTACTAAGGGTAAAGCAGTAAAACCAAGTATAATAGATCTCGGACAGATTTGCTATTTCACTGGTATTTTTTTTAAAATTTAATACGAACAATAGTAGGTCACTACTAGATAAGATGAATTCTTCATCTACAAAGTTTTTGGAGTAACTGTCTTTTACAATATTAACTAAATGAGAATGGGTGCACAAAGCATTAATAATGCATGTTACTCATTTTAAAAGTTTGGCTTCACATGCACACTCTAAAAGGCTTCAACAGTAAAGATAACATAACTGCGACTAAGTTCCAGCCAGTAGCTGTTTCTTTTTGCAGACATAATTGTTCCATTATGCAACACATCCGCAGAAACATATATTTCAAATAGGTTTTTTCTTCACTTGTATGGAAAAGTAATTAGAACTACTAAACATAGGAAATTATTAAGGCAAACCAAATCAATAACAGCATAAAAGTCAATTCATTACGTCAAGGCTACAAGTGATGTTTCTTTTACTGCTCTGAACTTTTAGAGTTTCCATAAATGAAGATGAAGGTTCCAAAACAATATGAATCATACTACTTCAGAAGAATTTCTCACCATATTTAGGAGGTCACAATAGAAACTGGGTAAGACTAAATAGCAACCAGAGAAATGCTAACTAAATTTCAAAGTACTGCCATAGCTCAATGAATTAACCCAAGTTTTTACAATTGTCTATCTAACTGAAACAAGATAGGGTTCTATCAGAAGTATAATTCAACACTCCTTTGTAAGTAAATGCAATAATGAGTAATAGCAATAAAATAAGAATGGCAAGAACTAGACATCTAAAGGTAGATCCTGAATAAGAAACACAAATCAATAGATATTACAGGTTATCGAGATTGTATATGGCAAACTCATTAAGAGAAACTGTAAGAAAAGGATATGCAAGCAATATTCTAGCAAGTGATTACTAAATATCTTTTATCATTCATATGTTGTCAGCTCATAAACTGGTAACATAATCGTAACATACTTTTGAACATCATTTATCATAGAACATAAATACTATGCATGCAGAAAAGGACAAAGATACTTACAATTATCAACATTGTTGGCTATCCTCATTTGCATCTTCTCTAAAAGCTTCATATATACAATGTACATGTACCAGTAAACCATGCAGAATGCATTAGACGAGTAGAGTTCCAGTTCAAATCCCAATGTGAGAAACCGAGAGGCAATCCAGTTAAGTTTGCTCCTCTGCCCAAAGGAGGAGGTATTTGGATACTTTCATGCATACATTCTGCATTATAGGAAATTATCTGTTTAAACATGAATAAGCTACCAAGCAGAGAAATATCAAGAAAATGAATGGAAACAGTTCTGTGAAGGCACCATACCTCATCAACTGGGACTTTTGACAAGTTGGTGAACCCTCTTTTGCAGGCCAATTCTAGCTGTGAAGCAATATAAGACCCAAATAAAATTTTGTTTCCTAGGATTACAAAGCTACTACCATCTTGACAACACCAGTTTCCGCACAACAATACTCAAACTCGTAATTGAAATTAGGAAGTAAAATGAGTTATGTGTATGCCCTTTCATTAATAAACTGCAAATAACTTTTACAGCAGTAAATATTTGCTACAAATGACATGTATCTAAACAAAACTACAGCTACCATTGGGAAATTAGGCATAGGTGGTGTTTATTTTGTTGCAAGTGCAAATTGTAGATGCAGTTGCAAGTGAAAAGCAATGTTTTCCCTCGAACCTAAATGTATTTATTTAATCCTAAAACCTAAATGTAAAGAATCTTTAGCTTTTCTAGAAACAAGGATCTGGTCAATCATATTTCTATATTGTGGACCTTATCTCCAGTCTTAGTTTATTAGAATATTACAACCATGAAAGTTATTGAAACAGCTAATCCAAATTCTCGTGCCAGATCAAGTTAATTTTGAAAATCCATTTGCATAAACAAGTCCCTGGAAGCTTTGATTTTCTTAAATTCAACGATGCACTAACAAACTGGGGCTCATGGAAAAAACTACGGCCGCAAACTTGTTTGCATATATAATAAGCATACCTCATGGGTAAGAGCACCAGAGGCAGGAGATATGACAGAATTACAAGTAGCATGGATAATTCTGCAATAGGAATGTAATAAGGCATGTGAAGATGTTCTTTCAAGCCTGACAAGGTAAATGCATGAGAAGACGGTCTGCGCCAGTGAATGACCCTTATGCCACTGTTGCCTGTCAACATGAGAATAATAATAATAAAATTAAGATAATGAGAAAATGTTTTAGTATGGAAATATACAGCATAATACTGTTTACTAATACCTCACATGCCAAAAGGTGATCCATGACATCAATGCAACATTGAACATCAATTGTTCTATCCATACTGAGAGGAACAGGAGCAACTAGTGATAGGGCAAGGTTTCTCTTCAAAATTAAGAAGATACGCTATTGCATTCATATTTTAAACAAATAACTAAAGACTTGTATCCATATTTGAGTAAAATGAACAAAGTTAAAATATTTTTTAATTTAACTCAGAATGGTGAATTTAACATCACCCTGAAAAATGATTTCTATAAAGAAGGAAGCATTTCATGTGCTTTCGTGCTCTAAACCTTCCCACCAACCAAACTAATCCCAGGAACTTTCACCAGATTCCTCTTATCAATAATATTTCTCACTCTCTCAGCATCCCCAAACTGACCAACTTCGTTCAACATGTTAGATAACACTACATAATCCCCTCCATACTCTTTCTCCAACTCCATTATCCTTCTCAGCACCCTCTCTCCCATCTCGACTTGCCCATATTTAGAGCAACACCCTAACAGGGTCCTCCAAACAACCGCATTCACCTCTATTGGCATTCCTTGTATAATCTTTTCGGCCTCTCCAAACCTCCCTGCCCTTCCCAACATGTCTATAATGCAACCATAATGCTTAACATCAGGCTCGATTTCATACTCATGGACCATGCTCGAGAGAAAGCGCAATCCTTCTTCTACTAGCCCTCCATGGCTACAAGCATTCAACACACTCAAGAAGGTCACACGATTCGGCACAACATTCTCTTTCCTCATCTGCTCAAACAGGTCAACAGCCTCTCTCGCCATGCCATGCATTGCAAAACCTGATATAACTGAAGTCCACGACACTAAATTCCATCTTGCCATCATCCACTGAAACAACTTTGCCGAGCTCTCTATTGACCCACATTTCGCATACATGTCAATAAGAGAATTCTCTACCCTAACATCCAATATAATCAGTCCCCTCTTATGACAATGGGCGTGCAGCGTGTCCCCCAATTCAAGTGACCCAACATTAGAGATGGCAGGAACAACTGCAAGAACAGTAATCTCTGTAGCCTTAATACCTCTCCCATTCATCTGGTAAAAGAGAAGCAAGCCTTCCCTGTATCGATGATTCCGGGTCAGCCCATCAATCATCCCAGTCCAGGAAACAACATCCGGGCTGGGCATCCTCTCAAACAACAAACTAGCATGTTCAATCTCACCCCATTTCGCTAAACCCGTAATCATGGCATTCCAAGAAACCGAGCTTCTCTGGGGCATTTCTTCAAAAGCCTTCTCGGCATCCCGCAAACACCCACAAGTCGCATACATGTTAACAATGGAAGTGTGCACATACAGATGCAGTGCAAAGCCGTTCTTGACGACAAGTGGATGCAGCTGTGAGCCGATGCGGGAATTGGAGAAATTTGCGCAGGCTTTGAGGAGGAAAGAGAAGGTGAAGGTGTCATATGGGAGTTGGGGAGTGCATATGCGGAGCATCTGCTTGTAGAGGGAGATGGATTCTTGAGGGAAGGGGCCATGGGAGTAGTGTCTGATAAGGGAGTTCCAAATGATGATGGAGGTTTGGTTCATTCGGGTGCTGTGGATTGCAGTGGTGATGAGATGGGAGTGTATTTGGAGGGATGGGGCTCTTTTGGGTTGATGGAGGCGGAGGAGAGAGAGGATGAGGTGTTCATAGTTTTGAGGAGAAGGAGGAGAACAAGTGAGGGTTGTCATGAATTTTGAGAGGGAGAAGAAGGAGATGGGAAAAAGTAATTGCTTTTGGAACCATGGCATTGAGGACTTTATCACTACCCAGTAAGTTAGTCAGTCATCACCCCCAAACCTATCAACTCACTTGATTAAAACTAGTATTACACACGTGCCCACATGTGGGGCGGGGGATTCTACCAGCATGTGCGTTGTACGGGTTGGGATATGGACAATACACTAAGGCCTTCTCCCATCATACTAGTAGAGACTGCCAAGGTTCGAACCCCACGGGTTGGGATATGGACAAGTACACTGAGGCCTTCTCCCATCATAGTAGTAGAGACCGCCAAGACTCGAACCCCTAAACCTATCAACTCACTTGGACATACACTAACACTAGTCAATGGCCCATACTAATACCTAGTATGAAATATATGTGGAGGGGCCAACCATTTAACAATTGTCAAAATTTTACAAAATCTTATAGGTGACTGGTTTACAAAGAGTGGATGAGTTTCTTTGAGAGACTTCTGTATCTAATAATGACCAACCCCAACGTTCTAACTCGATCGGAGATCGGAGGAGGAGGAGGAGGGCGAGAGAACGATATCACCGTTGATATTAGTTTGAGAGTTTGTTGCTTAGAGCATCCACAGTCGTTTTCTATAATTCCCATTTTCCCATTTTTTAGCAAACGAATAGCAAAGCTGCGCTGCACTCGTTTCTCATTTTCCCATTTTTTTGGCAAACCTCCTATTCTCATTTCTCAAATCTGAGAAACGAAATGAACTTTCTCAAAATATAAAGGACGGGGTATGATACCCCGTCTCTTCGATTTAATTATTTTTTAATCGATTCAGACGGACGATCATATAGCGTCTCGGTAATTTTCAATATTTTTTTTTTTAAAAATGAGGTCGGACGGGGTATGATACCCCGTCTCTACCATTAACAAATAATTCATTTTTTTTAAAAGTCCTCAGATGGGGAATGATACCCCGCCCGGGGTATCAAACCCCGTCCCACACAATTTTTTTTTTTTAATAAACGAACGGCCCTGATTGACCGATGAGAAGGAAAAAAAAAAAAAATCAATATAGGCTGGGCCGGGGAATGTTTCCCCGGACAGGGAATGTATCCCCGTCCCACACATAGCCATTATTAGGTAGGTTTAGCCATTATTAGGTAGGTTTAGGTAATAATTAGGATTAGATGGTTAATTAATATAATTTAGTTATTATTATATTATTTAATTTAGTTAATTAATATAGTTTAATAGTTATAATAAGTAATTAACTTTTTTTAGTTTATTTGAAAGGATGAGAGACGGGAAATGATTCCCCGTCCCGCCATTTTAAAATTAAAAAAATAGGGACGGGATATCATATCCCGTCTCTAATCCAAATGAGAAAAATATAGCAAAGCACGACTGCACGATATGCATCCAATTGCTATTACTGTAGCTGCCATTTTATAAGAAATGAGAAAAACGACTGTGGATGCTCTAAAGGCAGTAGAAAGAAAAGAAAGAAAAAAGGGACCCAGCGTGCAGATTTTTTTTAATTTTTTATATGTCACTTTTTAAAAATATTTGCACTTATAGAACAGTTGTCAAAGTATTTGTGTTTGTGACTCAACAACTAAACTCGTTATTCCCAACGACGAGTTTTGTTATTTTAAATTCGTTGTTGGGACACGACGAGTTTAGTGTTAATTTTTGGAGAAACTCGTTGTTCCCAATGGCGAGTTCATTTCAAAATTTTCCAATGAAAACTCGATGTTCCCAACGATGAGGAAATTTATACTAGACTCGCTATTGAGAACAGCGAGTTTAGTTTAAAATTTTTAATGAAGACTCGCTGTTCCCAACGGCGAGGACAATTACACTAGACTCGTTGTTGGGAACGGCGAGTTTAGTTCAAAAATATATATATATGGAGTTTTTATATATAACAAAATTTCGAAAATTCACTAAGTCCAACAGAATGCTCCACTTTTTGTGAAATTCCCTACATCTTCGCCATTCCCAACAACAAGTCTAGTATAAATGTCCTCGTCATTGGGAACGGCGAGTCTTCTTTCAAAATTTTGAACTAAACTCGCTGTTCGCAACAACGAGTCTATTATAAAGGTCCTCGCCATTGGGAATGACGTGTCCTCCTTGAAAATATTAAACTGAACTCGTCGTTGAGAACGACAAGTTTCTCAAAAAATTAGCACTAAACTCGCTGTGTCCCAACGGCGAGCATGAAACAATTAAACTCATCGTTGTCAACAACGAGTTTAGTTGTTGAGTCCACAAGCACAAATACTTTGACAACTGTTATTTTTCTGCAAATATTTTCGAAAAATGTCTTATAAAAAAAAACCAGCATGCATATACTATTATATATGGGGTACTATAATGTATGGGGAAAAAGTATTTATCGTATAGCGGAAAAAAAAAATTATACTCCCAGGCTTGAACTTAGGTCTCCTGTTAGGGAGAAATTGTCGAGTGTTGTACCACCACATTATAGGTTAATATGTTAGAGCATCTGTAGTTCGTGGAGACCCAAATTTTTCATATTTGACAAATAGAAATAGGAAAAATGATTTTGCGTTGCAGTCGTCGAATGCCAAAAATTTAATTTTTTAAACTTTTTAAAATCTCAGACAAAATATTATTTTTCGTCCGACATAAAAGATAAAAATAAAATCAAACGGATGGATAATCATTTTCCGTCCGTCGTATTTAATTTTTTTTTAAAATCAAAATTAATTCCTTTAAAATTGTTAAATTAATCCTAATTATTTCTTAATTTTAAATTAATTAACATTTAAACCTAAGTTCAACTCGTAGAAATAATTACAGGGTGGTTGTATAGGAATTTTTAGAGGAGAAATGTATGGGACGGGGCTTCATCTCCCGTCCCAGTACATTTCAGATATTTTTTAAATAAAAAAAAGGGACGGACGGAGTTTCATCTCCCACTATTCATGATTAAGATGACTGGTGATGCATATGAACTCCCACTATTCCCAATGGCGAGTTCATTAATTTCCAATGAAAACTCGATGTTGCCAACGGTGAGGACATGTATACTAGACTCGCTATTGAGAACAGTGAGTTTAGTTCAAAATTTTTAATGAAGACTCGTTGTTCCCAATGGCGAGGACAATTACACTAGACTCGTTGTTGGGAACGGCGAGTTTAGTTCAAAAAAATATATATATGGAGTTTTTATATAATTTTTTTTTTTTTGAAAATTCACCAAGTCCAACAGAATGTTCCACTTTTTGTGAAATTCCCTACATCTTCGCCATTCCCAACAACAAGTCTAGTATAAATGTCCTCATCATTGGGAACGACGAGTCTTCTTTCTAAATTTTGAACTAAATTCGCTGTTCGCAACAACGAGTCTAGTGTAAATGTTCTCGCCATTGGGAATGGCGTGTCCTCCTTGAAAATATTAAACTGAACTCGTCGTTGGGAACAGCAAGTTTTTCAAAAAATTAGCACTAAACTCGCTGTGTCCAAACGGCGAGCATGAAACAATTAAACTCATCGTTGGGAATGACGAGTTTAGTTGTTGAGTCCACAAGCACAAATACTTTGACAACTGATATCTTTCTGCAAATATTTTTTTAAAATGTCTTATAAAAAAAAAAACCAGCATGCATGATATATTGGGTACTATAATATATGGGGAAAAAGTATTTATCATATAACGAAAAAAAAATTTATGCTCCCAGGCTTGAACTTGGGTCTCCTGTTAGGGAGAAAATTTGTCTAGTGTTGTACCACCACATCATAGGTTAATATGTTAGAGCATCTGTAGTTCGTGGAGACCCAAATTTTGGGTATGTGACAAATAGAAATAGGAAAAATGACTTTGCGTTGCAGTCATCGAATGTCAAAATTTTGGTTTTTTAAACTTTTTAAAATCTCAGAAAAAATATTATTTTTCGTCCAACGTAAACAATAAAAAAAATCGAACAGACGGAGAATCATTTTCCGTCCGTCATATTTAAAAAAATAAAATTAAATCATAATTAATTCCTTTAAAATTGTTAAATTAATCCTAATTATTTCTTAATTTGTAATTAATTAACATTTAAACCTAAGTTCAACCCATAGAAATAATTACAGGGTGGTTGTATCGGAATTTTTAGAGGCAAAATGTATGGGACGGGGCTTCATCTCCCGTCCCAGCACATTTCAGATATTAAAAAAAAAAAAAAGGAACGGACCGAGCTTCATCTCTCGTCCGACCATTTTTTAATTAAAAAATAAATAAAAATTCAAGGACGGGAATAATCCTTCGTCCGAGAAATCTGCAATTTTTGGGACGGTAAACCTTTTACCGTCAGATGGGAAAAATGAAAAAGAAATTAAGCGACGAAAGATAATTTTTCGTCCGATCAAACAAACGATAAATCATCTTTCGTTAGATATATTTTGAAATTAAGCGACGAAAGATAATTTTTCGTCCGATCAAACAAACGATAAATCATCTTTCGTTCGATATATTTTGGCAATTGTCATTTCGTCTTTCAAATATAGCTGACCAATGTTCATACAAAACTCAAATTTAGGATAAATGGCCAACGACTGCAATGCTACTTTTTCCAAATTTTAAAAATTTTGACAAAATAGCCAAGAATACAGATGCACTTATATATATGCATAAGACCAAATATGAAGTTGGTACTGAATAATCATATTTTATGCCTTCACAAGAGAAGATAATTTTTCCGACAATCCAACTTGCTAGGTGGATGGTAGGATGATGGACCACACGAGTTTATCTTCTGATGGAACCAATTCTGAAAAGTTCAAGTTGTGATAGGAACACCTCCTTTTTACTTTGATTTTTTTTTTTTAATATGCCCATTTTCAAAATTATTTGTAAAAAGAAAATAGTTGCCAAAGCATTTATGCTCGTGGACTCAATAACTAAATTCGTCATTCCCAACGGCCAGTTTAGTTGTTTCATAGTCGCTGTTGGAACACGGCGAGTGTGGTTTTTTCTTCTTCTTTTAAAAACTCGTCGTTCCCAACGGCGAGTTTAGTTCAAAATTTTCAATAAAGACTCGCCATTCCCAACGGCGATGACATTTACACTAGATTCGTTGTTGGAAACGGTGAGTTTATTATTATTTTTTTGAAGTCTCAACGACAAAGACATTTACACTAGACTCGCTGTTGGGAACGACGAGTTTAGTTCAAAAAAAATTCTCTCGTGTTTTTTTTAAAAATTCACTAAGTCCAACAGAGTTTCACTCTCTGTGAAATTTCCTACATCCTCGCCGTTCCCAACGGCGGCGGCTCTAGTATAACTGTTATCGTCGTTGGGAACAGCGAGTCTTTATTTAAAATTTTGAATTAAACTCGCTATTCCGAATAGCGAGTCTAGTGTAAATTTCATCGCCATTGGGAATAACGAGTCTTCATTGAAAGTTTTGAACTGAACTCACCATTGAAAACGACAAGTTTATTAAAAAAAAAAAAATAGCATTAAACTCGTCGTTCCCAACGGCGAGCATGAAACAACTAAACTCGCAGTTGGGAACAACGAGTTTAGTTGTTCAGTCCAGAAGCGCAAATACATTGGCAACTGTCATTTTTCTACAAATAGTTTCGAAAAGTGGCATATTAAAAAAAAAAAAATCTTTTTCCTTCACCTGGTTCTTAATCCTTCCAACCAGCCTTTAGCATTTTTACATACTAGTATTTTTCACGTGGGATGCACGTTTTGGTAAGTGTTTGAGAATTTTCATATACGATATACGTGTTAAGAAATAGTTTTGGAGTTGGACGTGTGTTGCATTTAATTGGAAAAAATATTTTGAAGAAAAAGCTACAATTTGTACGTGCAATGCATATGTTTATAAGTAGAATTTAAATTGTACGTGCAACATATGTGTATGTTTGGTGTTAAAAAAATATTATAAAATTGTTTTGTACATGCGTTGCAACGTTTTAAATAAGTGAACTTTTTTATTTGTTTATTTTTTTATAATTAATGGGATAGTTAGAGTTGTACGTGCAACGCACGGATTTGTATATTGACAAATGACAACCCCAACTCTCCCATTATAATATTAGACAATAGTTATGCACGTGCGTTGCACGGGTTGGTAGATGGACAAATTACACTAAGGGCTTCTCCCATTATATTAGTAGAGATTATGAAAAAGGTAAATTAATTTATTGGGTTTTTTAACACTCACCCCCTAATAAATATACTAATATCATATATGTCTCTCACAAATATGTATTTTCATATTTGTCTCTAAAAATTTGGACTTCATTTCATAATTACCATATGTTAAATATCCCTAAATTAATCATGATTTTGTTAGAGATTTCTACCGAAAACCCCTTTTAGGATCTTGTTGAGTTATTCGATGCAATCAATACAAACCACTAAGCACATATGAGATCATACCAAACACACCAAAGCACACAAAAAATTTGTCCCAGTTGGGGCTTTCGCCTTAATCTGGGGGACAAGAAACCCAAGATGTTATTCAACTAGAGAAGATACAAGAATATTACAATTCTCACTACGACCCTCTCTCAAGCCTCACCAGCAAGTACTAGTTGTTTACAATTAGAGAATCATTCAATCTCTCATTCAATGAAGTACTATCTCTCTTCTTGGCTCTCAATGGAGGCCAATAACAACAATATATAGAGATCTAGAGAAACCCTAGTTTGATATCTTGATACAATAGCCTTTGGATATTCCTGAAGAATAACCCTACAATAAGAGCTGTAAGATCTGACTTGAAGAGCAAGTTGGGCTTCTCACGAATCACCAAGACCCGACCCAAATAATCCATCAGCGCCGCCTTTGGTCGACCGCACCACAAAGTCGGTCGACCGTCCCCCTCTCGGGAACTTCTGCAGAGTAGGGCGGTCGACTGCACCCCATGTACGGTCGATCACAACTCCTGCTGCTACTACTGCTGATTATTTTCCTTGCTTCCACTCCGTCTCTGATCGTCTCAATTCCTCCATCGTCTCATCATATTCTTATCAAACATAGTATGCAAGACATAAACTATAACGCCCATGCCCCTAGCTCAGACAATTTATACAATTAATAAGATAAATTAGGTACTATGTAGTACAACTGCCCACCACAGGCTACCTCTCAAAAGGTGGTTAACCGGATTGGTGACTCTTGATCATAGGCTATTATATTTATATATTATTATATTCATTTCATTTACCGATATGGGACATTTTTACTCACCTTCTCTCCCGTTCTCTCTCTCCGAGAGACACAGCAGATGGAACAGTGGGTGGGCCCCCATGCACACACCCCATTCAGAAATCAGCGTCCTTGCTGAGCACGGGCATGCACTGTAACACCCCGAATTCCAAAAACAACTGAATTCGAGATTTCCACAGGATCTTTACACTTCTTTCGTACCATTTTACAAGGAATTTAAAACTTTTATTTCAACCATGTTTACATCAAAGTCTTTTACATCAATACGCAGCGGAATCAATAAAATACAATAATAATGAATGTACAATTGTTACAACTTTAACATTTAAATAATCAACAGCATCAATCATCTTTATATCTTCATGTAACTCCAATTCCTGCATATAAAACTGTGGGCGCGTCAGTTGCTTACAACTGACAAAATATTATACACGGTCATCCTCTCTATGCCGGAAACAGTATAACGATTCTTAAATACTTTAGCAAACACAAACTTGATCACAAACAAAGCTACAAGGGACTATCCTGTTGATGTCGTGTCGTGCGGTGCACTTAATCCTTAATGCAGATATCTATATTACATGACACTAATGCACACTTGTTCAGATTCTATGCATCCCATACTACATAGGTCCGAGAGCAAGCCTCTTAACCGTTCTTCATCTTTGTAGGGTTCAATCCCCCGCCATGACTTATTCTACTACTGTAACTACGGTAAGTATCCCAAATGATCTATGAGTACAAGCTCGTGTACAGAAAACCTGGAGGGGAATCCCATGCCATGTCTTGACTCATCAAGCATGCATTCTGCGGTAATTCAGCCTCCTTCATGGCACACGATTCTCTTGCAGTCACCAAACATCCCACAAGCGTGGCTAGAGTCCGATCATTCTGAGTTGTGCCCCCGCCATGTCTTGACTCATCAAGCATGCATTCTGTGGCTCACACACCCGCACCGTAAACCCTAGTTCTTATACTCGTGTTTTTCTCTCACTTTCATCACATCTTCACTATGTATCTATCAGTAATTTCGGTAAGTATCATAAGTGTTCTATGATTACAAGCACGTGTACAGAAAACCTGGAGGGGAATCCCGCGCCATGTCTTGACTCATCAAGCATGCATTCTGCAGTAATTCAGCCTCCTTCATGGCACACGATCCTCTTGTAGTCATCAACATCCCACAAGCGTCGCCAAGATTCCGATCATTCTGGAGTATTGCCCACGCCATGTCTTGATTCATCAAGCATGCATTCTGTGGATCACATCCGCATCGTAGACTCGAGGCTCTCGTACTTATGGTTTTCTCTTACTTCCATCACAGCCTTACAATGTTTGTTATAAAAGAAAATCATCACAACCTAGAGCTAGCTTACCCTACCAGACTTAAATCAACAACAGAGACAGTCAGCCTACCTGGCTACTTCTCAAGAGACGCTCAACCCTCAACGGTTAGCTCTCAAATCATAAATAAAACTGCCGGTCACTAGGGTCTCGCCTAGTCTCTTGATTCCAACAACTATCTCTTTCTAGAGATCAACAATATTTCATAATCAATCTCCAATAATAATTCCATTTCTTTTGTTCACAAACGCTTTCTCAAAACATTTCTTTTATAACCTCATAACAAAATCTGATTTCTTTATCAATTTCATCTTCCACCTCCTGGTGTACATTTCACAACAAAACTCATTCAAATCTTAATAATCATAAAATCTCGTATTTCAACTTGTTTAACTTTCATAAAAATCCAATCAAAGCTCAAGAACTAAAATAAACACTTCAGTTCAGTCGACTGGTGACAGTATCAGTCGACTGTTCAATGAACATCAAAACATCTCAGTCTGCATCAGTCGACTGTCGACAACGAATCAGTCGACTGTTTTATGAAACTTTAAAACATCAATAATAACACAGTCGGTTCAGTCGACTGTCGACCAGGAATCAGTCGACTGTTCTGCGAATACTTTTGAAAACTCAAACACTAAAATTCAGTACAGCAGCAGTCGACCGTGAAAGTAGTCAGTCGACTGTCCTGCCGACGAAAACATAATTTCTTACACTTGCCAGTCGACTGGGGATGGTAGTCAGTCGACCGTCAATTACACAAATTGCAGCCTGCATATATTTTTCGACCTTTTAATTGATTTGTACTTCCATATAAAAATATAGATCATTTCCAGAAATGTATTCCTCTTAAAACAATTTCGTATATGTTCTCAAATTCACAAGTTTCTCATTTTTCAATGAAATCCTTAAAATGCATCAAAACACATATTCAATCAATTTTCCAAATAAACTGTTTTCTTTTATCAAAATTACTTTACAAAAATCTCTATACTCGTATAAATCATACTTTGAGGTTATAATCACACTTCTTTACCACATTAACACCAACCACTTCTTTTAATCACATTTGCATTAATTTAACCAATTTCATACATCAATTTCATGCAATCACTTCAATTCTAGCATTTCGACTAGCAATCATAATCATTTAAGAAATAGCATAGCAATTTGTATTTATCACAATCAATCAAAATTTAACAATTCATTAATGTGCATGTAATCTCATACTACCAATTCAATTTCAACCAAATGAATCATATATCATCTATCATGCAATATCTACTCCTAAATTAGAAAGTATTTAAGAAACACCCACCTAAATTGAAGAAATGTACTCAAATGAACTCCTAGAATTAGGAGCTCCTAAAGAAACTCCAATTGCAACCTCCTCGAAATCCGTGCCTCCAAGCTCCACATTTTGGCAAGCATCCATCATCAAGAGCATCTCCATCCCCACTCCATTTCGGCAACATCAAGAACAACTCCCATCTTCTTTCATATACACATACTATGTATGTACATATATATACATTAGTATATGTATATAGGCGAGTGGAATGGTGATTAGGTGGAGAAATGGGCATGGCTATGCTGGTTTGGGGTTGCTTTCAGATTGGCAAGAGAGAAGAGAGAAAAGAGATAAGAGAATGAGAGACTAAGGGGGTATTTTTATAAGAGAGTAGTAGGTAGTTATAGCAACCACCTCCCACATGAACACCACTACCCCATGATTAAAATTTGTAACTTGCTTTCCCTCTCATTTTCAAAATCCAAAATTCAGAATTTTCCCTCCTCTCACAACAGTCCGGTCCCAAAAAGTGTGCACATCGCACGTGTGCACGTGCACGTGCTTTGTGTACAAAATAATTTATTTATTTAATCTCTTTAAAACTATTATTTATATATGTAATAAATATGAAAAATTCACTTTAAAATTATACTTTTCATGCACTATAAAAATAGACACTCACGATTTCATGAAAATTTATTTTGAAGGAAGAACGCGCTTAAACACGTGCACCAAAACACGTGCGTCGCCCGTAAAATCTCAAAAATACAAAAATTAATTTTGTGAACCGAAAAATATTTATAATTAATTGGGATGCAACATAAAGTATATTTAATATACATTTTCTAGGATATACTCAAACATACAGAAAACACGTGTATTGCACGTAAAAATTTATTTTAATTAAAATAGACAAAAATTGAATTCTATTTACAAAAAAATGAATTTAAACATATTTAAAAAAATAAACGATTGAAATCCATTGAAAACTTTGTACGTAACGATGGAATACCCAAAATCGACACGTGCATCCATAATACGCAAAAGCACGTAAAAACTCAAAGATTGAAATTTAGCATTTGAGTTGTCTCAAATGTGATTTTAAGAATACAGGATTGCATAAATAATTGGAATTCAAAATACATATCAAAATGCGTTATGGATATAATCAATAATAGTACAAAATGCACGTGCGTAACACCCGAGGGCAAAATTGTCAATTAAATTTTGCGGGGTGTTACATGCACAATCTAGTGCAGGATCTCCTTTCTAGCCGCCGTGGAGCATTTGCTCTTCTATTTGCCCGATTATTCATGATCCCGGAATCCACCGTCCGATCAATCATAATTCCAGATTTAATTGAGTCACCCTCCTATCCATCCGACTAATTATGATACCGGAATCCTCCACCGTCCGATCAATCATAATTCCAGATTTAATTGAGTCACCCTCCTATCCATCCGACTAATTATGATACCGGAATCCTCCGCCCGATCAATAACTATCCCGGATTTAGTTGAGGGCTCACCACAGTCCCGGAATTTAGACATGCTCCACACCCCGGTGTCGAAAGTCGGATCTGATACCATTTTTTTACGCCCCTGCCCCTAGCTCAGGCAATTTATACAATTTATAAGACAAATTAGATACTATGTAGTACAACTGCCCACCACAGGCTGTCTTTCAAAAGGTTGTTAACCGGATTGGTGACTCTTGATCATAGGCTATTATATTTATATATTATTATATTCATTTCATTTACCGATATGGGACATCTTTACCCACCTTCTCTCCCGTTCTCTCTCTCCGAGAGACACATCAGATGGAACAGAGGGTGGGCCCCCATGTCTATGAAGCCACGTCAGCCAAGATTTGACGAATTCAACAACATACAAGCAACTCATTTTGCTTTGTATTGCACTACCGTGGGACCCCCCACCATACCATAATCATTTTCACATTTATTTTACCAATATCAACAGCCAACATTTATATTCAACATATATATATATATATATATATATATATATATATTATTTTGAAAACTACGGGGTCTTACATAAACCCAACAATCTCCACCTTGGATTGCATACTCATGAATCCAACATGTGTGATTTAAAACCTTCTAGACTCTTTTTCTTCTCTTCTTGCAAACAACTCGTTTCAATGGCTTCCTCTGCTAGTTGAATCTATCTCTACCTATTTTTCTCCCGATGTATGCCCCCCTCAAGGGCACACCCCAGTAGATGTAATCATGGAGGTGCCACCCTCCATACGAACTCCACCTACCTCAAAGCTCTCTTCACCTTCCAACGATATTCGAACGTCGCAGTCTCGCTCGGATAATTCTAATGACAGCATACTAGATGATGCTTTAGGAACAATGGGCTTCAAAACACCTGAGCAAGTTTTTATGTTTCTCCAAAGCTGGTAGAGGTTGTGCTGACCCTGCTCAAGGTTGTACTGACCCTGCTCAATCCCCCTCTCACCCTTCATCACCTCATGATAACTTTCCCAAACTGAACGAACTCCACCTGGATCTGTGTACCTGCAGTTCCGAGCTTCTAGAGTTCTCATGGAAATAAGGCTCCACTTCATCAAAGGAATATACATGCCCTCCTCTAGTGTGTATTCCCTTCCGTCTGCCATCTTCGACTCATTTATTTTCTCACCCCTTACTTTCCAAGTCTTGTCAATCTTCATTCCCACACAATGACATGAGGCAAACTTGTAAGTAAAAACCATTATTTCACAAATCTTATATATATCAACCTTCATTCCCACACAACGATATGAAGCAAATTTGCAAATAGAAACCATCTCCCTCTTAGAGCAAACGTGAGAAGAACTAACCGAATCAAAAGAACAACCGGAATTCACATCCAAGGAACTTGAAACAAAAGCACTGTTTAAGCCATCACCTGATTCAGCAGCACTGGATTTGGTGCCCCTCTGACTCAACTGCTTGCAACAGTTTCTCATTAAATGCTCAATCCCTTTGTACTGGTGACCATGGACCTTACTCCTACATACGCTTTTCCTTCCACTCAAAGTACAATCCTCCTCCAAGCTACTCACAGAAGTAGACGCCGATTTCCGAATCTCCTTCCTAAGTGCATCCTCCTCCAACCCCTCGATCATACCTGCTATGAAAAACTTCTCCTTGGTAGATTTCTCATCTAGCACGGTTATCATGTTGAATAGATTTGGTGGTGAATATATCGAGTTGGAAACCTTTAGATCATCTATGTTGGATACCCTCAGTTCAGATAACTACATATTGAACTCCACTTCATGATCTAGAAAAGCGGTACTTTCCTTCATTGAGAAACCCCACAACTTTCTTCGCTGGTACATCCGACCATGTGATGACGATCCTGAGTAGTCAGTTCTGAATCTTGCCCAAAGACTCACCGCGCTTCTCCTATACCTGACTTCATTCTTCGATAACAACCGGATTAAACCGAAGGATTCTGAATAAATCTCCTCCCAATTCTCCTGCTTTGTGCCGATTGGTCTCCCTTTATCTCCTTTTAGGACTAGATCCAAGTCCTGTTGAAACGATGCTTCATGCATGTCCACCTTCAAGATAAGAAAGTTGATCTTGCCTTTGAACCACTTGATCTTCGTGATCTGATCTGCCATCATCTCCAAGGAACTCGAACAAACCCTTGAACTCGAAGCTCTGATACCAATTGTTAGGGATTTCTACCGAAAACCCCTCTTAGGATCTTGTTGAGTTATTCGATGCAATCAATACAAACCACCAAGCACATATGAGATCATATAAAACACACCAAAACACACAAAAATTTGTACCGATTGGGGTTTTCACCTTAATCCGGGGGAGAAGAAACCCAAGATGTTATTCAACTAGAGAAGATACAAAAATATTACAATTCTCACCATGACCCTCTCTCAAGCCTCACCAGCAAGTACTAGTTGTTTACAATTAGAGGATCACTCATTCTCTCATTCAATAAAGTACTATCTCTCTTCTGGGCTCTCAATGGAGGCCAATAACAATAGTATATAGAGATCTAGAGAAATCCTAGTTTGATATCTTGATACAATAGCCTTTGGATATTCCTGAAGAGATAACCCTACAATAAGAGACGTAAGATCTCACTTGAAGAGCAAGTTGGGCTTCTCATGAATCACCAAGACCCGACCCAAATAATCCATCAGCGCCGCGTTCGGTCGACCGCACCACAAGGTCAGTTGACCACCCCCCTCTTGGGAACTTCTGCAGAGTAGGGCGGTCGACCGCATCCCATGTACGGTTGACCGCAACTCCTACTGCTACTGCTGCTGATTGTTTCCCTTGCTTTCACTCCGTCTCTGATCGTCTCGATTCCTCCATCTTCTCATCGTCTTCTTATCCAATATAGTATGCAAGACATAAACCCAACAGATTTAACCTTACTAGATGAATACAAATCACATGAGAAAATCAAATTAGAAAATCAAATAAAAAAGATTTAAGATTTTCAGAGAGTAAATGAGAAAAATTACGATATATCATTGGGGATAAGATTGATTGCAAATTTGGCGAAGTAACATGAAGTTATCAAAGATGCATTGCAAGTTTGTTTATTTCTTTTTTTTTTAAAGTAAAAAAATTTTGAAAAGAGTTTTGAGTTTCTGTTGGATTAACAATCATCTGGATTTACAAGTAGAACGAATATGAAATCTGAATGGTAGAGAAGAAGATATTTGAATAACTTTTTATCAAGTCCATAAAACAAAACAAACAAAAAAAAAATAAAAAAAATAAAAAAATCTCCATTGTTTTGAGCTTTAATAACTAGAATGGTAGCCAAGAGATGTGGTATATATTATTAGGGGCTAATGTAAAAATACATATTTGTGAGGTGTATATTTGATATTTACGTATTTGTTAGGGGCATGTATGTTAAAAACCATATATCTATTTTTTATTTTATTTTTATGACGAAAATCAAAAGGAGGTATTGTAAGTGCTAAAACAATTTTTTTTAAAAAATTATTTATAAATTATTTTATTTTTAGAATAAGGCCCGTTCGCCCCACTTATATTTCAATTGGTTTGGTGCAAGCGGGATTCAAATTCCTGACCTCTTGCTTACCAATAAAGATGTTTATCAGTGTACCACACTGATATTTCTGCTAAAACAACTACTTGAGAAGTATTTGTTGCATGAAAGTGACCATTGCCATATAATTAAAACATTCTAAAATATTTGTTAGTCGAAATTAAACTTTTGGTATGTTGTCTGCTAAGCAAGTAGAAAACGAATTGTAAATCCTTATCTACATTAATGTTATATAAGGGTGTAAAATGAACAGGACGATCCGTCGTCCGTCCGAGTCCGGCTCGAGAAATGGTTCGACCGTGGACCGTCCGAACTATTATATGAGCCGAACTCGTACAAATTATTAGGTCCGATTCTTTACCGAGCTCGAGCCGGACATAAGTCCGTCCGAGTATTATTGTGGTCCGATGCTTTATCGAACCGAGTCCGGACTATAAAAATTTTGTCCGACCTAGACCGAGCCGGACATAAGCCCGTCTGAGTAGAATTTCGGTCCAAGCTTGAACATATGATTGTCCGATCCCGTCCGGTCCGATTTGCAGCCCTAATGTTAGATTCAGTTATTCTTCAAATACAACACAATACTATTTTAACATGTATACATATTTAATTTAAACTGTTGGATCAAAGTTTGATGAAATAGAAACTTGTTGAACCTATACAACCAATAAACATTATATTTTAGTTTTAATAGTAAACATTGCTGACCTATTCTTTTGGTAAAATCTATTTTCTATTATAAAAGCCACAATAAATCTGTCCATAGGCGATCTCAACCATCAATTTTGACAACTCAATCTTAACCATTCATTTAAACATCATCTGAACCGTAGATCCGACATGAAGATAGATCATAATGATCAATGGCTATTATTAATTTTGGTTTATCGCTTTCTCTAAATAGTTTTTATAATAATCCAAACAGTCATTTACAATTCCTTCCCCAACAAAAACCATCCCCGCAAAATTCATCATCTAAAAAAATCCCCCAAATCCCCAAAATCGCGATGGAGAACTCGAGAACTCTCCCAATCAAAAATCATCGCCGTCCTCCTCTTTATCAGATCTGGATCCGCCGAGATCCGCGTGATGGACATCCGATCCGATGCCCGCACCATCATCCCCTTCGACGAGTTTGACTTCACCCACACCGGCACCCTCGAGCTCAACATCTCCTCCATCTCCCTCTCCGACTCCCAACCCCGACCCCGACCTCTCCCAGTTCGGCTTCTTCCTATCCACCCGCGACACGTTGATCCACGTGCTCTAGCAGCTCCAACCTCATCAAGCTCGTCTTCCCCTTCGACCGCCTCCCCTCCTCCGCCTCAACCCCTCCGTCCGCGCCTCCGATTTCGGATCCGTCTATCAGGTCTCGGATCCTGGTCAGTACACCCTCCTATTCGCCAACTATCTCCCTCAAGTCAAAGTCTCCATGTCGGTCCGGTCCACCATGTACAATTTCGAACCAAGCTGAGAAGAATTCCTTCGAGCCATAGCTGCACAAAAAATCAAAACAATTAGCATCCAGAATCAGAGTTGATATTAATTCATTTACGTATGCATGGTTGGTGAAATATTGAGCCGATCCCAGATCGAGCCAAGCTTGTCTAATATATTAGGCAACTAATACACTAGCCAAACCTGGGCTCTGATACCACTAAAAACCATGTCATGCCCCGCTTCCCAAAAAGAATACGGAATACGGATACGCAACAAAAGCCCATCGAATAATTTCCATCATCCATAAGCTGTTCAGAAAACTTTACAACATCTTACAAATAATCAGAGTCGGAAGCAAAAGAGTCAACCACACATGCATAACTGAATTGATAAACCAACAGAATTTACGTTAAACAAAATATGATAATCCCAAATAAATCAGAATCTGGACAAAGCAAATATCTTGGGTCACATCGCCCCAATACAAAATAAATATTCAAGTACTCAAAATACATTGTTCCAAAGCAACAATAATAATAATAGCAAAAAGATGTCCAGCACTAATATCTCATTTCTCCAATACCATCGGGCAAACGATCATTCTGATCTGCAATCAATAATTTACAGGAGAAGGAAAAAGAAAATAAGTACTCGTCAATATAAGTTACGGGCTACTTATAATGTAGGATACAAGCACACGGGAAAAATAACAAATAGCCTGGAATAATGCATCAACAGTAATAACTAGCATGAATCAGTAAAACAGGGTTAACTAGCATGGAATACTAACAGTACAGATGTTTGTGTCAAATGCAGTGTCATATGGCAACTAACAGGGTCCAATAACGATAAGCTCAGTATATCAGTATAACAGTATAACAGTATCAGTCTAATAGTATCAGTCTTATATTCTTACAGTCTTGTGTGTAATACTAGCTAGGTAGCACTTCATGCGCCCAAAAAACATAACACATGGTTGCTACAACAAACAGTTTTGTTTTTAGATTTCATAGTGGACCATAATGGGGCAGTGTACTCAGGTATCAGTAAAAGTAGCAGTAGCAGTTGTAGTAAAAGTAACAGTAACAGTAGCAGTATGGAACACTAGTTCCCTTCCAAGTATACGTTTTCATATATTCCACTACTAGATCTTCCCTTAAGAAATCCCGGCTTGATCACTTTTATTATGGTTATCAAACAGACATGATGGTACATGAAATAGTGTTAAACTAACATGGTAAAATTAGTATTAGGTTCACGGAAACAAATAAATATGCATAGATGATATACGGTCACTTAAACAAGCAAAATAGTGTATGTTCATATTCAGGACAGCAGGACAGTACAATACTAAAACAGTGATTCCCGTTACTACAGAAATCCAAATATGAATCCGTCGAAGAATATGGAAAATAGACTTCCATAAGAATCCAGCGATTATATATAAGTTATATAGTGTTTCACAAAATCATAACTCAAAACGGATTTGAATCCAGAAAACACGTTCAGCCAGAAATCAGTAAAACGAATTCACAATCAGGAAAACAGCATCAAAACTTCTCAAATAAATCTTGGAAAAATCTGGGGTAATCCCCTATATGTCTATTATCAGAATATAAAGTTTCATAATATTCCAGAAAAATTAGTTCAGTCAACAAAAATCAGAAAACATCAAGAACCGATAGTTTGACAAATCTGGAATTCCCAACACTGCTGTACGAAAACTGTAATATCTCGCAAACCATGAAACGAAATCCAAATCCGCCAAAGGAAGATGAAATCATGAAAATAGAAAAAATAAGATAACTTTCATATTTCATAAATATTTTCCATACAGTAAAAGAGTATAGGGTGAAAATACGATTCTTTACAGAACAACAAGCAAAATACAGCAAGTATAGCATTCATAAACAAGCATGAATAACGTATAAAACTCATCAATAAAATCCATCAAAAATCTGAGTAATCCCTAGATAAATATAGAAATACTGTGCAAAGTTTCAGATCAAAATAATACAATTATGACTAGTATCAAAATAGTTTAATCCTCAAACTCATCAAGAAACGAAATTTGGAAATATGATACACCTTTGTAGTAAAACAGCCATAACGCACTCATACGAAAATAAAATCGAGCAAGGTTATAGGGGTTAGAAAGAAGACGAATTCCTCTAAAACTCATATTTTATACTGAAATTAATATTCTGACCTTAATATGGTCTAAATTACTGATCAAGACAGATTATCGGCAAAATACAGAATTTCCTCAAAAACCAAAATCAACACAAATCATACGAAACTTGTTCCAATCATATTCAAACACAGTATAGAGTCTACTAAGTGTCCAAACATTATGAAATAGGGTATATAACATATTCACAACCATCATATCACATAGATCTCATCAAACACATAATTCATCTAATTATCTCACATATATGAATAGATCAAGAACGGTCAAACCTAGCTGTTTTCATGTCGATTTTATATCTTGAGGCAACTATGGTCAATAGCACAATAGAGACAAAACCCATCAAAGATAACACACACACGAGTTTTCTCTAGAACCCAACTACACTATAAGAGGTATTTTTGACTTGTATCATACAAAGGAATTAGAGTACAAGTTACTTGCCTTAACTGACGACGAAACGAAGAACACCAAGAATAACGGGAATGGATCCCGGCAACGAACAAATCCACGAACGAAAATTCACGAACCAAGCAATCCACGTGCACATGCAATCCACAAGCGAGAGAGTGAGAGAAAGAGAGAGATGATTGGAGCGTCGCGGCGTCGGCTGCTGTTGTTGGCGCTCCGGCTGTTGTTGCTGATTGGTCGGCGGACATGGAGAGAGGACGAGAGGGATGGAGATGGTGCAATGGAGTGGTGTTCGGCAAGGTGTAGGACGATCGGGGTAAGGTGCGACGGGAGTAGCGGCGGTCGGTCGGGGATGCACAGGCCGAAGGGGGGTCGGGTGCTGGGGTGTCGACGCGCACAGGGAAGAGAGCGAGGGAGGCCGAGGTGAGAGAGAGTTAGTTAGGGTTTTAGAAGAGAGGGAGGCCGGGGTGAGAGAGATTTAGTTAGGGTTTTAGGAGAGACGGTGAGAGAGATATATATATATGGAGATTTTAGGGTTTGTAATAGGAGATGGGTATTTGGGTTAATGGGTTGTGAATAGTTTAGGAGTAGAAATAGGATTAGTTCAATATGAGTTGATTAAGGTCACTTTGTATAGGATTGTAGGTTAATTTGGCTTTGGTGATCAATTAAGGATAAAAAGCAATAGGATTAGGACTAGGGTAGCCAACCAAAACACCATGAACACCCAAGAGCAATATAAAGAGAACAAGAACCCAATAAAGAAAAAAGAACAACAATCAATGGAGAACGAAACCAAAGATGAACAAATCAACACAAAGAGCTCAAAATGAAACAAAAATGAATATATATTGAAAACAACTCCAAATCTCCAATATACGGTCCAAGAAAATACAAGAGAGTACAAATATTCAAGAAGAAGAAAATACATCAAAAATACGAAAAGCAAAAATTAGGGGTTACAATCCTACCCACCTAACAAAAAGAATTTCGGCCTCGAAATTCAAAAAGAAGATACATAGGGTAACCCCTAAAGAAAAGAAACAAAACAAAACAAAACAACCACTACTCAAACAAATGAGGAAACTTCTGCTGAATCTCCTCCTCCAGCTCTCATGTCGACTCACCAGGCGAGTGAGGATTCCAAGAAACACGAACCAACTTGATGGCCTTGTTCTTAAGCACTTTCTCCAGCCGATCCACAATAGCAACTGGCAGAATCTCACAAGTCAAATCTGGCCGCACGGTCAACTCAGAGTATTCGTTCACGTGACTCTCATCTCGAATATATCTCCTGAGTTGTGAGACATGGAAAACATCGTGCACTCCTGATAAAGCTGGCGGCAATACAAGACGATAGGCCACCTTGCCTACTCGCTCCAAAATCTCAAACGGTCCAATAAACCTAGGGCTAAGCTTGCTCCCACCACCGAACTGAATGACACCGCACCATGGCGATACCTTTAGGAAAATATGGTCACCAAAAGCAAACTCCAAAGCTCTCCGATGGACATCGGCCCATCGCCTCTACCAATCCTGAGCTGCCTGCAAATGCTTCCTGATCTGAACCACAACATCCACTGTCCTGGTGATCAACTCCGGACCCAACAACTTTCTCTCATCAATGTCATCCTAGCACACTGGTGATCTGCACTTCCGCCCATAGAGTGCCTCGAACGGAGCAGCTTTAATACTGGCTTGAAAGCTATTATTGTACGAGAACTCTACAAGATGCAAATGGTCCTCCCATGATCCACCAAACTGAAGCATACAGAACCTCAACATGTCCTCAAGAATCTGGATAGTCCGCTCTGACTGCCCATCAGTCTGGGGATGAAAAGCTGTACTGTACTTTAATTTACTCCCCAAACTGTTCTGAAGACTCTCCCAGAATTGAGATCTGAATCTCGTGTCCATGTCGAATACAATACTGATTAGAACCCCATGAAGTCTGACAATCTCTTGTATGTACTTCTCAGCACGGCTCTCAGTAGACTGACTGACCCGAAAAGGAATAAAGTGAGCACTCTTCGTCAAACGGTCGACAATCACCCAAACAGCATTGTGACCCTTAGGACTCCTAGGCAAAGCGGTCACAAAATTCATAGTGATATGCTCCCACTTCCACTCTGGAATAGGAAGCGGTTGAAGAAGTCCAGCGGTTCTCTGATGCTCTGCCTTAACCTGCTGGCAGATCAAACACTGAGCAACAAACCGAGCAATAGCCCCCTTCATACCATGCCACCAGAAGTGAAGCTTCAAATCTCGATACATCTTAGTACCGCCAGGATGGATAGAACACGAAGACTGATGAGCTTCTTCAAGCAACCTCTGATGAACTTCACCTTTAGGGACACACAACCGAGAACCAAAACGAAGCGAACCATCAGCATGAATAACCATGTCCGTTCTGGACAGACTCAACCTCAGCTCGAAAACCCTGCAATTGCGCATCACCACCCTGAGCTCTTTATCTGATCAACAAGAGAAGGCTGAAGCTGGAGCGTGAGAAAACTTCGACCAGAACTCGGTAACAAAACCTCCAAATCCAACCTCCTCATCTGCTCAATGAGATCACTCTGCTGAGTAAGAAACATAAATACTGGTCTCCTGCTCAAAGCATCAGGCACCAAGTTTACTTTACCAGGATGGTATTGCAAACTGATATCATAATCAGCCATAAGCTCCAACCATCGCCTTTGCCTCATGTTTAACTCCTTCTGGGTGAAAACATACTTGAGACTTTTGTGGTCTGTAAAGATCTCCACGCAATCTCCAAGTAAATAATGTCTCCACAGCTTCAAAGCAAAGATCACTACCGCTAACTCCAATTCATGAGTAGGATAGTTCTTCTGATGTGGCCTCAACAGCCTCGATGTATACGCAATGATACAGTCCTTCTGCATAAGAACGGCTCTAAGACCCTTACCAGAAGCATCACAGTGAATTACAAATCTGCCTAAACCATCTGGAATAGTCAACACAGGCCCTGACGTCAACCTATTCTTCAACTCAACAAAAGCCTCATTGCACTCATCAGACCAACAAAACTTCTGATCCTTTCCTTTCAGTTTAGTTAATGGCCCTGTAATCATCGAAAAACCTTGGACGAATTTCTAATAATAGCCAGCGAGATCAAGAAAACTTCTGTAACACCCCGCAAAATTGGAAATGACAAATTTATCCTCGTGTGTTACGCACGTATATTTTGTAACGTGTTTTCATCGCATATCTTGATTTTCGACTCTTTACTCATTTCCTGTATTAACTTTATCTTATTTGTGTCAACTCAAATGCAATATTTCAATCTCTGTATTTTTACGTATTTTTATGTCTTTTCGATGCACATATCAATTGCATATTTTTCCATCGCTACGTGTGATATTTTTATGAGTATTGATTATTTATTTTTCGTGTTCTAACTCGTTTTATAAAACGGAAATTCATTTCCCCTATTTTAAATTAAAAATGCATTTTTTGATTTTTTGCACGTATGATGCACGTGCAAATTTTTATTCTCATTTTGTTGTTCTCATTTACAGATTTTTAGCATGCATAAGTTTTATTTAGCCTTCTTTTGATCCATGGACCCATAGATTATAATCTAGCCCATTAGGGGAAGAGCCCACTAGATAATTAAATTAATTAATTAGAAATGAGCCAATGAAGCAAGCCTACTAATAAAAACACAAATTAAGTTGAGTTTGGACTATTACATGACAAGTTACAACTTTTAGTATATATTTTAAGTTATAGGATTGTATTTAATTTGTTTGTGCATATGTGCATTGTGCATGTGTGCATGCACACACTAGTGGCCGGTTTTTACCCAATGTTGACCGGGTTTGGGCTAGGAGTGAGAAGAGTTTGGAGTTTTGGGGGTTGCAAATTTGAAGAGTTGGAAAGATGAAGAGTTGTAGGTTTTAGGAGTTTGGAGAATGAAGAGTTATAAAATTAATTTGGAGAGTTATTAGGTGTAAAATTATGCATAATAGACCCTAACCAAACCCTATTTCTCATTCCCATTTGCACCAAAAACATTCTCAAAATCAAAAGAAAGAAAGAAAAGAAAGAGAGTGGGAGTTCTTTTGCTTGGAGGAATTGCTAGGAGGAGAAGCCATTGCTAGGAGAAGAAGCTTTGCTAGGAGCAAGGAAGTGTTTGTGGAGCTAGGAGCTAGAAGGAGTCATTTTCTTTAGTAGTTCTCATTCTCCAATTAAGGTGGGTGTTCTCATGCTTTCTAAAATAGAACTTGCATGCTAAATTAGTCAAAAGAGTAATATAAGTTGAATGAGATATATGTAGAATCCATGCTAGCAAAATATACAATGATCTTGTTGAAAGTTAGTGAACAAATTATTACCATGCTAATTAAGAAGTAGAGAAATAATCATATGGACCATGTTAGAATGTTTGCAAATTCTTGTTTGTCAAATGTGTGATAAGTATGAGTAATTGTTAAAGAATATTTTATTGTGACATAATGCTTAAAAAGAAGAAAAAAAAGAGAGATGAATTTTTGTTATTTCGACATGTCGACATATGTAAAAATACTAGTTTTCGCATGAAGAAACACTTGAGATATCCAAGATTGATTTAAAGATACATTTGGTTTTTAGCACAAAATTTTAATTTATATGATGATGGATTTAAACTAAACATGATTTCTACATTTTGGAGTTTTGAGAAGAATTGCAAAATTTTATAAAGAAAGGAGAAACTATTAGAAAATAAAGACATATTCTAATAATAAGTTTGAACTTGTTTATTTTTTTTTACTTGATTCATCTCAGTCCCAAAAGAGAATTTTATCCACTATTCTAAAAGATTGGATCGTTGGATAAATGAATTTTTCGAACAGAACTAGATTCAGAATGGTGTAAACAAAAGTTCACTAACGCAACTCCTAAACAAAAAATATACTTAGTTCTGCTGGTTAGCCTGTGCAATACAGAGCATTGTTGAAAGGGATCCTAGGTTCGAAAGTTGATAGTCACATTCACTTTTGTTTTTCTTTAATTCCAAAAACTGAAACTTGATTTAAAGGGATTTTTGCATATGAAATTGACACAAAGTCCAAATGGACTTAGTGGTTAATGGGTTGAGATCTAGGCGCTGGCTCTTGTTGCCGACCGGTAGTGGGTTCAAAACCCGGCCACCCCTTATTTTTGTTTTTTTGTTTTTTGATTTTGTTTCACATTTTTGGGTTTCTTATGAAAAGGACTTTTAATTAAAACTCATTTCTTCATATAAAATGAAGTGATAATTATTAGAGTTAGTTATAAACTTTTATGGTATATTTTGAGGAAATAAAAATGAGATATAAATTGTTTAATGAGTTCTAACTCCAAAGAATTATTTTTTTTGGTAAAAGATCTTTTTGAAAAGAAGGAAAGATAGGTAACAAGTATGAATCTCTCTTGTGTGAATAAACACTTATGTTGAGATTGTGAATTGCTAAATTTTGCTAGTAAAATTTATAATGTTGAATCTTTTGCTCAAGAAAGGAATTATTTGTTCTGTGTTTGAGTTGAAAATGCATGAATAAGTACCAAGATGAAACATGGATAATTGTTTAAGAATAAGTCAGAGACATAGACATGCTTATGAAAGAGTATGAATACCCATGATTCTTGTACATGAGAAATTTTGATTTAGAGTTAGTAAGACCTAGTGTACCGGCAATTTTAAATGAAATGATTATTATATTTTAAGATATTGCCATGGAGCCATCTCGGTGGATGTTGATTAAGTCCGGTAGGAGGTAATACTAATTCTAGACTTGAAAGATTATTCATGTCATGAACATTAAGAGTTAGGCACTTAAGAGAAGTGTAGTAAACTTGGAAAAACGTAAGTGGGGCACTTTATATAGTCAGGCAATGTACTTCGGGACTATAGACCCAGTTGGGCAGTGTACTCTGGGACTGTGGTTGCTCCGATGGAGACGAGTTTTAAATCCGGGACTATGCGTAGTCGGGCGGATAGTTTCGTACTCCAGTATATATACGTATACCGGGGCTAGAGTGGCACTTGCGGGGGATTCGCACAACGAGGAGTCTGTATAACAGTCGAGCAGTGTACTCTGGGACTAGGATCCATACTCGTGGAATGCCTAAACCTTGTTCTTGCTACTAGGTAGTTTCATGGCGAGGGATCGAGCCCCTTTTTATTGTGGAGTACGTTGGCGCTTGCCCTCGGACCTATATAGTATGGGATGCATAGAATCCGAACAAGTATGCATTAGTGTCATCCTAGTATAAATTGTGTGCATTAGACATTAAGGCATGACATGCACTTACATGTTTAGCATAGTCACAGTTTAACACTTTATGTTCATTCAAATTTGTGATTTTTGATAGTGATGAGATCGTTATATGTACGGCATAGAAAGGATAGCCGAGTATAACATTTTCGTCACTTGTAAGTGACTGACATGCCCACAGCTAAATATGCAGGTAATGGACTATTCATGAAGGAATAAAACTAATATGATACAATCGATGACTCATTTTGATAATGATGTATAAGTTATATTTGTTTTCCATGTTGTAATCTTTTATTCTTCTGCTGTGTAAACAAAGTGTAATGTAACTCTGATGTACTATTGAAAAAGTTTTAAATTTCTTTATAAAATTGTACGAAGTGAAGTAAAGATCCAGTGAAATCTCAAATTCGGTCTTATTTGGAATTCGGGGTGTTACAACTTCGAACTTCGGAAACTGACTTACGAATAGGCCAATTCTTCACAGCTTCAACCTTAGAAGGATCCACAGAAAGACCATCGCCAGAAATAATGTGCCCCAAGAAAGAAACCCTGTCGAGCCAAAACTCGCACTTGCTAAGTTTCTCATAGAGCTGATTCTCTCTCAAAGTCTGCAGAACCACTCTAAGATGCTCAGCATGATCTTTCCGAATCCGAGAATATACTAGAATGTCATCAATGAAGACCACCACAAATCTATCCAAGAACTGAGAGAAGACCCGGTTCATAAGACTCATAAATACAGCTGGCACATTAGTGACCTCGAACGGCATCACAAGATACTCATAGTGCCCAAATCTAGTCCTGAATGCAGTCTTCTGTATATTAGCAGCCTTCACCTTGACGTGGTGATACCTAGAACAATGATACAACTTCGAGAAAACAACAGCCCCATTCAACTGGTCGAACAAATCATCGATCCTAGGCAAAGGATACCGGTTCTTCACAGTGACACTGTTCAGCTCCCGATAATCCACACACAGGCGACGACTACCATCCTTCTTGTTGACAAAAAGGACTGGAGCACCCCAAGACGAAACACTAGGTCTGATGAAACCCAAATCAAGAAACTGCTGAATTTGCACCTTAAGCTCTGCTAGCTCAACAGGTGCCATTGTAACACCCTAGTTTTCATTTATGAAAATTTTGTGATTTTACGTGTTGTGCACGTATGATTTCATTTGTATAATTTTTCATATAAAAAATATTTTTTATAGTATTTGTTGTATCTTATTTTTCCAAAAAAAAAATTATTTTCTTTTAAAGCCTAATTAGAATCTAAAGCCCAAATTGTCTTTTAGCCCACTTTATTATTTAATTATTTTAATTATTTGAGCCCATAGTCTCTTGGCCCATTAGTGAGCCCATGCAATTTAATTAATCTCTATTTTAGTCTAACTTGTAGTGTAGACTCAAATAATAGACAATTAATTAGCATGTACACAGTTGTGAGTGGGGGACACTAGGTAACACGTGCATACAATGGGGTGTGCATTGCACACCTTTCACCTAGGCCGGTTGGACACAGAGAGAGGGAGAGATGGAGCTAGTGGAGAGGTAGTTATCTCATCATGGGTAGTTGCTACAACTCCCTAATTCATCTAAGCCCTTGATCCTAAACCACTTGATTTAATCCTAGCCTTTATTTCCACTAAAATTATGTATAAATACCCCCTAGTTCTTCTCATTTTAGTACATTAGAAATTGATTAAAGAAAGAAAAGAATTAGAGTGAGAAAAGATTGAGAGTTTTTGGGGAGTAAAAGATTGAGGAGATTCTTGTGTGTGGGTGCTCATCCAAGAGAAAGCCGGAATTGCACTAGGAGAGGCTCGGTTTGCTACACCAAGGAGGAGGAGGCAACCTTGAGGCACAACCTAGGAGGAGAAGGATCTATTCGTGCATTCTAGGAGATTTGTAGGAGCTTTCCATTCGTTTTTCTTCAAATAGGTGGGTGTTTCTCATGACTTTTAATTCTAGTTACCATGCTAGGAATGTTTAATAGAGTGATTAATGAAAACCTAAGTGAAATTGACTCCATGATTGCTTATGTAAAGATGAATTGATAATTTAGAAGATGTTTGTTGAAATGAATGCTAGTGGATAAATTATGAATTAAAATGCCAGTAGCCATCATGTATTGCCATGCTAGATGTTTAAGATCGATATTGTGTGAAGAAAATCTATACATAAGATACAAAGTTAAATGTATCTTGTGAAAGGGATTGTTTAAATTAAGGTAACTCTCTTGTAGTAAGATGAGAATCTGTGTTCAAAAAGGGTGAAGATTGCTAACAAATGAAAGAACGAAGTAATGAAGTATTTTTGTAGAAGTTATATTTCAACACGTGTGCAAACATGATATGTTCTCAATGTCGAAATTATGGACATAGAACCTAACCTAAGATTCAAAAATGCATGTTTCATAAGCAAATAATGAATCTAAAATACTGGTTTACTGCATTTTGTATATGTTTCAAAATTTGGAAAGTTATGTTTCGAAAAGAGAAGAAAAGGAAAAGAGAAAAATATTTTGAGAATTGAAAAACCCAGTAGTACAGTCGACCGATCATGTTGAAACAGTCGACTGGCCTGAGAAAGATGAAAATATAGTTCAAATCTCTCACGGAACAGTCGACCGATCATGGCTTGACAGTCGACTACTCTGATCAATTATTCTTTTTTTAACTTTAGAACCTCGCAGAACAGTCGACCGACTGTGTTGTAATAGTCGACTGCCCTGAGTATTTATCTTAGAGTTTTTTTTATTCTAGCAGAACAGTCGACTGGCTATGATTGACAGCCGACTGCTCTGAAGTTTAAATGATATCCAGTTTTCATAAATTTTTCTACAATCTTTGGCCTAGCATATTTGAGACTACTTCTGCAAGAAAGAACTACTATAAATTGTTAGCCTAAATTATTTTTGTGGATAAAAAAAAACGTATCGATTAAAAGATGTTTTGAAAAGAGTTTTGTTAATGAAAGAAAAATGGAAGTATGATTGTTAGACTTAGTATTGATAAAGTGAGAATATGGAGTTTATGAACCATCGACTATGACCAATTGAATTTCTTTGTTTTTGCATGATTATTGTATATGAAATTGGAATTTTTATTAACATTGATGAGTTATGAAGGACATTATGAATACACAAATGTTATGAACATGAAAAGGAAAAACTATTGTTAATCTTGAAAAGAGAACTTATGAGTTTGAAAGGCTGAATTCTGTGTGATTATGAATTGAAATTGAGAATTAGAGTGTGGCTAAGCCTCATGCCGGCATTGAAAAGAAATGAATAGAAATGAAATTTGAAATGAAAAGACCAAGATTTGGGTCATGTTGAATAAATGGTTAAGACCGATATAGTGGAAAGGCTAACTCTAGAGATTTGATTTTGTTCATGATTCTAAGAACTAAGGATTAGATACATAGTGAAGATGTGATAAAAGTATGAGAAAAACATTGAGTATGAGAGCCATTGGATTGGCGGCGTAAGAGTATCCACAGGATGTCCCATGATGCGTCATGATAGGGCGTGGATACTGCTCCAGAGTACCGTCCCGGTGGCGACGCACGTGGGGTGTTTGATAACTGCGGGTGGTGTCATTTCTATGGTAGGAGCTGAATTACCACAGGATGTCTACATGATGAGTCGTGTGTCAGTGCGTTGGGATTCCCTCCAGGGCGCCTAGACATGAGTTCGTAGGTCAGAAAACATCTAAGATACTTACCGTAGTTACAGTAGTAGATTAAGTCATGACGAGGGATTGAACCATACAAGATGAAGAACGATTAAGGGCTTGCCCTCGGACCTATGTAGTATGGGCTGCATAGACTCTGAACAAGTGCGCATTAGTGTCACATAATATAAATAATTGCATTAAGGACTAAGTGCACAATCACAACACGACATCAATAGGATAGTCCCTTTAGTTCTGTTTATGACAAGTTTGTGGTTTGCCAAGAAATGAGAATCGTTATACTGTTTCCGGCATAGAGAGAATGACCGTGTATAATATTTCGTCAATTGAATGAACTGATGCGCCCACAGTTTTACATGTAGGATAAAGATGCTTGACACAATTGAAGTATACATGCTGTGCAAGACTATTTTAAATGTTGTTCATGTAAATTCATTGTAATATTGCTTCCGCTGTGATAATGTACAAGTATAAATGTAACTCTGATAAAAGAAAAGTTTTTATTTTCTTGTAAAATTGTACGAAAGAAGTGTAAAGATCCTGTGGAACTCGAATTCAGTTGTATTTTGGAATTCGGGGTGTTACAGCCATCCTATAGGGACTCTTCGATATCAGTGCCGTTCCAGGCTGAACATCAATACCGAACTCCACTTCCCTATCAGGGGATAAGCTAGGCAACTCATCTGGAAAAATATCTAAGGAATCCCGAACTACTAGAGGCGCAGCCTCACAGCCTGAGTGCAATTCCATTGCACAATCCACCTATTCAACTGCAATCCTTGCTTAGCCAAGGGAAAACTCCCCTAGCATGGAACTCGAATTCTGATCGATCTGGAATTCTGAAGAGAACTTTCTTGGCACGGCAATCAATAATGGCATGGGCTTCACCCAACCAATCCATACCGTGAATGATGTAGAATCCTGAATTCTCAATTATAATCAGGTTGGCTTTGAAATCTGCGTCCCCAATAATAGCGGGGCATTACCTGCACTCACAGAAACAAATGACACCACCACCACCTGTCAAATGTTCCAAGCCTCTGACATGTTACTACACTCCAACTGATGGCGAGCGACAAATCGAGAGGAGACAAAAGAATGGGTTGCTCCAGAATAAAAAAAGAACACTGGCAGGAAAAGAGCAAACAAGGATGACACCTAAAAGGAATCAAAAGACAAGGAGAAAGAATAGACAATCAAGGGTGAGGGAAAAAGAACAATGCAGAAAGATAACATAAAGAAGCAAAGCAAGACCAAAAGAATGAAAACAAAAAGGGAACAAAACAACAAAACAACAAAACAACAAAACAAAATATACCTGCCACAACTCCTTCAGTTGTCTCAGCATCTGCAGCAGTCAAGTTGAAAGCCTGACCTCTCCTCGGAACAGCGGTCCTCTGACCGACAATCTGGCATTGAGGAGCAAGCAGAGGCCTAACTGGACCACGAGCTGGGCCTGCTTGCTGAACAGGACCCCTGTCTAGAAGAGCCACCTGCTACTGCTGCGGACAATCGCGTACAGAATGATCAGTGACGCCACACCTAAAGCACCGGCAGTTTATACGCCAACAATTCTTACGCTCATGCCCAGACATCTGACAGAAGTGGCAAAAACCACCCTTCTGGAAACCAACAGAAGGATACGGAGCTGCCTTGACCGGATGGGTTGGGACAGGCCTTCGAACAGGACCACCAGAAGGCCTAGCAGCTGAATGCGGAACAGTCCGCGGAGAAGGAACCAAACCACCACGAGCCTGCCCCTGAGCTCGAGCTGCCTCAAGAGCTTCAGCATAAGTACTGAAGCAAAGAGAGACAAGATGCCTCTTGATATCCTGCTCAAGCCCATTTGTGAATCTACTAGCCCTATCCTCTTCGGTTGCCACAAGAATGGCAGCGAAGAGGTTAAGTCTAGTAAACTTAGTTGCGTACTCATCCACTGACCTAGAGCCCTATTGCATAAAGTCCATGTTACAATATTGTTTGAACAATTATGTAACAAAATTCAAAATAGAATAATGACTTAACCTGTTTTAGGGCCAGGAATTGCTGTTCCATCTCAACTCGAGTATTACTGGGGAAGAACTTCTCCAAGAATCCCCGAGTGAAAGTAGCCCAAGCAATAGGCCTCTCAAGATGCTTGGACTCGGCCATCCACCAAATATGAGCCAAATCCACCAGCTGGATGGAAATCACGTCCTCCCTATCAGCTTCGGCAACACATGCCACCAAGAGCAAGCGCACGGTCCGGATCAACCACTGTACAACCTCCAAAGGCGTCTCAGTGCCCGAAAAACGATCGAGATGCAGCCTCATAAAATTTGTGACTGTTCATGGACGAGGCGGAAGATTTGCCTGCATAGGCACAACAGGAGGCGGAACCCGGGCAGCTTCAAGAGCAGCCATCACAAGATCATTATGGTTTTTCTACTGATTAACCAGCCGCTCAAGCACAGTAGTGACAGCCTCAAGCGGATCAGGCTGAGAAGAATTCCCTCAAGCCATAGCTGCACAAAAAATCAAAACAATTAGCATCCAGAATCAGAGTTGATATTAATTCATTTACGTATGCATGGTTGGTGAAATGTTAAGCCGATCCCAGATCGAGCCAAGCTTGTCGAATATATTAGGCAACTAATACAGTAGCCAAACCTGAGCTCTGATACCACTAAAAATCTTGTCATGCCCTGCTTCCCAAAAAGAATACGGAATACGGATACGCAACAAAAGCCCAGCACATGATTTCCATCATCCATAAACTGTTCAGGAAACTTTACAACATCTTACAAATAATCAGAGTCGGAAGCAAAAGAGTCAACATCACATGCATAACTGAATTGATAAACCAACAAAATTTACTTGAAACAAAATATGGCAATACCAAATAAATCAGAATCTGGACAAGACAAATATCCTGGGTCACATCGCCCCAATACAAAATAAATATTCAAGTACTCAAAATACATTGTTCCAAAGCAACAATAATAATAATAGCAAAAAGATGTCCAACACTAATATCTCATTACTCCAATACCATCAGGCAAACGATCATCCTGATTTGCAATCAATAATTTGCAGGAGAAGGAAAAAGAAAACAAGTACCCGTCAATGCAAGTTACGAGCCACTTATAATGTAGGATACAAGCACATGGGAAAACTAACAAATAGCATGGAATAATGCATCAACAGTAATAGGCATGAATCAGTAAAACAGGGTTAACTAGCATGGAATACTAACAGTACAGATGTTTGTGTCAAATACAGTGCCATATGGCAACTAACAGTGCCTAGTAACGGTAAGCTCAGTATATCAGTGTAACAGTATAACAGTATCAATCCAACAGTATCAGTCTAACAGTAATAGTCTAATAGTATCAGTCTAACAGTATCAGTCTTATGTTCTTACAGTCTTGTGTGTATTACTAGCTAGGTAGCACTTCATGCGCCGTAAAAATATAACACATGGTTACTACAACAAACAGTTTCGTTTTTAAATTTCATAGTGGACCATAATGGGGCAGTGTACTCAGGTGTCAGTAACAGTAGCAGTAGCAGTAAAAGTAACAGTATCAGCAAAAGTAACAATAACAGTAGCAGTATGGAATACTAGTTCCCTTCCAAGTACACGTTTCCATATTTTCCACTACTAGATCTTCCCTTAAGAAACTCCGGCTTGATCACTTTTATTATGGTTATCAAACAGACATGATGGTACATGAAATAGTGTCAAACTAACATGGTACAATCATTATTAGGTTTAGGTAAATAAATAAACATGCATAGATGATATACGGTCACATAAACAAGCAAAACAGTGGATGTTCATATTCAGGACAGCAGGACATTACAGTACTAAAACAGTGATTCCCGTTACTACCAAAATCAAAATCTGAATCCGTCGAAGAATATGGAAAATAGACTTCCACACGAATCCAGGGATTATATATAATCCATACAGTGTTTCACAAAGTCATAACTCAAAACTGATTTGAATCCAGAAAACACGTTCAGTCAGAAATCAGTAAAATGAATTCACAGTACGGAAAACAGCATCAAAACTTCTCAAATAAATCCTGAAAAAATTTGGGATAATCCCCTATATGTCTAGTATCATAATATAAAGTTTCATAATATTCCAGAAAAATTAGTTCAGTCAACGAAAATCAGAAAACATCAAGAACCGATAGTTTGGCAAATCTGGAATTCCCAACACTGCTGTACGAAAACTGTAATATCTCACAAACCGTGAAACAAAATCCAAATCCGCCAAAGGGAGATGAAAATAGAAAAAGTTAACTTTCATATTTCATAAATATTTTCCATACAGTTAAAGAATGTAGGGTGAAAATATGATTCTTTACAGAATAGTAAGCAAAATACAGCAAGTATAGCTTTCATAAACAAGCATGAAATGACATATAAAACTCATCAATAAAATCCATCAAAATTCTGGGTAATCCCTAGATAGATATTGAAATAGTGCAAAGTTTCAGATCAAAATAATACAATTATGAGTTTAATCCTCTAAATCATCAAGAAACGAATTCTGAAAATAGGATACACCTCTGTAGTAAAACAGCCATAACTCACTCATATGAAAACGAAATCGAGCAAGGTCAGAGGGGTTAGAAAGAAGACGAATTTCTCTAAAACTCATGTTTTATACTGAAATTAATATTCTGACCTTAATATGGTCTAAATTACTGATCAAGACAGATTATCGGCAAAATATAGAATTTCCTCAAAAACCAAAATCAACACAAATCATACGAAACTTGTTCCAATCACAATCAAACATGGTATAGAGTTTACAAAGTATCCAAACATCATGAATACATCATGAATAGGGTATATAATATATTCACAACCATCATATCACATGGATCTCATCAAACACATAATTCATCTAATTATCTCACATATATGAATAGATCAAGAACGGTCAAACCTAGTTGTTTTCATGTCAATTTTGTGTCGTGAGGCAAATATGGTCAATAGCACAATAGAGACAAATCCCATCATAGATAACACACACACGAGTTGTCTCCAGAACCCAACTACACTATAAACGGTATTTTTGATTTTTATCATACAAAAGAATTGGAGTACAAGTTACTTGCCTTAACCGAAAACGAAACGAAAAACACCAATAATAACGGGAACGGATCCCAGCAAAGAACAAATCCACGAATGAAAATTCACAAACCAAGCAATCCACGTGCAAACTATGTGCACGTGCAATCCACAAGCGAAAGAAAGAGAGAGAGAGAGAAAGAGAGAGAGAGAGAGATGATCGGAGCATCGGGGCGTCGGCTGCTGTTGTTGGCGCTCCGGCTATTGTTGCTGATTGGCCGGCGGACGAGGAGAAAGGACGAGAGGGATGGAGATGGTGCAATGGAGTGGTGGTCGGCAAGGTGTAGGGCGATCAGGGTAAGGTGCGATGGGAGTAGCTTCGGTCGGTCGAGGATGCACAGGTCGAAGGGGGGTCGGGTGTTGGGGTGTCGGCGCGCACAGGGAAGAGAGAGAGGGAGGCCGGGGTGAGAGAGAGTAGGTTAGGGTTTTAGGAGAGAGGGTGAGAGAGATATATATATGGGGATTTTAGGATTTGTAATAGGAGATGGGTATTTGGGTTAATGGGTTGTGGATAGTTTAGGAGTAGAAATAGGATTAGTTCAATATGAGTTGATTAGGGTCACTTTGTATAGGATTGTAGGTTAATTTGGCTTTGGTTATCAATTAGGGATAAAAAGCAATAGGATTAGGACTAGGGTAGCCAACCAAAACACCATGAACACCCAAGAGCAATATAAAGAGAACAAGAACCCAATGAAGAGAAAAATACAACAATCAATGGAGAACGAAACCAAAGACGAACAAATCAACACAAAGAGCTCAAAATAAAACAAAAATGAATATATATTGAAAACAACTCCAATATATGGTCTAAAAAAATACAAGAGAGTACAAATATTCAAGAAGAAGAAAAATACATCAAAAATACGAAAAATGAAAAACAGGGGTTACACTTTGATTGTGTTGATTGGGACCGGGTGGTCATTTTTGAAGCTGTTCTTGCAAGATAAGGAGAAGAAGGTGTTGATGGTTGTGATTCCACTGCAGAATGTGGCGAACATTGTGCAGGTTACCATCGATGAGTCTGGCCCGTATGCCCGCGATTGCGTTACTTGGAAGCAGATTTTCTTGCTTGTTGATGTGTTATGTTGTTGCGCGGTGTTATTCCCGATTGTTTGGTCGATTAAGAATTTGAGAGAGGCGGTGAGGACAGACGGAAAGACAGCGGTGAATTTGATGAAGCTTACCCTTTTTAGGTAGTACTACATTATGGTTATTTGCTGTATTCGCTGTTGTCGATTACTTCGTACCAGTATTTGTGGACGAGTGTTGTGGTTGGGGAGATTGCAACATTGGCATTTTATGTGTTTACAGGGTACAAGTTTAGACAGGAGGTGCATAATTCGTACTTTTGATTGATGACGAGGAAGAGGAGGCAGCTACGTAGGCGTTGAAGCTTGATGATGAGTTTGAATTGTGAGGAGCGAGGAGGAGATGGGGTGGGCTCGCGTTTGTATCGGGGAAGGATGCATTGTACAAATTGCGGTGTAGGTGGAAGAATTGTAAGGTGGGATTTTTTTAGCTTTTCTTATGTTATATCTTTTTTATTTTAGTGTTTCTTTACTTACTGTAAGTGGGATTATCGATATGGTTTTTATAAGATAGTATGTTACTCTTGTTCAACTTCATCCCTTAGGTTGCATTTTTCATTATGAGGTTGCTCTGATTTCCTTCTTATTGTTCGTTTGATGCATAAAATATCGTGGCTTATGTTTTGTTGTTTATAGAAAATAGTGTTGCTTGTTTGATTCTTATTGGTAATTTTCTATTATAGCGCATGTTCATTTCGTTCGTATTGAATCCATGTAATTGATCATCATCAACATATACATGGCCTCAAATATTTCACATATCCAAGTTTTATTTACATCTTATATAGTTGTATCAATGTTTGCTATCGACGCTTAGCAACTTTCTTATTACTCTATAAGTGAATAGCGCAAGATATAGCATTTTGCTTTTCAATTATTCTAGATTGTTAATGCTGCATGAAAATTGAGTGGAATAGTTTTTATCCTTTACAAATGTATGGATGTCTGATGACTCTCCATCCTTGAAATTAAAAATAAATAAATAAATAAACTCATTTTCCTAAAACCCTCTGCTCTCTTTTCCTCTTTAGTCTTGCTTCTACAAAGAGCTTCTCTTCTGCCTCTTCGCAAATAGACTCCATTCTTTCCTTAACTAGGTGATCTGAAAACCCTAGCTTTTCTGAGTAGATAGATGTAGATTTAGTAGGCTTGTGAAGTCAGTAAATTTGATAAATTTGATTTAAAAGATTTTTTCTTCCTCTCAATTTTTAGTGCAGAAGAGTAGGATTGTGAAAGTAAGTTACTTTAATGGCATATGTTAAGATTTGACGATATTTTTCCCGTTAATTTTTACTACAATTTTTTTCTATATGATTACGTGCCCATAAACTATTTGATGGAATTTCTATGAGAATTTCATAATGAAGCCATGTTCAAGTTTGTACTGTTCTTCTCTATGCATAGCCTACTTTGAAAATCCTTTGTTTATGAGAAGATCCCATCCTATCCCATACATCAATTAATTCAGTTAGTGACTAAAATAACCTACATTTACATGGTAAAATAAATTCTTTTAGGATTGCTATTTTAGGATGACCTCATAACCAATTCATTTATTGGTAACTTGTGCACATATTTTGAAATCCTTGCTGTCCATCCATCTTACTATTCTTACTTCAGCTACACAGTGAAACTATGTAAAAGGTATGGATTTTGTACAAGAAGGCAAAAGAACACATAGAATTGCCTCAATAAGGACCCACATCATGTAATTGATGTTTTGTTTCACAGTTGTCTTTGCTGTTCTGTTTTTGTTTAGATCTGAAAATAGAGATATGAAGATTGATAGTGGGCACTATAATTGAATACCTGTGTCTTAGATTCTGATCTCAACTAACAGACTAGATTATGTGGAGCAATCAGAGACTAAAGAAGATATTATTATGGTGTTTTAAGTACTAATCTCTTCAATAGGGGTATGCCTCAATGAACAATTTTGGTCTTTTTAATAACAAGTCATGTTAAAAGTATGCAGTTAAATCTTAAGAGTAGTTGACCACTTGTTGTCTTCTTCATATTGCATTGCAATGCTATTTAGATTATCCGTCGTTAATGGCATTTCATGTTTTTTTCGTATATAGATATATGTAGACTTTCTAAGGGCTGTCAATGTGATACCAATCTAATAGCTATCGTATATTTCACTTTTTAGAATAAAGTTCTTTTTTTTACTCTTGTAATAATTGAATGATTAAGTACCTTAATTGGGACTTTTGATTTTAACCTATATATTTAATGCACAAGTCGTCTCTCTTTTACACAGAAGGAAAACAAGGTGCATCCAGCAAGAGATTCTTTATGTGTTGATTGTACCAATTTTCTTGTTGTTCTCCATGCACTGTGTTCTCATGTTGAGAATCTTGAGATCCATGATATCCTAAATCTACGCTTCTATGATCTCGAACCTAGAAGTCTATTGAAGCCAAATAAGCAAATTAATTTAACTGTAATATTTCTACTGTTTCAATGTTGAGAAGGCATGCATGATGCATCAGTAGCTTACATTATTTGATTCATTAATCTTTAAGAACTAAACATCGACAATTTTAGTACCGAGCATTTTGTTAATTACATTGAGGATATGAACATGTTGCATTAGTGTGTTGCTAGCTTGGGGTAACTTTCATCACAGATTAGAAGAATATAACAAATATATTAAAGAAACTTGGTCCAGTTTGTTGGAGAAATTTGTTCAAAAAACATGGTACTCATGCATGTTTTTGAGCAAATATTGTGATATGTAAGGAGGGTTGTCCCGGAGACATGTAGGTTCGTGAGCACTGCATCCTGAGCCATTCAACATGCCAATTTTTTCTTTTGATGCTACCTTTTAGTTAGAATACAACTTTCTAAAGGTGATATATGATGTTCTTTCCCAAGTCACTACTTGAAAATGTTCCTTTTACTACAATGTTACATATTAGTATTTAGGTTAGACTCTTTTCTTCTCTTACTGATGACATAATTGCAAAGTTGTAGAGTAAAAAAACCAAAAAAATTGAAAGTAATAAAAAATATCGAGAAATTATAGATACTTCTGAAAAAGCTTTATTTTTGTCCTTCATCAGTTTTTGCAGAGTCAGTAACTGTCCCTTCCAAGAGTAAGGTCTGGCAATCTGAACATGCATGATATCCACATCTAGACACTTGAACTATAACTGCAGTGGAGTTGATGGAACTGAATGCAGTCAATACACATCTAAATATGAGATTAAAAATATAATTTTTCAGATCTGAAGAAGTTCTTAGAAGATGACCAGGCTAGCAAACTTCACCAGGAAAGTAACTTAACAATTGACGTTTGGTTTGAAGTACAGGCGAAAGAGAGCACCAATACATTTCCTCAATGGAATAAGCAAGGTTTATCTATTCTTATCAGCATAAAAAAGTTTTTTGTTCAAATACCATGGGAAATGTGGTATTCATATAATGCACAATTGTTATCACTTGTGCATTATATATAGGTCGATTAGTGCTTCATATATCTTCCCTGCCATGGCCTTTCTACAAAAAGTTAGCCTCCTGCTCAAGTACAATAGAATTTCATTTTTTGGGAAATTTGAAGTTCAAGTAATTAGGAAGCTTTCATTACCACCACTTTGTATAGTTACTATCTCCATGTTTTTTAGTACTTTAATTATATGATCAATTGTCAAGTACGATGCACTTACAAGTCGATTACTAATTCTGTATGTTTCGGCTCTAGAAATTTGTTATTGTCATTTTTTATCGAGGGTTATGTTTTACCATTGAACGTGTACAAATTTTCAGGTAAAGATTCTGAGGGGAAAGTTTATCTTTGTTATTGATAGTAATGTTATTATCTTTTTAATATCTAAGTTGAGGGGAACATTGATTGATTTTTCTTATAATCTTTTATACATTCTTTACATAGATCATTCTTTTGCATTCTATAGTGTTCTATATTCTTCCAATCAACCTGAATTCTACGAGGAGTTTAAAGTTAAACAAGTGGACACCATGGATAAAGGAAAATTTTCCTAATAGTGCGCCTACATCTACATGTATTTATTCCCGTGATACAAGAATAGTGAATATGGTGTAGGATGATGAGTATGTAATTATGTATAAGGTTTGTACATTATAATCAACGATTCATTAGGGGTGGTTTGAGTTGTTCATTTTGAATGAGCAAGTTTTAAGCTTCACATTGTGTAGTAAAAAATTCCTAACTATTTTAAATCAAATGAGAAAGTCTCCAAAGTTTTTAAACTGCGAATCATGAGAGCATGCTGTTGTATAAACGTTTTATACTGCATCTCATTTTGTATTTAAAGAACTTATATTATTCATAATTGTATTGATTGCTTATGTGATTGTTTGTCTTCACAAGATATAACACTTTTAAAATATTTAATTGGTAGAAATATTTAAGGAATTTACAAGTCACCAGGGGTCTAATTCACCATAGAGTACTAACAGTTGGCATGAGAGCTTCTCAAGAAAGCTATCGAGCAAGTATTTTAGATTTTGTCTTTTTTTTAATCAAATCACAAAATGTCACGTATGGAAGAACAACTACAAGAACATTGACTTGATGCAAAATTAAAAAAGATGAACCAGAAGCTACGAGCAATTTTAAGTTCAAGAAAGTTAAAATCAAAAATGACGATTGATCTTATGAAAAATACGATGTTATGAGTTTAGAATTTACTAATTTGTTCTTCTTTTTATAATCTCTTTTCTTATATTTTTTATGTTTTAGATGAGTTATTTTGTATTACTTAAGATTTGATATAATGTTTAAAGTCTTTAGTATTAAAATTTTAAATATTTTAGGTACATAATTAATATACGGTGATCATACTATATATTCATTTGAGTTCCAAATGAGATTTTTTCTATGACTGATTTTCTCAACGATATAAAACATTGATAAAATATTTAACTGGTAGGGGTGTAAATTGAACAAGACGGCCCGTCGTCCGTCTGAGTCCAGCTCGAGAAATGGCCCGACCGCGGACCGTCCAAACTGTTATACGAACCGAACATGAACAAATTATTAGGTCCGATGTTTTTCCGAGCTCGAGCTAGACATAAATCTGTCCGAGTATTATTTCGGTCTTATGTTTTACCAAACCGAGTCCGGACTATAAAAATTTTGTCTGCCCTGGACCTAACCAGACATAAGCCTGTCCGAGTAGAATTTCGGTCCAAGCTTGAACATATGGCTATTCGATTCCTTCCGGTCCGATTTACAATCCTATTAACTATCACTTCCCACCAAGCTACGTGCACTTGGTGTACGGTAAATTTCAACTAGTGACAAAAATGTACGAACTCACAAGTTATGTCTTCTTTATCCTTAACTATTTCTATGTAAGAATTTTTTTTTTTTTTTTCATTGCTTCATCATCTCCACCCACCCAACCATTACTCGTTACTGGTGGTTGACTTTTACACGATGGTTGACTTTGGGATCATAAGTTTGACTTCCAAGGGATTTTATGGAAAAAATTCTAATTAATTACTACAGGTCAACAATCAACCTTAAACTAGTATTTTTTCATGTGTGAAGTACATTTTGATAAGAGTTTGAGAATTTTCAAATGCAATATACGTATTGAGAAATAATTTTAGAGTTGGTCGTACGTTACACATAATTGAAAAAAATATTTTGAAGAAAAAATTACAATTTGTACGTGCACTTCACATGTTCATAAATAGAATTGGAATTGTATGTGCAACATATGTATTTGTTTGGTGTTAAAAAATTATTGAAATATTATTTTGCACGTACGTTACACGTTTAAATAGGTTGAATTTTTTGATTTATTTGCTATTGTTGTAATTAATAGGATAGTTGGAGTTGCACGTGCAACTCACAAGTTTGTATGTTGACAAATTACAACTCCAACTCTCTCATTATATATAGAGATTATATATAGAGATAATAATATATCTTTATTCGGTTGCAAAATGCAATTGGAAATCAATCTTCAACTGAATTAAGGATTTTTTTTTAATTAGTTGCTAAAAGTCGACCATCAATCTTAGATGATATGCTATGATCTAGATGATACATCTTCACTTTGCGCCAAAATGCACTTGAAAATCATTGTTCAAGTGAATTATAAATTTTTTTTAATAAATATCTAAAAGTCAACCATCACACTTAGAGGATATGATATAGATGATATATGTTCGTTTTGAACCATAATTCACTTGGAATTCAAAATTCAAGTTAAATAGGAAAACAAAATTAATTAGCTGCTAAAGTCAACGATCAATCTTTAAGTCGATATGATCTAAATTATATATATTCATGTTGTTGCAAAATGCATTGGAAATCAATCTTTAAGTGAATTATGGAATTTTTTTGATTAACTGCTAAAAGTCAAACATTGATCTTAGATGATATGTCAGGATTTTGGGTTCGATTGGATTTTGATCTCGCCATGGCTGTGAATTGAAGAAGAAGGGATTGGAGGAAGACGATGGGAGAATTGGAGAAGGAGAATTGAGATATTTTTCTTATTATCTTCTAGAATCGATTACAGCATATAAGAAGGAGGCGAGGAAGGCAGTTACACTACACGACAATTTTGGGAATTACATACACTACGCACCCTTTTGCCTTCCCGCCTTCTTCTCTTTTCAATTACAATAACGTGCGTATTGCACGTAAACTACTAATGCTCAACTGATACTCTGATACCATCTTCAATTACAATTAAAGACTCCATTACATACTAAACCCACTCTTGTACTCCCCTCCATCTGACCGGGCGACGACTCCGGTGAGGCTGAGATACTCCGGCGATGCTCCGATGATCCTTGACAACTCCTCCCCTCTTATTAGCGAGCTTGTCCCAAGCTCGAAAGTTGAAAATTTGGTGCGCAATTCATCTATGTCAATCCACGATGCATCTTCAGTGCTGGAACCTTTCCACTTGATCAAGAGTTGAATACCAACCCTGTTGTTCTTCTTAAACACTCGGCGACCCAAAACTTCTTCTGGTTCATCTTCTTCTGATTCCTTCACCCACCATTGTGGAAGCTCTTGTGAAATCTCTGGTAGATGAGACCCATGGCAGCGCTTCAATTTAGATACATGAAAAACTGGGTGGATAGACACATTTTGGGGTAGTGCCAGCCTATACGCCACCTTCCCAATCTTCTCGATTACACGATAAGGTCCAAAGAACCTAGAAGAGAGTTTCTGTGGTGAAGAACCCCGCACCGTAGTCTGTCTATATGGCTGCAATTTGATCAGTACCATATCACCTACTTCAAACTCCCTATCAATTCCTCTCTTATCACCAAACCTCTTCATACTATGTTGAGCCACAGCCAAGTTGTCCTTTAACAGCTTCAATACTTCATCTCTTGTCATCAATCCCTCTTTCACTGCTTGAACTACCGTAGTTCCTTGAACATAATGTAATAGTGTTGGAGGGGGTTGCCCATAAACTCCTTCGAAGGGGGTAATACCCGTTGATACGTGCCAATTTGTATTATACGAAAACTCTGCCCACCCCAAAAATTTACTCCAACTGCTGGGTCGCTGCCCACATAAACAACGTAGATACATCTCTAAGGCTTTATTCACAATTTCCGTTTGCCCATCGCTCTATGGATGATAAGCAGTCGAGTGCTTAAGTTTACATTATTGTAGAGAAAAGAACTCTTTCCAAAATTTGCTCATGAAGATAGGATCTCGGTCGCTCACAATGCTATGGGGCATCCCATGCAGGCGGTACACTTGATCCACGAATACTTGCACTATGGACTCTGCTGTGTACGGGTGTGATATGCCAACGAAATGTGCATATTTCGTCAATCGATCGACTATTACCATGATAGCATTTTTACCCCCACTCTTTGGTAGACCTTCAATGAAGTCTAAGGATATCTCTTCCCATATTCGCTCAGGAATGGGTAGGGGATTCAACAATCCAGCTGGAAACAGAGTCTCATGCTTGTTTCTCTGGAAAATGATGCATTCCCGTATCATCATCTTCACATCTTTGGTGATCCCTTCCCAAACGAAGGTCCTCCATATTCGATGGAGTGTTTTGTGGAACCCTGAGTGTCCTCCGCTGTTGGAAGAGTGATGATCACTGAAGATCACCTTCCTTATTGTAGCGCTGGGACTAATGAGTATCTTCCCCTTGAAAAACCATAGCCCATCGATCAGCTTGTATTTAGCCTCATCCAGTTCCCCTTTACTCCGTTTCTCTCTAAGTTTTTGGAAATATGGGTCCTGTATAACCAAGCTCTTAATGTCGTCAAGCCACTGGGGAACGACAACCGATATCTTAGTGTAAGTTCCCTGGCCTTCTCTCTTCCTCGACAAGTTGTCTGCAGCTGAATTCAACACCCCCTTCTTGTACTCAACTGTAAATGTGAGTCCAAGTAGCTTCCAAAGCCATTTTTCTTGAATTTTAGTGTTGATTCTTTGTTCTAAAATATGCTTGATACTTTGCTGATCTGTACGAATCACAAACTCACTTCCCAAGAGGTATTGGCACCATTTCTTCACCGCTTGCAGGATTGTGACCACTTCCTTTTCATATGTGGATAGTACCAGTTGTCTACCCTTTAAAGCTTGGCTCATATAAGCAATTGGGTGTTTATCTTGCATCAATACTGCTCCTATTCCCTCTTTTGACGCATCTGTTTCAATGGCGAATTTCTTTGAGAAATCAGAGGCTTGTAATACTGGAGTTTTTGTCATTGCTATTTTGAGAGCTTCAAATGCTTGAGATGCCGATGTTGACCAGTGAAATGCATTTTTCTTTAAGAGTTGTGTTAAAGGAGCAACGATAATGCCATAGTTCTTTACAAATATGTGATAGTACCCTGTTAATCCAAGGAATCCTCGCAATTCTTTAACAGTGTGTGGCTCAAGCCATTCCTTCACCGAATTAATCTTGGCTGGGTCTACGGCAGTTCCTTCACGACTAATAATATGCCCCAAGTAACCCACTGCCAATTGCCCAAAGCTACACTTAGCTGCCTTTGCCACCAACTGATGCTTTTTCATTACTGCGAGCACTTGTTCTAAGTGTTGGAGATGGCTTTCCCATGTGGGGCTGTAGATTAAGATATCGTCGAAGAAAACCAGGACAAATCTCCTCAAGAATTCGCCAAAAATCACATTCATGAGGCTTTGGAATGTCGCTGGTGCATTAGTCAAGCCAAAGGGCATCACAACGAATTCAAAATGACCATGATGCGTTCTAAACGCTGTCTTGGGAATGTCTTCATGATTGACTCTGATTTGGTGATATCCTGAGCGCAAATCAATTTTTGAGAAAAATTGAGCTCCATTCAGCTCATCTAACAGCTCGTCTACTAAAGGAATGGGGAATTTGGCCTTCACAGTTTGATTATTGAGAGCTCGATAATCCACACACATCCGCCAACCTCCATCGGCCTTCTTGACTAATATAACAGGGGAAGAGAATGGGCTGCTACTAGGTCGAACTAAACCTGCGTTCAACATCTCTTTCACTTGTTTCTCAATCTCAGTTTTGTGAAAATGTGGGTGTTTATAAGGCTTAAGACACACGCTTCTGGCCTTCAACTAAGGGAATTTGATGGTCGACATCTCTATAGGGTGGTAGACTTAACTCAAAGGTAAAAACTTCTGGGAATTGTTGCAATATATTTTGAATTCCAGTCGGAATTGATGGGTCTGTATTGTACTCTTCTTCACTACAATTTTGCATCTGTAGCATATAAGCCTGACATATACTATTCCCTGAACTTCATAGTTCCGATGCTTCCATCATTTGGAGTTGGGGGCTCATAAGACCTTGCAATTTCTTCTTTGCTCCATCGACACTAAACTCCATTGTCATGGTATTAAAGTCCATTGTAACTGGTCCGATGGTACGTAACCAATGTGCTCTGAGAACCATCTGTGCTGGTCTTAATGGAAGTAGCAATATATCAGCCTTCAAATGGACTCCTTGGACTGAGAAATTCACATTTTTTACCTTCCCTTCACTATGCATCACTTCACCATTAGCAACAGTTACTCTATACTTGTGCTCCCTATTGATTTGTAAGTTTGCCTTGATAGCTGTATGGGAATCCAAGTAATTGTGGGTGGACCCTGTGTCTATCAAAATGTGCACTTCCCTGTTGCCTATTCTTCCTTTAACTCTCATAGTGTGGGGATAAGCTTGGTTGCCAACCAACGCATGGAGAGAGATCTCAGGTTGTATAGATGTATGAATAGGAGTTTGGAAAGTATAGTGAGCTTGCACTGGGGATGTAGTGGTAGGAATGGGTATTTGGTTTGCTAAGAGTGATTCTGGGGGTTGTTCTCCTGTGTGAATAGCATCAAAATCAGCCTCCTCTACTCCTTCTTCATCATCGCAACCTTCCAGATAATAAGACTTCTATGCTTTACAATGATGCCCTTGAGTATACCTTTCGTCGCAATTGAAACACAACCCCTTCGCTCTCCTCTCTTTCATTTCTGGAATACTCAACCTCCGGGGAAAGACGGGTGTAGTAGAGGTGGTGGTAGTTCTTGGAGGTGAAAAAATTGATGTTGTAGGGGTGGTGGAACTTCTCTGAGGTGAGTGTGCTGTAGGAGTAATAGTCGATGGGTTGTTTCTTGGGGTAAATGGCATTCTGTGATTCTTCTTAAGGCATGAGATCTTCTCTTCATATCCTTTCGCCAATCCTATTGCTTCATTAACGTTTTTGGGCTTCTGCAACTTCACGTCCCACCTTATTTCGTCCCTTTATCCGCTGATAAATGTGCTGAGATAATGGCCTTCAGTCCAATCCTCCACAAAATTAGAAATACGATCAAATTCAAGAATATAAGCCTCTAAATCTCCCTTTTGCTCCAGCTTGGATAAGATCCCACTTTAATCATGAAATTCTGTAGGCCCAAACCTCGTAAGAAGTTCTTCTAAGAATCGGGACCAGGTGATGCTATTAATCTTGGGTTTAATGTGTCGACGGAACCATTGAGCTGATCTCCCTCGCAAGTTCAGCGATGCATACTTCAATTTTCGCTCATCAGGAATTCTGTAGAATTCAAGGAATTGTTCTACCCCACAGATCCATTCTGTTTGATCCCCCTCTTGAAAAATTGGGAACTCCACCTTAAAGGGAGTTCTAAATAACCCTCCATGGTCGTTCACTCCTGAGGCATTCATGATTGATGGGTTCAGGGACATTACCTCACGTTGGATTCCTATGTGCAACGGATTTGGAAGAAGAGGTGGATTGGCAGAGCGATTTGAGGATTGTTGCAGCATCGCCATCATCGCATCCAATCGAGCGTTCATCTTCGACTCCATAGTTGTGAAGCGCTCATTGATTCCTGTAGCGATTGCTTCCACCCTTTTAGTGAGATACTCCGTCTTTAGTTGTACTTCCACCATTTGGCTCTGGACATCTGCTACGTCTCCTTCCAAAGCCGTGCTCCCTTCATCACGTCCATCACCATCGGTCGGATCTGGCTCTAATACCAGATTGTCAGGATTTTGGGTTCGATTGGATTTTGATCTCGCCATGGCTGTGAATTGAAGAAGAAGAAGGGATTGGAGGAAGACGATGAGAGAATTGGAGAAGGAGAATTGAGATATTTTTCTTATTATCTTCTAGAATCGATTACATCATATAAGAAGGAGGCGAGGAAGGCAGTTACACTACACAACAATTTTGGAAATTACATACACTACGCACCCTTTTGCCTTCCCGCCTTCTTCTCTTTTCAATTACAATAACGTGCGTATTGCACGTAAACTACTGATACTCAACTGATACTCTGATACCATCTTCAATTACAATTAAAGACTCCATTACATACTAAACCCACTCTTGTACTCCCCTCCATCCGACTGGGCGACGACTCCGGCGAGGCTGAGATACTCCGGCGATGCTCCGATGATCCTGACAATATGATCTAAGATGACATGTCTTCATTTTGTTACAAAATGCACTTGGAAATCAATGCTCAAGTGAATTACAGGAAAATTCTAATTAATTGCTAAAAGTCAAACATCGATCTTAGATGATATACATCATCTTTTTGTTACAAAATGAACTTGAAAATCAATGTTCAAGTGAATTACACGAAAATCTCTAATCTCTAATATTATAATTGGAGAGTTGTGGTTGTTATTTGTAGACAACATGTAATTTGTAGACATTCAACCATCAAATCACAACCATTTATTTTTAAGTGAGAGTTATATTAACCATTCATTTACTCAATTATTGTTAGTTACCATAATATAATCAAAGTTCGAATTTATTTACGACATAATTATTTATAAAAGTGACACTCATATAAAATAAAAGTTTGTGCCACTAGGAATAATTTGTAAAAAGTATGTGATGAGTAAATGGAGATCTCATATTAGATCCTACATTATGTCTTATTTTGATAAAATACATTATGTCTTATTATTTACTATATAATATTCTTTTAAAAAATTAGAACGTGCATTGCACATGCAGATTACTAGTTCTAATTATTTGATATAAACGGCAACTGTCAATCTTAGATGATTTTATCTAGATGACATATCTTCATTTTGTTAAAAAATGCACTTGAAAATCAAATTTCAAGTGAATTATGGAAATATTTTAATTAGTTGCTCAAGGTCAACCGTCCATCTTAGATAATATGATCTAGATTATATATCTTCATTTTGTTGCAACATGCACTTGAAAAAGTCAACCATCACACTTAGATGATGGGATTTAAATGATATGTTTTCGTTTTGAACCACAATTCACTTGAAATTCAAAATTCAAGTTATAAAAAAAATAGTTAGTAGCTAAATGTCAACCATGAATCATAGGTGATATAATTTAGATGATATATCTTCATTTTATTGCATAATACACTTGGAAATCAATATTCAAGTGAATTATGGAAAATTTCTAATTAACTGCTAAAAGTCAATCATCAATCTTATATGATTTGATCAGATGGTACATCTTTATTTTGTTACAAAATGCACTTGAAAATCAAAGTTCAAGTAAATTATGAAAATTTTATAATTAGTTAAAAATAGTAAACCATCAACCTTAGATGATATGATCTATATCTTCATTTTATTACAAAATGCACTTTGAAATTAATTTTCAAGTGAATTGTGATTTTTTTTATAAAAAAATTAGTTGTCTAAAGTCAAACATCAATCGTAAATGATATGATCTAGATGATACATATTAATTTTGTTGCATAATGCACTTAGAAATCAATGTTCGAGTGAATAATGATTTTAAAAAATAATAAATATGTAAAAGTCAACCATCCCACTAAGATGATTAGTAATCTGTACTGCGATGTTTTACAGCCTAACAAACACCGGGAGGCTAGTTTTGACTTTAGGTTACTGACTTGATGGTTGGAGGGCCTATCGCCGGGAATACTCTCGGTGTTTCAGACTTTGCAGGTGTTAGGCGACCAACAACTACCACATCCACAAAATCCAACCACATACTAGCCTCTCATCAGAATCTGATTTACGGCTGAGATATGCGTTCCCCATCTAATCAAAGAACTTGATGTGGGTGAAAATTACAGCTAATCGGGGCCGTACAATCTCAGAACGCATCTCAACTCTTCCATGACAGCATAGTAATTTTATGTTGGCAGTAGGCCTGCTAAAAAAAAACATGGGCCTCCTCCAAACCCATCAACTCACCCTGGTCAGCAACCATGGCTCTTTTACAGCCTAACAAATGGGGAATTTCAGCTAACCACAATTATCAGTCAAATCCCCCAAATTAGGAATTGAACAACAAATTTCTCCATCACAAATTCTTTCATATCAGGCTCATCCTCCAAGGTCTATAAATACTTTCCCCACTCCACTATTAAGAGGTAATTACCATTTCAGTAATTAAAGCCAGCTTTGACTTCTAGTTCCTAATTTGATTGTCGGAGGGCCGGTCGTCGAGAATACTCCCAGTATTTCAGGCTTTTTTGCTGGTGTTCGGTGGCTGATATCCATCAGATCCACATACCCCAACACATACTAGTCTCTCATCAGGATCATATCAACGACTGAGATCTATATTTTCCATCTAACATAAGAACTCATCATCTATTGATCCCACACTAGAAAACAGCAACATCAATTATAATCATTGATCTCTCCGAGTTTGAGATGGTCCTCTCGTTTACATTTTATAAAACATTAAAACTTAAATCTTAGTCTTTGGTTTCTAATCACAAAAATTCCGAATATAGTATGATGCAATATTTCAAAATTAGAAATTCATGGAAACCTAAAATAATTCTTATTTAAACCGTTATGCTTCATAGAGACTAATATTGTTTTCTGGGTGAGTACAGCAGATACGGGAATTTTTTCCCAAAATGCCCCATTTTTGCAAAGTTTTTCCCAAACCGCCCTACTTTTTTTTTTAATTTCCAAAGCACCCCACTCGGTCTCTCAAAGACCGAGTCTAGTGCAAATAGACTCGGTCTTTGAAAGACCGAGTCTTGCGCTTTGAAAAATCAAAGAGCAAGACTCGGTCTTTCAAAGACCGAGTCTATTTGCACTAGACTCGGTCTTTGAGAGACCGAGTCTTCACTCTGCGTTTTTATAACCGCAGATCCCCTTTCTTTCTTCTTCTTCTCGACTTTAACCTATTCTATTTCTCTAACCCATCTTCCTAAATCTAGGGCGACCTCCTACCCACCAAATCTAATCTTAATCTAAATATATACACCAATATCTTCCTAACCCTCTAACCATCTCCACTATAACAACCCAAAACCCTTATTTTGAAAGATCCATTTTTCTGATTTTTACTAAATTTGGAGCGGATCGCAACTTCAACTCTTTTAACGAAATCTATACGGCTCTGTTCCTGACGCTTGTGAAGGTATGATGAATATTGGCCTTTAATTTTCTGAAATTTGGTATAGATTTTGTTTGCGTTTAGATAATAACTCGCATATTTTAATAAATATACCTAGGTATGGATTTTGAGATTCCTATTTGGTTATACTTTGGTGGTGAAATTATTCTTGATCCAAAGATTGGTAGTAGTTATAGTCATTTGGAACCGGAAATAGTTTGGGTACCCCGTACCATTACATTTGAAGAACTAGTTGAGAAAATCTATGAAGTTACTAATTGGGATAGGAATGAATGGAATGCGAAAATTTTAGCTCGATACGCAGCAGGAAGAGGAGGTGTTCAGTATTTTATGACAGTGCCCGTACCTACTGATAATGCGCTGAAGTCATTGATTGCTAGGACATTTGATCCGAATTGTGCTTGGTCTGTATTAGAGTTATATATTCAGCAAATTCGAGTTGTAAATGCTCAGCCCCATGATATCCCCAGTGCAAGCTTCATACGGGTAGTACCTACACAGCAGTCGAGGCCTAACCCCGATCAATCTTCACAACCAAATTCGGTATCCTCACAAGAGAACACCTTCACAAATACAACAATTCCGGATTCTGTAAATGTTGAGCTGCCACGCCAACCAAGCCCCGTTCCTGACTCTGTTCCAAATGACAGTATGTTTGAACTCTTTCAAAATGCAGTGATTAACAACAGCTTATTAGATGATGATGAAGAAGAGAAAGAAACAGACGATGATGAAAGTCTAGAAAGTGATGATGGAGAAGAAGATGATGATGTAGCTAATGTAAATCCTTCGAACAATAGTTCGAATGAAGTGAGAGCTACTGATAGGTATGCTAATGTTAACGCTCATGTTACGGAGGAGATGGCTGAAGCTGCTAGAGTACCCCCATTTCCACAAGAGTCTTCTGGTTCATCCAATGTAGACGAATTTTACGTTGGACAGGAGTTTGTTAGTAAAGACTCCCTTCTACATGTTGTGAAGGTGTATTCTATCAAGAAACATCGTGAATTTGTCACATTGAAAATATCACCGTCACTATACACTGTTAAATGTAAAATGGCACCTAGAAAACGTACAATAGAGGAGATCGTACAAGGTCCCCCAGGAGTAAGTGACGGTGGATGCCCTTGGAGATTACGAGCTATTGTTCCAAAAGGAGGGAGAAATTTTGTGGTGAAGAAGATAGTCGGCCCGCATACTTGTACGAATCCCACGTTGAATCAAGACCACTGCAAAATTGATGCTAACCTTGTTAGTAATTTGATTATGGGTGTGATGAAGAAGGATATTGCTGTATCACCGGGGGCAATTATTGAGATTGTGAAAATAGAATATAATTATCAGATTTCATATAAGAAAGCTTGGAAAGCAAAACAAAAGGCAATTGAGAGGTTGTACGGTACCTTCGAAGAAGCATACACGAAGTTGCCTTTTCTACTAACAGCAATTCAAGCAGCAAATCCAAGTACCGTTGTCCACTGGGACAAATTTGAGTCTAGCCCCAGCGAGGAAACATTCAAGGGAGTATTTTGGGCATTTGGTCCTTCGATTGAAGGTTTCAAGTCTTGCAGACCGGTTATTAGTGTAGATGGAACTCACTTGTACGGTAAGTACAAGGGTTGTTTGCTAATTGCTGTTTCCCCGGATGCGAATGGTTGCTTATTTCCTTTTGCATTTGCATTGGTTGATGGAGAGAGTATAAACACGTGGACTTGGTTTATGACTTGCGTCCGGCATTATGTCACCGATCGAACTGAGTTGTGTGTTATCTCGGATCGTCATGCTGGTATATTGTCTGCTATGGATTTGCAAAACGGTGCTTGGAACGAACCGAATGGATTTCATCGTTATTGCATGCGTCATTTTGCCACAAATTTTTTTAGTAAATTTGGTAGCAAAGCATTGCACAAGAAGGCCAAAAGTATAGCTTGTCAACACCAACCCAAAAAGTTCATGGCCAAACTCGCCGAACTTGAAACCGTCAATGTCGAGGCGGCTAACTGGTTGAAAGAGAAACCGGTTCAGAAATGGGCACTTTATGCAGATGAAGGTCGACGATATGGAATGATGACTACGAACCTGTCAGAATGCTTCAATTCAGTACTGAAAGGAGTCCGTAGTTTACCAGTAACTGCAATTGTTGAGACGATTTTTTTACGTCTCAACTCTTACTTTACTACTCGTCGACAGGAAGCTAATAAGCTATTATGTGAAGGGAAAATTTTTGCTAAACGAGTACAAGATTTAATTGATATTCGCCGTGAAAGAGCAAATCAACATGTGGTCACAATGTTTCATCATCAGCTTGGAATTTTTTCCGTCAAAACTGGTATACGCATGGTAAATGGAGAACGGAAGGGTGGGAACTTGCACAACGTGAATTTGGGTACGAAAACATGCACATGTATGAAGTTTCATCTATATCATATTCTCTGTTTTCATGTATTAGCAGCCTGTGCTTATCGTGCAATCGATCACAAGCCTTATGTTGATAAATTTTACCTTATCACGTCATTAGCACAAACTTGGGCTCCTGTGTTCAGTCCTATTCTAGATGAAGCATATTGGCCTACTATCGACGGTCCACGACTTGTACCAGATTCTAGTTTGCGACGTTCACGGAAAGGCCGGCCTAAATCCACGAGAATACGCAACGATATGGATGTGAGAGATAGTTCTAGTAGGGGTACAAGAATGAAATGTTCAAGATGCGGCTTGGAAGGACACAACAAGCGTCGATGTACTAACAGAGCATCACAAAACAATTAAAATTTGAATTTGTGCTTCCTATTGTGTTTGTAATATTTATTTCGAACTGAGCATGGATGTGTTTGTTTGTAATAGTTGTTTGTAATAGTTGTTTGTGTGTGAAGATGTTCTTGTTTGTTTGTGCTTCTTACAAGCGTGGATGTGTTTGTTTGTGAAGATTGTTGTTGAGAAGTTCAAGTTGCGATGTTTATTTGTGGCTTTTTGTTGAGTTTTTTTGTGAAGTTGGATGTGGTGTGGGTGTATGTTGAGTTTCTTTCTGAAGTTGGATGTGTTCATATGGCTGTTTGAAAGAAGCTTCTGAAGCTTGTTTGAAAGAAGCTTGTGAAATTTGTGAAAGAAGCATATGGCTGATACAAAAAAAATTACACAGCCTTAAGGGTCGGTCTTCCAAAGACCGAGCATAATATTATTAGACTCGGTCTTTGGAAGACCGAGTCTTGAAGCTGATAGCAAAGTTTTGCAATCAGCTTCAAGACTCGGTCTTCCAAAGACCGAGTCTAGTAATATTGAGCTCGGTCTTTGGAAGACCGACTGTTGTGTTCAATCACTTACAGAGGCTCGCTTGTTTCTGGAAGTGAGAGATAGTCAACAGTCGGTCTTCCAAAGACCGAGCTTAATATTATTAGACTCGGTCTTTGGAAGACCGAGTCTTGAAGCTGATTGCAAAACTTTGCTATCAGCTTCAAGACTCGGTCTTCCAAAGACCGAGTCTAATAATATTATGCTCGGTCTTTGGAAGACCGACCCTTAAGGCTGTGTAATTTTTTTTGTATCAGCCATATGCTTCTTTCACAAATTTCACACATCCAAACTCACAAATCTACACATCTGAACTCAACATCCAAACTCAACATCCACACTCAACATCCAAACTCAACGCATCCAAACTCAACATCCAAACTTCATAAATCAACACATCCAAACTCAACATCCAAACTTCATAAATCAACACATCTGAACTTCACAAATAAACACAAGAAACAATCTTCAACTTCACAAATAAACATCTGAACTTCATAAATCAACACAAAAAGCACCACTCCAATATCACCACTCCAACTTCACAATAAACAATCTTAATCACAAAATAAAGCCACACCACACCAATATCAACACTCCAACAAAATCACCACTCCGACTACCAATATCACCACTCCAACTAATTCCCAAAACTGAGCAATTTTAATAACTTCATCAACTACCAATATCACCACTCCAACAATCTCAACCACATCAACAATTTTAATAACTTCATCTCAAACAGAAGAACATTTCAAAAATACTACATCAACACAGCTACAAGATCAGCAACCAAGTTAAAAAAATAAAAAAACTACATTAAAAAAAACTACATTAAAAAATACTACATTAAGAATACTACATTGAAAATACTACATTAAAAAAACTACAAAATCAAAATAATTAAAAATATTACATCAAGGGTTCGGTGTGAAGTAAACTGGGGGTCTTCTGTGTCGTCTAAGACGATGGGGAGTTGCCTGTGTCAGTGCAGACAACGGGATCTCCGGCTCTTCTTCAATCTCATCCCCAACGAGCTGTTCTTCATCACCTTGTGCTTCAATATCAGGGTCAGCTTCTTGTTCGTGTTCCGAATCACTTCGATGTTGAGGTGGCGGCCTATGAACAGTTCTCTTTCGTCGTTGACCGGTACGACCGCTGGTTCGATGTGTGGGGGTCCTAAGTATCGCATCTAATGTTGCGCCCTCCCCCACAAGATCAGCTTGTGCACGGCAACACGATAACATCTCCCGTACAGTAACCTTCGTCTGATCGGCGATGTTGCTATTTAGCATATGAGCACATTTCTTGGCAAGGGACCAAGTCTGGGTCAACTGAGAAACATGAAAGGTTGAATTAGATGCACATAAATATATAAAAACATATTGATATATAAATTTTGAAAATTTAAAACGAAATATTAAAACTTACAAAGCCACGAATAGCGGATCCCTTTGGTTGGTACATCGGCAACCTCACCGAATGCTCATCTACTGGTTCGGTCCCTGGTCGACGTATCGGTACAACGACTCCGGCAGGAGCCTGCAACGGTGGGGAAATGAACCGTCTAGTGACTCTCTCGTACCAAGACAAGTACACACCATGCAAGGAGAGGTCAAAAGGTGGGGTGTCAACGATGATTTCTTCGAAACGGTTAATGTTCCATCTCTGAACGTATTCGAAGAAGCAAGTGGCCCAGTTGTGTCCCGGCGTACGGCCCATTCCAGTGATGTTATGCATCTCGGCATTGAATGACACGGTAACTGGAATCCCCTGGTGCAGACCAAACTGCCGTAAGACCCTATCGGGGTAGTAGAACTCAACAACCCCAAAGTTGATTAGAGGTGCTTTCGTGAGCCACAAATTACGCCTGAACGTACAGATAGGTGGCAGTCGAATCAATCGCTCCTCTGTGTACGGGGTCCACACCACACAGTCGGCGGCCAACCTGTCCAACTCGTCGCGGTAGTATGTCAAGCACCTGTTGGGGTTGGCCGTCCATGTCAGTTTTCCTGTCCAATACACACCAATCGGAGGTAGCATGTCTATATCTTCAGGAAGAACTCTCCAATGTTGGGACTGGATCCGTACTACGGGCCGACCTACGTGAATCCGTTCCCAACTCCATATCTGCAGTAGAATTAGAGGTCCATTCATCTGGTTCGAACCTATACTGCACAGACACAGACTCCGATACAGTGCCGATAGAATTGCACTGCCCCAACTGAAACGGCCGATCCTACCTATATCGGCGATTAGGGGCAAGAACATCAGTGCTACGGTATTCCCGGTCGAGTTTGGAAACAGGACCGTGCCGAATAGCGTTAGAACATATGCCCTAAAGTAGCACTCCACCTCCGCTGCAGTTGAAGCGTCATTCAATCTATCTTTGAACGTATCCTTCAACCACTTTAGGCGGATAAATTTCCCATTTATCGCGCCAGCTTCCACTTCAACCCCTAGGAACTCCTCCACGAGATACACGGGATCGAAGTCCATCGATCCTGTCACTGCCTCTCCATCGATTGGAAGCCCGGTTAGTATAGCAACGTCTTGTAAAGTCACCATCATCTCCCCGACTGGCAGGTGAAATGAGTGTGTCTCGGGCCTCCATCGTTCAAGCAGTGCTTCGAGAAGTGGACGATCGCACTTGATGGATGTCATCATGGAAATACCGTAGAACCCACAATCTCTGAGCATCTCGTGTATGCGTGGGTGCACAGGTAGCGGATGCCCAGTCCTAAAACGGCACTCCGTAGCCTCGCCGTTCCAAACATACTGCGATCGATGCATCGGCTGGAGAGTGAGAAGTGAAGGGTCGAGTGGTCCGGGGCCTACAGGAGGGATGTATGACGACGAAGGGCCCGCCTCATTTGGATTGAATTCAACCTACATAACAATAACAATTACATCAGTAAACCGAAATATAATACAATTCTATTAGAATCAACATTTAATTACTTACATTAGTAGCATCGGTAGAAGCACGACCACGTCCACGACCACGACCACGATCACGGCCACCGCGATTACGTGGAGGTCTACTACTTTCTCCTATCTCCATGTTACCGCTTGTGCGTGCCATTTACAATAGAGTACAAATCCTACAAGTTCAACAAAAATGTTATTAACTACACAAAAGCTAGATATAAAAACAAATTATATATAACAAAGCCGTTCATTCTCTAATTTTAGCAAAAAACTAGAGTATAACAAATTCAACAAATTCTATACATAACCTAGACTCTATAAAATTCTAAAAAACTAGATTCAACACATACTATATGGAATTCTATACAAAATTGATTCAACAACAAAATTCTATTCAACAAGGTTTCAATAACTCTATCAACTATTTCAACAAAATTCTATACAAAATTGAACTCTTTCAACTCCATATTTCTTTCAACTCTTTCAACAGAATTCTATTCATTCCAACTTCAACTCTTTCAACTCTTTCTTTTTGAAAATCAATAACTCAACAAAATTTGGGTATTAATACTAAAAATAACTCAACTATTTCTTCAACATATACAATCATCGTCAAAGTCTTCCCATATAATATTATGCTTATATCATTATAAACACCATAATATTTCAGTTTTTTCCGACAGAATTAACACACCCAATGCATCCATCACCATCATCATTGAAACTCTAAAAGACCTTAGCCCTGTGTGGCACATACTGATAGTTCAAATATCAGGAAGTGCTCACTATTTCTTTTTGAACATCAATTCAACTAATGCTAAGCATCAACACTAACTCTTTCATTTGGAACATCAATGCTAAGCAAAATTAACAGTGAAAATAACATCAATAAACTAATCTACTTTGTCAACAACAAATCAAATTCAACTAATGAACTTCACAATAGCATCAACACTAACACAAATTTTGCTTACGAAAAGCTTCAGAAATATACCTAACAAGTAGGAGAATCCGAACACGAAGACGAAATTGGCGAGAAGAGCAAGATCCTACAACCGAAATCTTCCAATTATGGGTATTCGGGGTTTAGGGTTTAGAGAAAGAATCGATTTTGGGGAAGAGGATTTTGTAAAATCGAAAATGAATTAAAGAGTAATTGGTTTTGGGAAGTTCAACATTCGATTAAGAGAGTAATCGAACGGAAAAGTAGGGATTGCGAGGGATTCGTTGAGGGAAAGAGCGAAAAGAAATAAGAATCGAAAGTGAAGAAGAAGAAGAAAGAAAGGGGATCTGTGGTTATAAAAACGCAGAGTGAAGACTCGGTCTCTCAAAGACCGAGTCTAGTGCAAATAGACTCGGTCTTTGAAAGACCGAGTCTTGCTCTTTGATTTTTCAAAGCGCAAGACTCGGTCTTTCAAAGACCGAGTCTATTTGCACTAGACTCGGTCTTTGAGAGACCGAGTGGGGTGCTTTGGGAATTAAAAAAAAAAGTAGGGCGGTTTGGGAAAAACTTTGCAAAAATGGGGCATTTTGGGAAAAAATTCCAGATACGGAGGCCAGAAAGAAGATTAAAGAGATATATATGAGGGCGTTGCGACTTCAACAGACTTGACAAATTTTGAGGATTGGGGCGAGTGATTGGCATGCGGACTACTTGCTGGCCACATACTTGGGTATGTGGTTGTTTTTGGGCATTGCATCGATTTGTGGCTGTTTTGTAGATATGTCTTTGGGCCAGGTAACTAGTGGCGGAGCTAGATATTTTAAATTGGGGGTCCCATTTATTTGTCTATGTCGATAAAGTTGTCGCCCGCAAATAATAAATTTATAAAAAAAACTGAAAAAAAATAAATTTATTGAATCAAAATATAAAAAAAAAAACTAACAACAAAACTTATATTTCTATAAATTAAGATATGTGAATTATATTCAACAACTAGATTCAGTGTTCCAAAGATTACAATCAACAAATATAGACTACAACTCTAAAAGAGTGGATGAACGAACAAAGAGTAACAGTCTATACGAGAGGGTAGAGATGGATGGATGAGTGAGTAAAGAGTAAAGCTTAAGGTTTCTTTTACTTTTATCCAATTTAAAATTTATTGAAAGATAGTTCTTAAGATAATATTTTAAATATTGGAGGTTAAGTTAGTAAATAAAAATGATATTTTCTAAATTGGATACATAGTGAAAAGAATTAGGGACTTGGTTTTTAATTTTTTTAAAATTTGGGGTCCCAAAATATTTTAGAATAGGTCTTGATACAAAAATAAGCCATGCACTAAGGAGTTTTTACAAATTTTTGGGGGGCTATTTGTCCCCCCACCCACCAAGTGGCTCCGCCACTGCAGGTAACTCGTGTATAAGAGGTTCTCTGTTTTTGGGCGGAGAATAAGTATCATGTCAGTATGTCTGGTAACAAGAACATACTACATAGTTTGATTGTATATTTCGTAAAACATCGTATTAATGGAACGTAGGAAATTTTTTTGACCCACTGTTTATGTTTATGATTAAAAAAAATAATAAAAAAAACTGCCAAGCTTCATTATGAGCATCCAAATAACATGGAATCAAAAGAGGATTATGGACAAATAATCTCACTTCTAAACCCAAAAGAAAAAGCAGTAGTACGGAGAAAGAGATTTTCCTCCCACATATAGGCCAACATTCTGGATCAATAATCAAATCTTAGATTGAGCCTCCTTAACCATATAGAATGCAGCACCATGTTTATCATATCAAACCTCTTCGCAGGGCGATTTAGCACGAAATGTTGTTGAACTTGCAAGACTCTCTTCTGTAGTTCCTCGTGCCTCTCTCGTGAAATTGCTCGAAGAATTTTCTTGATATCCGGTATCTTCTCTACCGGTATTTGGACCGAGAACTTACTCCAATCCAACACATCACTAAACGGAAGTGGATAGTCGACAGAGATGATAACCGGCACGCATCCTGAAAATATTGATTCCACAATTCTAGGACTTGCAACCTCGTGCCCACTAGGACATAAACAAAACCTAGCTTTGTCGATGAATTCAGAGTAGTTAAGGCCTGCAGGGAGATATTCATAGACGACCACCTCTTCGTCTTTTCCTTTCCAATGTTGTAACAAAATCTTCCTTATGTAACCATGAGAGCCCCCCGCGAAGAATGCGAGAATGGAACGTTCCGAAAGAGACTGATTGTTGGATGGAAATTGAAGGATGTGAGGGAGCTTGACTTCGGGCAATGTGACATCCTTCTGAAGGTTGAACCCTTCTGAAGTGTTGGCATTGCAGATTACTCGAATTGAGTTGCTGTACAGCTCTGGATTCGCGTGCGACACCATTGGTGCCTGGTTTTTTTTTTTCCCAATTAACACCAAGTCAAATTTTCACTTTAGAACGTTCGTTAGTTAATTAGTTAGTTGTCGTCAATTTTTCAGTATTACTCAAATTTGGTACAATGAACAGAGATGAAAATAAGACAAATGCATGCAGAATTAATACATTAATTACCCAGTCATGACATGAGACCATGAAGTGATCAGCTCCGCAACTACGATTCCAGTATGGATGTTTGATGGAAATAGTTCTGACATAGTCTCCGACTACCGTCCTCATGGGCTTGAGGTAATTGGTCATGTTGGGCCGGTAAAAATAGGTGACCATATTGACGACGCTAAACGGGAGGAGGAAAACATGAGCCTGATCAGGATGGGTTGCTTTGAATGGGTTTCTGATATCTTCCATTTCACTGATGAAGTGGCCTTCGATGGAATAGATATCATGGCTAGGTGCAGTGTGGAAAATTGGGATCTCACCTTCAGTGTAGATCCAAACCTTGAATCTCTTCTCCATCTCAGTGTAGCTCCTGCAAAATATATGGTTTAGTAGCTAGTGAGATCTCATAGCCCGTGCATTGGACGTATAAAAACTCCGTATATTTTTCTTGATAATTGATTGTTTATTATTAAAATTCATGTTCATAGAATTTGACAGAGTTGATAATTACGTATTTAAAATTTTACGTAAGAATTCGAGTATGTAATTTTTGTGAGTCAGTCGCACCCAGGATGGCGCACATATAATCTTTTTGAAATTTGAGAAAAATAGGATTAAGGTTTCAAAACAGTAGTGAAATACAGTTTCTCTCCTTTTAATTACTCTCTGTGAAACATAATATAAAACTTAATTGAAACTTAACTGATAAAAGACATCGGCATTGTGATAAACATCACCACTAGGAACAAAGCCCCCCTCCTCTCTGTTCCACCTCAATCTGTCAGGTTCAATGGCAGCTCGCCGAATCGACGCTCGAGCTCTCATCAAACCATTTTCAATCACCCCAGACCTCACCTGCACACTTAAACCACAAAAATTAATTAACCAACAAAACTTAATCTAATTTAAAATTTTAATTACTTACTGGTTTTCTTAAGCTTGTGATTTGGTGTCCTTGTAAACCACTGTGCTGATTCAATACAAGCAAAGAGATGAGAAGAAGGATCAGGAGAACAATGCAGGGAATGAAAGAGGAAGAGAAGCTAATATCAGCCATTCTTAATTAATGGGTAATTAGAGAGTTAAGTTTAGTGTAAAATATAGAGAGTTAGGGTTGAGATTTGGATAGATATTTAAGTATATGACTGTTATGATTTGATATGGTATTAACAAGAAGAATGGGTGCATGACTTTTGGGCCAGTTGCTATAAGTGAAATTTCCATTTTTTTTAAGAAAAGGTAAATTAATGAAAATTTTAGTGTAGATAAGCTAGTGTAACTGACCTGTATATTCTATAAGTAGGTGTTGAATCTTGGGAGTTTTTGAATCAGATAGAGGGTAAGTTAGATGGATATTGGAAGTTAGAGTACTATCCAGAATCATGATATCATAACTGAACCCTTCCTTGTTCAGATCTCTTAAAAAGATCTTTAATAATTTGTTATTAATAATGAGTACTAGGTCTTTAATATGTTGCTTCTGATAGGTTTGGCTATGTGATTTTGACTTGCAGATTGAGCTGCAACCATCCAAAGTGTATGTCAGAATCTTCTCACTTGTTCTTTCTTACAGGTAGAGATATTTATACAGCTCGGGTAGTTACTTAGCTAAAACCCAAGACCTAACTTTATCCATCCCAACCTTTAACTATATATATGAGCTGCAAGCAACTTGGTGGAAAATTGTTCAGCACCATCAGATATGTTTTTTTTTTGAGTTAATAGTGACATACGTCACCGATTTCATTAATGAAAGGTTAACAAAATACAAACTAACATATTACAAAATACATATAGAAATCTGTTGCATTAATTACATCAAAAGGAGCTACAATACATCGACCCTAGTACCAAAGCACCATCAAAATACCCCATTCATCCTCCCAAAAAGTATACAAAAGACCCGACCCGTCGATACCCAAAAAAGCATCCTCCCAACGCCTCTCATCCAGTCTGTATCCTCCAAACTCAGCCTTTTTCTAGCACCTGAGTTACCTGTCCAAGACTTAATGAGAACCAGGATTTTATGTAATAAACTTTGAAATCTATAATGATAATTACGAAAGCATATTACAAAACCATCAGATATGTTGCTATGTGAGGATGGGGCATTTAATGATATTTTTGCCTCTCTCTATGTATTCCAAGTCTCTGCTCTCAATTAATAGCCTATTAAGGATTTTCTACACTAAATGAAATTTCCCACATATCTTATGGATTTAAAACAATTCCTAAATTTTCTTCTTCTTCTCAGAGTGCAAAAAAAATTAGAAAGGAAAGAAGGGGGAAAAAAAAAAGGAAAAACCTACACATTGGTTATGTGCCATATATCTTCCTAGTATGTCCTCTCAGTAATTATATTATGATCTATTTCCATCACAAACTGAATCTTTAAGATACCCATATCCATTAATTCATTTTTTGCTTCAACTTAGAAGTTCTGGCACATGTAACTCTCGCTCAAAGTCCATGCCACATTAAAACACCTTTCACTACTTCTCTGTTTTCCACCTATAATAAGGAACTTGGATCACTCAATTCACAGTTCAGACTTGAGACAGTCTCGGATCGATCAATGGCCATAACGGGTTTAGCTTCCTCCATTGTCACCTCATTCCTCCTCCTCGGATTTATCTTCTTTCTCTCCTTCGCTATACTATTTGATCAACGGCTTTTCAGCACCATCATTACAGGCTCTGGCAATACCCATAATCCATACCATGCTATGGTATATTGATCCAAGATTAACTGGTTATTTAAATTTGTGGAAGCTGACTATAATTAATTGATCAGTATACTACTTTTTTTATTAATGTACTATGTATATAGGCGAGGTTGGGGGTCATTGAAGGTGGTCTTGCAAGAGCTCGGGCTTCCATTCGACATGCAGCACTTGGACAACGCAGTTCCACTTCACATAACGGCCAGGAGGGGTTTGTTCCACGAGGAGATGTGTATCGAAATGCTGTTGCTTTCTATCAGTTGAGTCTCCTCTGTTCTTCGTTGAACAATTCCAGTAAAAACTGATCTGCTCAAACAAACAGCATAGCATTATTTTAACATTCTTCTGAGTTTCCAAATGAAATCCAGGAGCTACCTAGAAATGGAGAAGAGATTCAAAGTGTGGACGTACAAGGAAGGAGAACGACCGGTGGTTCATAGTGGGCCAGGTGCCAGCATCTATGCTATCGAAGGACACTTCATCAACGAGATGGAGGATGAAAGGAATCGGTTTAGGGCTTGTCATCCTAACCAAGCCCATGTCTTCTTCCTCCCTTTCAGTATCGTAAACATCGTTGAAAATGTATATAAATATGATGGAATCAAGTACAACTTACATGCTTCGAAAAGGGTTGTGAAAGACTATATCAACATCGTTTCAAAGAAATACCCGTATTGGAATCAGAGCCTCGGCGCTGACCATTTCATGGTTTCTTGTCATGATTGGGTACTTTTAATTAATAAAGGAGTTTTCTCAAAGGATCATCTACTTTCTTTCTTTTTTGTCAATATTTTCAATTTTCTTTCACTTGTAGTAAATGATAACTTATGATCATTTTAGTACTTGTGTATGATTTTTTTTTTTTTTTTTTTTTTACAGGGGCCTCTTCTTTCCCAAGCATCCCCTGAGCTCTACACCAACTCAATTCGGGTAATATGCAATGCCAACACTTCCGAAGGCTTCAAGCTACATAAAGATGTCGTGCTCCCGGAAATACACCTCCCAGATGGACTTCTTTCACATCCAATACTACAAAATACTAGTTCTAGTCGACCCATTCTCGCATTCTTTGCAGGAGGTTCTCATGGCTATATACGAGAATTCCTACTCAAGCATTGGAAAGGCAAAGATCCTGACATTTTGGTCTACGAATACCTTCCCAAAGACTTGAAATACGATCAATTGATGAACAATGCTAAGTATTGTTTGTGCCCAAGTGGGTACGAAGTTGCGAGCCCTAGAATTGTAGAGTCAATTTTCTCAGGTTGCGTGCCGGTTATCATCTCAGTGAACTACCCACTACCATTCAGTGACGTGTTGGATTGGAGCAAGTTCTCAGTACAGATACCGGTTGAAAAGATACCGGAGATTAAGAAGATACTGAGTAGGGTTTCAGAAAGAGAGTACGAGGAGTTGAGGAAGAGAGTGGTGCAAGTGCAACGACACTTTGTGTTGAATCGACCAGCCAAGCGGTTCGATGTCATTCATATGGTGTTGCATTCCATTTGGTTGAGAAGGCTCAACTTTAGACTTGGTTACTGATGGTCTGGTTGGTTTTGAATTTTATGAAAAGTGCATGGTGTTTCATTCATCCCAATTTCTGTACTATCCCGATCAATTATTTAGAATACTACCACTGCAAAGATCCGAGTCTTCGACAGAAAATAAAACAGCAATTACCTCATTGTGGGACTATGTGAAAGATGCGGGCTGGTGAACATTCTTAAAAACTATTTCAAAAGAAGGCCAATAATAATAATAATAACAATAATAACTATATACTAAACGAAAAAATTACGTGAATGAATTTTCTTTTTGTCAGAGAAAAGAAAACGATGACGTATAGTCCATTTCTCCTTTCAAATTGTTTGGAAGTATCTAGACTTACAATTTTGCAGATATAAACGAGAAGCATACACTGATTCGATTGTTTCTTCCATTATTCCACATTGCATTCGCGAGAAAAAGACAGGTTCAGAAAAAGAAAAATGTAGCAGAATATTTTTACTTTCAACCTCGACAAAAATGGAGGAGTATTTCATTCAACAAGCATCCCAAAATCCGAAAATATCATTTCCTATACACTTTTTTTGCTGTTGCTACCAAAAAAGGAAGGAAAAAAAAAACCTTATATACTAAATACAAATATTTTAAATACAAATATTTTAAATTGATAATTTAAATATACCTTCTGCCACTTTCTCTCTCTTCCCTCCCTCCCTCCCTCCTCCCCGTCCGATCTCCTTCTCCTGCCTCCCCATCTGTCAGCAGCTGGATTTCTCAGACTCCTGGACCTGGGCATTTCTATGGAGTAGAGAAGAACTTTGAGAATTAAGATGAAGATCAGATGAGAAAGATTGAGGAAGAATGAGGAAGAATGAGGAAGAAGATGAATAGAAAGCACTAGAAATTCTTATTAGCTGGCAGATAACCAATACAGACCCCCTTATATAGGTTGTTAGAACTGAGTGAGATATTTCTACCCTCTCTCAGCTCTCCCGCCCAATTCTAATACAAATAGTGTGCGCTCAGCACGTAAAAGAAAAACAGAGACTCTAGACAACTGAATACTTTCCCCGCTATACTCTCAGCAGCTATCAGATACATTCTACTGTAGCGTGTCTGATACAACTGATACATTTCACCATCTCAGATACATCGCAGCTGATACTTAGCCGCTGGCTTATTCTCCTTCATCTACTAATCCAGGCTTCAACAGTGCTTCAACAGTGCTCCATATCACCATTAATGGTTGTATTCTCTTGAGTTCCTGACAACTCCTCCCCGCTTAAAAACGAACTTGCCCTAAGTTCGAAGTCTGGAAATCGACGTCGGAGCACCTCGATGTCTACCCATGTTGCATTCTCAACGTCAGAATTTTTCCACTTGATTAATAGGTCAATCCCCATTTTGTTCTTGCGTTTGAGTACCCTTCGGTCCAAAACTTCCTCTGGACTTTCATGTTCCTCTTCGTCTACCCACCACGATGGAAACTCTGAAGAAATGTTGGGTAGGTGATCGCCATGGCATTTCTTTAGCTTCGAAACATGGAACACGGGATGAATAATTGCGCCCACTGGTAGCTGAAGACGGTACGCCACAGTCCCCCCCTTTTCAATGACCCTGTAGGGGCCGAAGTACCTGGTAGTCAGCTTCTGAGGAGTATGGTTACGGAGTGAATTTTGCTTGTAGGGTTGGATCTTCAGCAACACTAAATCTCCCACATTGAACACCCTCTCTGTGCGTTTCTTATCAGCGAAAAACTTCATTCGTTCTTGGGCATGGGTCATGTTATCCTTCAGTAGCTTTAGAATCGAGTCTCTACTAAGGAGTCCCTCCTCCACTGCTGGCACATTTGCCGTCCCCCTGATATACTGAGTGACCGAAGGTGGAGACCTCCCATACACAACTTCGAAGGGTGTGACTTTTGTCGATGAGTGCCAATTAGTGTTAAACCAAAATTCAGCCCACGCTACCCAATTCATCCAATCAGTTGGCTTTTGGGAACAAAAACACCGCAGGTAAAGCTCTAAGGCTTTATTCACAATCTCAGTCTGGCCGTCTCCCTGCGGATGATATGCGGTTGTATGCTTGAGTTTACAGCCCTGAAGCTTGAAGAACTCCCTCCAAAATTTGCAAATGAAGATGGGATCCCTATCACTGACTATACTTCTTGGCATACCATGGAGTTTATAAACGTGATCGACGAACACTTTAGCAACCGATTGAGCAGTATATGGGTGTGAAAGACCCACAAAGTGCGAGTATTTAGTTAAACGATCGACCACGACCAAAATCACACTCTTGCCCTGACTCTTAGGCAGTCCTTCGATGAAATCCATCGATATATCTTCCCACACACGATCAGGAATGGGGAGGGGATTCAAAAGGCCTGCGGGGTGGAGATTCTCACTTTTGCTCTTCTGACAAACTAAGCATTCCTTCACCCAACGTTTGATCTCCTTACTCATCCCTTTCCATTTAAAATCTCTCTTGATTCGTTGCAAGATTTTTGTGAATCCCGAATGGCCCCCCATACTTGAACTATGGAAATCAAAAAAAATCAAGTGTCTCACCTCCGCAGTAGGGCTGATTAGTACCTTTCCTTTGTAATACCACACACCTCCCATGTTTTTGAAATCCTCAGGAGCTCCGAATTGATCTTGCAGCCTCTCAGAAAAATTTGCGAAGTATGGGTCTTCCCGAACCATTCTTTTCACTCCTTCCATCCATTCTGGCACCATGAATGTGATTTCATAACACATTTCTCCTTCTCCTACTCTCCTTGACAAACCATCAGCTGCGGTATTGTCAATTCCTTTCTTATACTCAACCGTAAAGTTATAACCCAATAGTTTCCACAACCACTTCTCTTGCATTTCGGTGTTGATTCTTTGCTCTAAAATGTACTTGATGCTTCTTTGATCAGTTCTAATTATGAACACTCCCCCCAACAAGTATTGTCGCCATTGTTTAACAGCTTGCAAAATCGCAAAAACCTCTTTCTCATAAGTGGAGAGGATCAACAACTTGCCTTTCAGCCCCTTGCTCATGAAAGCTATCGGTTGTGCCTCTTGCATCAACACAACCCCAATACCAGACTGAGACGCGTCTGTTTCTACCACAAATACCTTGGTGAAATCAGGAGATCTCAAAACAGGAGTAGTCGTCATGGCTTCTTTGAGCTTTTGGAATGCCTTCGATGCAGTTTCACTCCAGTGAAAGGAGTTTTTCTTCAATAACTGGGTTAGAGGGAATGCAATCCCACCGTAGTTTTTCACAAATCTGCGGTAATAGCCCGTTAAACCCAAAAACCCACGCAGTTCCTTTACTGTCTTGGCCTCTGGCCACCCGACGACTGCGTGGATCTTCTTGGGGTCTACGGCGATACCACTCTGGCTGATGATGTGCCCCAAGAACCCAACGGTACTTTTCCCAAATGAACATTTGTTTAGCTTCGCTACCAGGTTGTGTTTTCTCAACGCTTCAAGTGCTGACGCCACATGTAGAAGATGGCTTTCCCAGGATTGGCTGTATATGAGGATGTCATCGAAGAATACCAGTATGAATTTGCATAGATACTCTTTAAAAATATCATTCATTAGACTCTGGAATGTGGCGGGGGCATTTGTAAGTCCAAACGGCATAACCACGAACTCAAAGTGGCCATGGTGAGTGCAGAACGCCGTCTTGGGAATGTCTCTTTCACTCACCCTGATCTGATGGTATCCGGACTTCAAATCGATCTTGGAGAAGAAGGTTGCTCCATTTAGTTCATCAAGGAGGTCATCGATGAGGGGTATTGGGAATTTGGCTTTGATTGTCTGGCTGTTGAGAGCACGGTAGTCGACACACAAGCGCCAACTCCCGTCAGATTTTTTCACCAAGATTACGGGGGATGCATAAAGACTGTGGCTTGGTCGAATAAAACCAGAGTTGAGCATTTCTTCAATTTGCTTCTCAATCTCTCCCTTGTGATGATGCGGATGCCTGTATGGCCTTAAACACACCGGTTTCACTCCATCAATGATAGGGATTTGGTGATCGATGGATCTCTGGGGTGGAAGAGTAAGATTTTCTGTGAATACTTCAGGGAATTGATCGATGATCAACTGTAAGTCTTCAGGGTTACTTTGCAACTGCAACAGCTCCATTCCGACTTCTTCAACTGCATGAATTTGGATCATATACGCCTGGCAGATGTACTGGTTCATCTTAGAGATCTCTTGAGCATCCACCATCTGTAATTGGGGGTTAAGAAGCCCTTGCAACTTCCTCTTGTTCCCTTCGACTACAAACTCCATGGTCATATGTGAGAAATTCATAGTCTCTGGCCCCAACGAACGCAACCAGTGTGCACCCAAAACCATCTGTGCTGGACCAAGCGACAAAAGAAGTAGCTCCGCCTGAAGCTCCACTCCCTGGACTACGAAACTCACATTTTGGACCTTCCCTTCACTAAACATACACTGCCCATTAGCTACCGTAACCTTGTACCGTGGTTCATTGAGAATGGAGAGGTTAGCTCTCAAAGCTGTTTGGGGATCCAAATAGTTGTGGGTTGAGCCTGAATCAATAAGAATGTTCACATCTCTGCCGCCGATTCTTCCCTTAACTCGCATTGTTTGTGGATATACTTGATTCCCAACAAGAGCGTGGAAGGAAATCTCTGGATATGGAGTGTTGTGGGTCTGTGTTGTCATCTGTTCAAGCGCAGCCTCCCCCTCTTCCACTGTAATCTTCTCACCACTCATCTCTTCATGATCTTCCTCTTCTAACCCTTCAAGGAAATAGAATTTTTGAGCCTTACACAGGTGGCCAGCAGTATATTTTTCGTCACAGTTGAAGCACAACCCCCTAGCTCTCCTTTCACGCATTTCTTGGAGTGTCAACCTTTTTGGCACAAAACTACTTGCCGCAGATGAAGGGAAATTGTTGTGACTGGACTGAGTTGGAGCACCGGAAGTGGAGTGATGTGGTGTATAGGAGTTGGTCGAAGTATTAGCTGGAGGGGGTGGTTTAGGCGGGAGTGAAAGTGCTCTGGGTGTAAAATGGCTGCGAAAATTTCTCCTCAAACAAGCGAGCTTTTCTTCGTACCCTCTAGCAAGGCCAATTGCTTCATTAACGCTCTTGGGGCGCTGTGATTTCACATCCCAGCGTATCTCATCCCGAAGGCCACTAATGAAAGTGCTCAAGTAATGGGTCTCTGTCCAACCTTCAACGAAGTTCGAAATACGATCAAACTCCTGGACGTAGACCTCGAGATCCCCTTTTTGCTGAAGTTTCGATAGGGTTCCTTCGTAGTCTTGAAACACCGTTGGCCCGAATCTGGTTATTAGCTCTTCTAAGAACATCGCCCAAGTCACCTCCTGGATTCTTGGCTTCAGATGTCTACGAAACCACTGTGCAGCTCTACCACGCAAGTTGAGCATCGCATACTTGAGTTTCTGATGCTCTGGTATTTCATAGAAATCCAAGAATTGCTCGACACCACAGATCCACTCCGTCGGATCTCCTTCGTGGAACATCGGAAATTCTACCTTGAACGGGGTCTTGAATACAGTTCCACCTTCTATGGGCTGAGTAATTGGTGAGGGATTAAAGTTAGAAGCAAATACCTCTCTGCGGAGGAACGGATTTGGAAGCAGAGGCGGCTGCGATGGGTTCAGGGGTGGTGGTGGAGGCGGCTGCGATGGGTTCAGGGGTGGTTGTGGAGGTGGTGGTGGTGGGGGTGGTCGTGAGTGGATTTGTTGCACCATCGTCATCAGAGAGTCTAGCCTTGATTCGATTGAAGAGATCCTGGTTCCCACACTTTCAGCAATGGCTTCGATCCTCTCGTTGAGATAATTTGTTTGGAGTTGACCTTCTACCAACTGGCTTCTCATATCAGCCACCACTCCTTCAATCGAAGCACCGCCTTCATCGCCCTCCAGGACCTCTTGCTCTGATACCAAATTGTCAGCAGCTGGATTTCTCAGACTCCTGGACCTGGGCATTTCTATGGAGTAGAGAAGAACTTTGAGAATTAAGATGAAGATCAGATGAGAAAGATTGAGGAAGAATGAGGAAGAAGATGAATAGAAAGCACTAGAAATTCTTATTAGCTGGCAGATAACCAATACAGACCCCCTTATATAGGTTGTTAGAACTGAGTGAGATATTTCTACCCTCTCTCAGCTCTCCAGCCCAATTCTAATACAAATAGTGTGCGCTCAGCACGTAAAAGAAAAACAGAGACTCTAGACAACTGAATACTTTCCCCGCTATACTCTCAGCAGCTATCAGATACATTCTACTGTAGCGTGTCTGATACAACTGATACATTTCACCATCTCAGATACATCGCAGCTGATACTTAGCCGCTGGCTTACTCATCTACTAATCCAGGCTTCAACAGTGCTTCAACAGTGCTCCATATCACCATTAATGGTTGTATTCTCTTGAGTTCCGGACACCATCCAAACCCCTTCCTCCCTCCCTCCCCCTCCACATCCAAATCCTCTCCGCCTCCCTCCTCCCTCCTCCCTCTCCCTTCCTCCTCCCTTCCCCCACCAAAGTCCCTCTCCCTTCTTCCTTCCTCCTCCCTTCCCCCACCAAAATCTCCCATAATATTCAAATGACAACCAACTTCCAATATTCAAGAAAGGTCAAATTGAGTGGGTGTCTGAGTTCTCTCATATCAGTGGGATTCAAGGCAGCTTTTGTGTTACCATTGGCGATGATGGCTGTTGCGGTTGAGGTTGGAGATGACGGAGAACGATGGACAAGCTTGATGATGAGAGAAAGGGTTCAAGTTTGACCTATTCAGGTTGAATTGGGTGGGTGTCTAGACTTTCTTTCGTACCATTGGCTTGGAGGTGTTGTTTGTGTTACCGTTGGTACGATAGTAAGTTACAATTGTGAATAACAGTAGACGGTGGACAAGCTAGATATTGAGAGAATTGCTAAATATTGACCTATTCAGGTCACATTTAAGGGATGCATGTAGTTTCACACGTAACTATAGGCTTGAAAATGACGTTTGTGGTGCCGTTGGGGGCGATAGCAGCTCTCGTTGCAGGGTGGCTGTGACAGTCAATGGTGGTCAAACTAGGGGTGAGAACAATGTCTCAATTTAGACATGTTCATGTCAGATTAGTGGGTGTCTGCAGTGTCTCTCATATTAAGGAGCTTGAAGTTGACATTTGGGTTATCGCTGAGAGCGACGAAGGTTGTGGTTGCAAGTAGTGGCAATGATAAACGGTGTACAAGCAAGGGGATGAGAGAATGAGCTCAATGTTTGACATATTCAGGTCAGATTGGGTTGTCACGAAGAACTTGTTTTAGCAAGGTCAATCAACAAGTAGGATTAGATTTTATTATATTATTTATTTGTTGGTTGGAGAATATAAGTTCCATGACCCACCCTATTGGGTTTCATGAACTTCATAATCCTTATATTTTGTTGTATGTTATGTTTAAATCTTTTTAATGGAACGCGGGAGCCTTTCAACCCACCGTTATATATATAACGGTTTGCGTTTTCAATAGAGCATTGCTCATATATATATATATATATATATATATATATATATATATATATATATATATATACCTTCTGCCTTCGGAATGCAAATCTGAAAAAAATTATAATCCAATTGCTGTAAAAGTGGGAGCCAGAAAATCTACATCCTCTAATATTTAATTTTTGAACATGGTATGAGATTTGATGATCAGGGTGATTCTTTTATTTAATAAAAACCACTGAAGAATCTAATCAAATTCGCCTTCTTGAGTCTTCACCTCTTCGACCTGCTCTTGGTCAGACTAGGATGTAAGCCAAGTATATGTTCTGGCATAAAATCATGCCTGGTTAGTATGCCCACTACTGGTGACCTCTGCAATATAACACAGACAAACAAATAAATATCAAGTAACGTCAAATTTCACGGTGTTTGTTTTCCTCAAACAAAATTTCTAGGTATTAGTGAAACCCTTCTGTTTCAAGGATAGGGGAAATTTGCAAGACCCTTCTATTTTGAAAGATCAATCAAAGGAAACTTCTTTGGACTTTTAACTGCTATACATAACAGAAAGGGATTTTTCAAAATAATTTAGAGGTTAAGGAGCTTATAGTGTATAAAAAATAGTCAACTAATAGAAAATCACAGACAATTAACTGGCTTAAAACAAATTTCTCTTGGAAAAGAAGAACAGAATGATAATTAGCTATTACCAATAGTTAGTAGACTATTCTGAATCTAATCAGATCAAAAAATAATGAAGGATTTTAAATAGCCAAGATTACTTACTGAAGAGCGTTTCGGAATAACCAAGAGATGCCTCAAACCAACTTCTCGAAAAAGAAGAAGAGCTTTTGCCAGTGACATTGTCTCAACCACAGTATAAGGCGAACTGTTTGAAAAGGGATGCAAATCAACAAACATCTCCATTTCCTCATCCGTCAGCTCAATATCTTCAATTGTATCGCCATTACCTGAACCTTTCTTGCTAAAATCATCCGCTGAAAACTGCTCTGAGACATCACAGTGTACATAAGAGGCAGAAGGTAGAAAAAATCTTCTCTTCAACAAAACAAGAAGGTGGGACCTCAAAATGAGGCCAAAGAGTAGAGGCGACTCGGAAAATGGTGTTTCATCAACCACAGGAAAGCCATTATGTCCTGTTGTTCTCAAAACATGCACTATATTCCCAACTTTCTCAACTCCTTGAAAGACTCGCAGAGGGCCTGTCACAACATCTCCGACGGTGAGCTGCCTCATGTAAGGTTCAGCATGGGCTTTAAGATATGGAAGACCTTTAAGTTTCACAAGTAATTCATAGATATTGGAATTAATGGCATCAGCGACCCCTTTGGAGATGAGTAAAACCATCATTACTAGAGGAAGCAATAGTAGATTGCTGGTTAATTCCAGAAGCATGACACACAGAGACAGTCATTCTCATTGAACCGCCTAGAAGTGAAGCAGAGCCGAGAACTGCAAAGAGTCCGTGATCTAGAGTCGAATATGAACCCATCAGCATTGCAATGAGGCGCCCATAAGTAGCACCTGTTAAGATAATGGGCACAAAGAGACCAGAAGGTACTGCAAGACCATAGCTAAATATGCCAAGAAGGTAAGAGGTGCCGAAGAAGAGAAGAACAGAGTAGGTGTTGAATACATCATCAGTGCTAGCTCTGAAGAGGTTCTTAATGGCATCATCATTAGTGTTAAAAAATAAACTGGCGAGATCGTTGTAGTGGCCAGGTGGGCATTGATACTTCTTAAAATTTCCGGATCTTCCAATTGATGGGCAAGCTTCTGATATGCCGGTTGGGCAAGACCTGCAGGATGCAAGCCATGGGAGACCAAATAGGCAACAAGATGTGGTGATGGAAACAACTGCAGCAAGTATAAATTTGTAGGCCCGGCCCTTCCTGATAAAAAAAGGGTAGAAAGGATTGACAAAGTTAAACATAATGATGATTTTGAAACAGTACATAATATTTCTCAAGTGAACAAAGAAAAATCACCAAGGCTTTGGTATCAATGTGAATGAAAAATGTTCAGAAGAACAAATATTTTGACTTGTAAAATTTGAGGGGGGCAAAATAACTTTTTCCAAAAAGCCAAGAGCACCCCTCGAGGTTTCGGTATATTGTGAGTTATAGTGTACATGTGAAGGATAAATTAAGAAAGAAGACGGATTACTCTTCTCAGATTCTCTTCTTCCTCTTCTCTCAATCTCTCTTTCTATCTATAAACAAAAGCCAAGTTTCGACCGCAAAAGGCTTTAAAAGAAACAAAAAGAAAACTCTTGTTTTTTCAGAAGAGTGTTCTCCATCCAAGACACTTTTTCTTTATTTTAAGAAATGCCTAATATTAAGGCTAAAATTATTTTGGGACTCACAAAGCAATACAAAAAATGGCCCAAATAACTAGATCCTTTGTTGACAGAAAGAGGAAGGGAAAGATACCATACTCATTAATAAGACTGTAAACTCTAAGAGTTTTCTCCATAAGATAATTGTAGAGACTCCCCAGTACCCCACCAATAATCCCTAGAATGATCACTGGAGGTAAGTCCTCTATGTGATAAACAATTCCTACAGAGGTCACATCAAACATTATAAGGCCACCCTTTCCGAACAAACCACACTTGCCACTGTTGCACACATCAATAAGTGCTCTAAGAACGACGGCAACGACAGCTGTTGTAAAGAATGCTCTCCAGAGTAGGGCACTTCTCCACCTACAATCAGAATTATGATATTGTGGAATAAAACATCTTTAGTGCCGAAGCCAGATCATGTTTCTGAATAAGCAACTTGATGAAAATGAATATCTTTAAAGATACATAAATAGATGAGCAGAACTAGTGGGTAATTATTTTTATTTTAAGTAAAACATTATATTCCTTCTTCTGCAGAAACTGAAACATTGCAAAATCAATCAAACAAAAAAAAATATTCAATAAAATCAATAAAATTGATTCTCTTATTTGTTGGTCTTGATAACTGAAATCCATATAGAGAGAATGACATTGAATATTGCAGTGTGAAGTAACCAGATGGTCATGGATTCTCTTAAACATACGTTAAATCATTGCTGAAAACTAAATATTTCTGTTTTTGTTTCATTTATTTCATAGAGAAACTTATAAATGATGACCAATGCATGTCTAAAGATTCTCCAACCCACATCACTAAAAAAACAGCATGCTTTGGTCCTTTATAATTCCTCCAATATAGTAGTTCCAAACTAAGAAGTCGTGCACAAACAGAAGAACTAAAAGAAATAAGCAAGAAGTATTGATTGAATGCTAGTGGGGATGTGTATGAAATGCTTAGCCTGTAAATTTGTGCCCCTTCCTATCTATTCATCAATGTACAAGTACATTAATGTTAAAGATTAATTTTCTAACTCTCATAAGAGAATCATATTGAGGCATGATCCCTATCAGAATTAAGAGGATAGTAAATAGTGAAATTAAAAATAAACTAGAAAAAATACAGGGCAAACAACAGCAGTGAGAAAGACCAGCATGAAAATACCATGATGCCACTGTTTCAAAAGCAAACAGAACCCCACCAACTGGAGCACGGAAAGCAGCCGCAACCCCGGCACCAGCTCCACAGGTTACAAGATCGCGCTTATCTCTGTCGTTCTTGAAATATCCCAGCCATTTACATGTCAGCCCGTATTTTTTGGACCCACCCTGTCCCAGTATAGAAGCAATACATGCACCAGTATGGACCATAGGTCCTGCCTTGCCCACGTAGAGGGATGACGACACAGTAGCAATGCAGCCAATAACCTGTAGCACCAACCGATTTCATGAGCCATATTTCCTAGTTTCAAGTTTGATGTCATTTCAAGTGGAATAATTTTTCATTAATCTAATGATTCGAAATGTATTTAACCTGTTTCGATTTGAAATGAAATAAGTTAATTCATAGCTAACATTTCATCTATTTGATGTGATGAGTGTAAAAGCATATCGGTCATAGCCACAAAGTTTCATAGAGAGCAACCGAGCAATCACTCAAATAAAAGTATCCAAACTGGCAAACCATATTAGAATAGTTTCCTACACAAGTCTCCCATTTTGAGTCGAATTTCTCTTCCAAATATTAAAGGGATTTAGAAAATAATGGTTGGAATCTAGAAAATGGTTTTCCCTAATTAAACTAAAATTAATTTGAGAAAACTAATAAAACTAGGATTCATCTACTACAAAAGAACAAGACAGATTGGTTGATTTGAGGGAGTAACTTGTGGGCCAGATTTATATACATGTATAGTGTTTTGTTTTCATGTACTCAATCTCTTCATATGTGTCAAGTTTTTCTAGGCTGATTTCTAGTATTTGTTTCATTTAACTCTTAAAAACTGTAATGGAATGAGGGGATTATTACCCACAATTTAGGCTCACAAAAATTAGAGTTAGGATCGAGTGAATCTATATGAGTGTTCGGTGAGTTTTTTAGAAAAATAAAGGGCTATGCGCCTAGCCTCAAACATCTCCCTTTGACCATCCCAAACCCTTACCATCAGGAGCTACAACTCAACTCAGTGGTGTCAAACCCTTCAGATTCATTCTTCATCTTCATATGACAAAATGTGATAACGTGTACAGATTTAACTGGAATCCACAAGGCTTGCACATTATATTATGGGAACGTGAAAAACTAACATCCATATCCAGTTGGGATAAAATGAATTTTTTTTCAAAGTCATTAGCAAGTTTCATGTTTGTTTGGTATATAAGGTAAATTACGTCATCATTGGTGAATGAGGGAGGGCTATCATCAAAGCCAAAAGTGTCATTAAGTGAAGAATCACTGAATCAGTTGAATCTAACCATTATCTATAAACTCTTAGTCAAAATACGAAAGGAAAAAGAAAAACCATTTGATCCATTGGGGTGTGCAATGGTTAATTCCATGGTTAATTTTATTATAAAAAAAAAACCAAACAATAACTAAATCCAAAGTAGTTTAACCGAAAATTAATCGTAACTAACTGAATTAACTGTTTAGTATGGTTCGGTTTATGGTTGGTATTGGTTAACAAACAACTCCAAAACATATGAAACACAAGCTATTTTTTGAGAGAAGCAGAGAGTTATGAGCGGTGATAAGTTATTTGGTTTTCTTATCTCTACTACTATAATGGGAGAATGGCTTAGTGTAATTTGTCCTCAACCCAAAGAATTACCAAACTGATCCACTTTCGAAATTATTTACCAAACTGGTCCACTTTCGAAAATATTTACTGAACTGGTCCATAACAATTTTTTCTTTTTACCTTTTCATTATCCCTTCAAATTTTTTTCACGTGCACAGCACGTGAATAGAATATAAAAAAAAATTGTTCGAACGTGCATTGCACGTGTATTTACTAGTTTGGTTAATGGTTCGAATGTGATTAAACACTCTCAAACCCATAACCAATCCAAACTCGTCATCATCCAGAAAAACCTTCCTCATAACCAAACTATTTAACCAAACCCGAATTAAACTGAAAATTGGATATGGTTGGGTTTGGACTTTGGTATTAACCGAAGTATGCTCACCCCTAAATTATTGTGGGATCACATGAACATCTACAATAAATTATGTAGAGGTGGTTGACATTGATGAGGAACATAAAACCCTAAAACTAATTATCTTTCACTTCACATGTGCATCCAGTTCCTAATTTTTCTATGCGAAATTAAAGAATGTTTTAGTTCTCTTTCTTGAAGAAAGATAATTAATTTTCTCGAAAAAAAAAACAGTTTAATTCAATTTATGAAAAAATTGATTTTTAACACACGCACACAAAAAAAAAGCCCTATGTTCCTAACCTTAACAATCAGTGTTCTCAACGAGAAGATCTCCGGTGCGTCGACGCCATTCAAATACGCCATCACCTCCGGTATCCCCGATCCTGCCGCCGCCGGCGCAACAAATGCCGTGATCAGCGCCGCAAACATTGTCAGCACGAAATTCGTCACCGCGAAAACCCCAAACGCCCATCCATACCTATCAGTGCCAATAAAATCAAATACTAAAAAATCAATCAGAAATAATAATGAAATCGAATTCCACATCATCTAAGAACTAAGAAGGAACAAACTCGCTTACTTTTGAGCGAGCATCAGATTGGAGGTAACTACGAATTTGACACCGGCGATGTTTTCTACAGCGAGATTGACGAAAAATCCGACGAGACCGCAGATACTTCCGACGCACAGACAGAAGGTCCATTTAGAGAACACGTAGTGCAAGATCTCCGACCCGCCACGTGTCCTCCAGTCTTGCTTGAAGAACTCGTTCTCCACAATCCTAACGACCAATCCACAATCAACCAACCAATCAATCAATCAATTATATAATAATCGTTATAAAAGTAAAAATAAAAAATTTTTAAAAAAAACGAAAGACTTACTCGTAGTCGAGGCTTTCGATGGGGCGGAGATTGGAGCCGACGATGGCGAGTTGGGAGGTGGTGTTGGAGGCGAGGCGGCGGAGGCCAATGGTGTGGTGGTGGTTGAGGAGGGGCTCGGCTTCGTCTTCCTCCTCGTTTGTCACGTCCATGGTTTTCTTGGGGTTTTTTCTTTTGAGTAAATATCCGTTTTTTTTTTCCTTCTAGAATTCTTGTTGGTTGGGTTTTGTAGCGTGTGTACTTCGATGATGATTAATTAGTTGAGAATTGGGATGGCGCATCGTAATTGGATGAGGGAAGAGTGTCGTAGGAGAGTGGGAGAAGAGAATAATAATACTATGGGCTTTTCATTTCTTTGTTTTCCTTTTTGAACCCTTTTATTGTCGTTTTTAGGGATCTGGAATATGGGCAAAAGCCAAAGTACCCCCCAACGTTTGACCCGAGTACAAATTGTCCATACAACGTTTTAAAAAATACAATAAACCCATTTTTCCGTTAACTTAACCCTTTCCGTTAAGCTATAATTATTAAATTACTTTTTTACCCTTACCCTTTCATATTCAATCTCCTTCTTTCCTTTCTTCATTTCTTTTTTCTTCCTTAATTTTGTATGGGTTTTGTACTATACTCAATTGATGGCATGTTTGATGGCATGTTTGAAGGATGGAAAACAACCAACTGATGGCATGTTTGACGAAGAATCGAGTTTGAGGGAGAGGGTATGCAACAATTTCCCCACTACAGTATTGAATGTTGTTGATCACACTCTTCTAAGAGATCTTTCCAGTAAAGAAGAAACATCGCAAAAAGTAGCAACTATCCATCATTGTGTGTCAAATGTCATTGAGTTGGGTTTGTTGTGTTCAAGCTACTCACCAAAAGAAAGAATTTAGATGACAGATGTTGTTGTAAGACTGCAAAAGATAAAAATGAAATATCTGTCAACATAACTTGTTCTTGTGCTACAGCTCTATGTTTAGATGGCAAGTACTCCGAATATTTGTCACTCAGCTTCTGCAAACCCCCGATCCCGTATTAGTTTGGGATACAAAAATAAGACTTCATGTACAATACTGGCAAGCTTTAAGAACAAATGAGCACTTTGGAAATGAAAACATCATCTCTAAAGAACATAAGGAATTGAAATTTGCTTTTCTCAGATTTCGTAATACGACAAATTAAATCCTTACATATATTTACATCAACATGAGGGATTAGTATAACATTGACTAGATTCCATTCACCGAAAGGATAAACAGATCAAGCTGATAAACACCATTGTGAAAATTTTGAAGAGGTAGTGCTACAAAACAATTAGTGATAGCTAAACAAATCCATAGGACATGCTCTCTCTTACATCTAAAAACCTACAAACAATCTTTGCCATTTTATCAGTCCTCAATATCCCACCTAGCCGAAATCTATCATTTTGCTGCCAAAGAAATCATGAATGAAGAAAAAAGGAATAAATGGAAGAACAAGAAAAAATTAAGGAAGAAAAAAGTAATGAAGAGAGAGAAGAAAGAGATTGAATATGAAAGGGTAAAGGTAAAAAAGTAATTTAATAATTATAACTTAACGGAAAGAGTTAAGTTAACGGAAGAATGGGTTTATTGTACTTTTTCAAACGTTGTATGGGCATTTTGTACTCGGGCCAAACGTTGGGGGGGTACTTTGGCTTTTGCCCATGCAATATTAAAGAAACAAAGTAGTACTACATACATAAACCCAAGATACACTGTCTATCCAGTAGACAAGACAAAATAAACTAACACCAACAGCGAACTATCTCCTAAAAAAGTAAGAAACAAGCTCCTCTGAAGCTAGAGCAACAATAAATAAAACATAAAATGACGGATCAGTGCTTTAGTCATTATCCCGAATGTTTCCGCCGCTGTGCCACTAAGTCCACCATCCTACTCCTCCTCTTCCATCCGCAGGCGTTTCATTGCACCCCTGTTACCTGTCCACTCATGTGTTAAAAACAGAATTTTTTGCATGAGTCCCAAATAAGTGCATTTTAAATTACGAAAGCATAAATCATTCCGACTCAACCATATGCTCCACATGGTTGCTGATGCTAAGGTACCCCACTCCTCTCTCTCTTGATTACTATCTAACTCTACCCAACAACGTCCCCAGACCTCTGCACTGGACCTGGGTCTATGAAAACTCCCAAATCGAAGACATATATTCTCCCAAGCTATCTTAGACTTAGAACACTCGAAAAACAGGTGGTTAATATCTTCATCATCACTCTCGCAATCCCCGCATGTCATATCAATCACTAACTTCCTTTTCTGTAGGTTAATCTTCGTTAAGATCGCATCGTTCATCAATCTTTTTTTTTATTGTTGAAAAAATAATATACATGTATACAATATTGCAATCTTTATAGGTTTGATTAACAAATATGATTCTAGTTTAAAATTTGTAAAAATAAAGAGCAAGTGAGAGGTTTACCTTTAGCACTGTTATCGAATCGGTCGTGTCGGGTCCTGCACTACCGAATCCGAATCTGCTTCTCTACTGGTCCAAATATTGGACTTAGACCCAACCCGTGAGAACTGAGTCTGAGCCCTGTTTTAAAATGCTACCTATCAGGTTTGGTTAGCGGTGGGCGGGCGGTGTCGAGCAGGAGAGGGAGGTTGGGCCCGCTGCTTCTTATCTTCTCCTTTCCCTTTTTTTGTTTGTTTGTTTTTTTTTTGGTGTTGGGGGGGGGGGGGGGGGGGGGACCTTGCCCGAAATATGAAGGGGTCCTATTTTAGGACTCGAACCCTATCTGCAATAGACCAAGTTCGAGTTTGGGTATGGGTCGGTTCAATTTTTAACGGACCAAGACCTGAATCGAAAATATGAACGGATCCTATTTTAGAACTCAAACCCTACCAACAATAAACCAGGTTGATTAATGTCATGTCCTGGTCGGTTCTGGATTTCAGATTTTTGTGACAGTGCTAGTTACCTCCTATATTTGCATTTTTTTAAATTTAAAAAGAAAAAAGGAGGAAAAAACATTTGGATCAAAAGTGGTATTAGTATAATATATTGTACATATACTATAACTATGTACAATATTGCTCATAACTTTCAAAAATGAGAAAATAATAAAACTATTTTTGAAAAATTCATATTTATACAGTATTGCACGATTTTTAACGTTTGATTAAGGGATATGATTAAATTCAAAATTTGGATGGAGGAAGAGTGGGGAGTTGTCTCCTACACTTACTCTTCCATTTTTTATTTTAAAAAGAAAAAATGAGAAAATTTCTAGAAAAAAGTGGTTTAGCATAATATATTGTATAGACTATGTTTAGACCAATCGTGGGTTATAGACCCCCCCCCCCCCCCCCCCCCCCCCCCCCCCCGTGCCAAAAAAAAAACCACTTTTGGAAGCTATTTCCCCACCTGACCAACCTAAGCAACTGACACGTCAGCAGATGCCGCAGTCACAAACTTTTTTCTTTCTTTTGAGACTGTTATTATCAGCTGCAGCCTTAGTTCATTTTACATTTGAGTTAAAGAGACTTCGAGACTTATACAAAAATTATTACATTAAAATGTGTTAAACTTAGGCCGCACTAGCCATTTGTAGTCTCTATCTACATATTCTCCAATTCCCTCACTATAATAGATGCCGCAGTTGGAGACTATGATCTTTGTTACATCTAGGCAGCAGATGGCTACTGTGACATAAGTTTAACACATTTTAACTTAACAATTTATGTATAAATGAAGTGTCACGCCCCACTTCCCAAAAATACGAAATACGAGTACGTGACATTGGCCCAGCGAATGACTAACGTCACCCATAAGCTGTTTATCCGATCAACTCAAAAATATAATCAATACAGAACAAATGCGCAGGCAATATAATAATCTCATGAACAATAGTACTTGGAATTAAGCAATAAAAATATCCAAATACAATAATAATCCAACGTCTGGCAACAAATAACAATATTCGGGACATAAGTCCAAAACAAAAATAAATCTAATCCAAATAATAATAAGTCTCAATACATTAAGTTTATTAAAGTAATAAGCAATTAGAAAGCAGGAGTCTTCACACTGTTTGTTCTCCAATTTCAGCAGGCAACTGTTCTCCAAAATCTGCAATTTAATAAATTGCAGGAAAAGAAAAAGAAAAACAAAACACCCGTCAATGCAAGTTACGGGCTGCTTGTAGTGCAGAATACAAGTACATGGAAAGGATAAACAAATAAAATAGAATAGACATGATAACAGAATATAACAACTAGTATGGCAAGATAAACAAGTGTAAGTAGCATGTAATAATTGTCGAGTGAACAAGTATCATGTAATATTCGATATCAATAGGAACAATGATGAACAATATGCAATATCGATGTTGTGTTAATCCTTAAGTCTATTATTCATTTTAATCCCAACTAATACATGTACTACTGTTTCCCATGTGTTCCTTACCACAGGTTCGATGCATACAATCAATTTTGTTTTAGATTGTGTGGCGAATTCTATAGATCATGTGTCGGTACGGTAATCACTGATATGATACAATAATGTTGCACAATTCATTATAATGATACACTGATACACTGATTCACAAGTTCACGGGTTCACGAGTTCACGGGTTCACAAGTTCAAGACACGAAAGATAGGGGTGCCGTAGTTAGCGCTCCACAATCAATCGGTAAACACTGGCCGACATAGTCACTATATTATTCATTACTCAAGTCATTCTCTTAAACTCCGGCTTGTTAACTATTTTATTAATACAACAATACAATATGCAATCTAGAGACACGAGATAAACGATAATAACAATAGGGAAACAATAGGATGATAACATGGAATATGGTGTACTAGGTGTCCAAGCAACATGGTATAGGGTATTTTACAAGTATTCGACAAATATAACACGAATAACACATTAAACACAGATATCTCAAGATAGCATGAACATATACATCAAAAGTGGTCAACCCTAGGTTAATTCATGTCATATATGGCGTGAGGCAACTATGGTCAAATCATCACAATAGAGACAATATCTTCAAATAAAAATGTCGGAGACCACCCCGGCGTGGAGTTGCTTGCCTCCTCGATCAGACCCGCGCCCAACACCAACTTCAGTCTTTGGATCTCCAGCTCTTTCTCAATCACAGCCTCGCGAAGGAAAGACTCCGAGGCCTACCGCCCACTCAAGGCATCCGAGATGGACCAGTCTATCTCGATTACCCACCAGTCCCGGTCAGCTATAGCTTTTTTCAGACGAGCCACCTCCAGACTGAGCTCCCTAGATTTGTTCGTAAAATAATTTACCGCGGCCACTCAATCACGAGCCTATTTTCGCTGGCAAGCCAGAGCCACTTCCAACGCCTCCTTCCCGGCTCGGACCCAGGACACCTCGGCAGAAATCGGGCCGGTTCCCAAGGTCTCGTGCGTCTATCCAAGGACAAGAAACAAACCATCACAAGGAAAGCTAGAAAAGTGCTCAAGTCGCAAAGCCTCGGTCCAAAAAAGAATATTTCATTTCTTTCAAAAAATTGATACAAAAGCCGCGGTGGCCAGTTCGCTCGAGGCATTTACATCAAAAAACAAAAAGAAAAAACTATTCTATTCTTGAGGGGGGGTGGCACCTCATCTTCGGCAGTCTCCCGCCGGGGTCGGTGGAAGGTTCACCTCCCAACCATAGTAGAGGTGGTCCACGCTCTGCTCGGGGTAGATCTGCCTGAAGTGCGCCTTGGCCTGCTCATACGCCTCGTCCGGCGCTATAATCAGAGCTTCCGCCGAGGATGCCTCCATCCTCTTCAGGGCCTTCCGCCCCTTCTCCGCCTCCTCCTCAGTCCTATCCTTGAGACGAGCCACGTCTGCCTTGTGGATGTCGGATAGCAAGGCTATCTGGGCCTCGTGGACGGTCACCATGGTCTGAGCCTCTTTCAGGTCGTCCGTAGCCTTGTTCAGCTCGCAGAGGTACTTCTCCGCGTTCCTCCTCTCGATGTAGATCTCCTTCTCCAAGTACTTTTGGAAGTGCTGACCATGGAGCATCGCCTGTCCGAGGGGGAAAAGATCAGAAAAATTCCACCAAGTTAAAACCAGGGAAAGAGGTGCCGAATTAACTCACCGAAATATGCATTTGGGACCAGCGCATGAAGGCCTGCTCGGCCGTCTACGATGCCAGCGCCATGAAGTCACGCTTGGTGCCGGCCTTTGTGACGAACTCTACCGCCACTGGTCCGTCGAGCAGACTGTCCCCCTGCACGATCGACCAATCAGGGGCGAAGGGCCGCAGTCCCTGTTGGCCCACCATCTCCTCGGCGGTGGGGCGTGGCGGGGGAAGCCCCTTCCCCGGGGCATCAACAGTTTTCTCCGAACTGCCCCCTGCATCCCGGGCGCCCTCGGCATGGGGGGTGGTGATGCTTCTTGGCCTTCTTTGCTTGAGAAGGCTCCTTGGCTACCGGGGCCGGCACCTTGGCGGACCCCCCGGCCTGAGCGGCTAGCTTCTCTTGCTCCGCCTTCTTCTTCTTCTGCATATCCGCCCTCGCCTTCGCGGCAACGGCCAACAAGGCTCGCCTATCATCCACCTGTTCGGAAGACATCTCTGCAAGAATGAAGAAAGAGGCTAAAGTTAATAGGAAGGCAGAAAGATGAAAAATTCAGAACGAAACATACTAGGGTCGGTCGGGCTCAGTCCGGCCCGGGCGAGGTGTAGCTCGGTCACTCGAGGCCACGCAATACTGTGCCCCCTAACTGTAGAACCCCGTATTTTCAAATATTATTTTAAATATTTGAAAATGAATTTAAATTGATTTTTGGAGATTTAATTAATATTTTCTAAAAGTTTATCTTTTTACACGTGCAAATACTTTTATGAGAAGTTTGAAAGTCAAGTTTTCTTCATGAAAAATTATTATTTAATATTTGGAATTTATTTAGTATTTTTCCAGATGCAAATTTTGAGAAAAGAAGGACATTTTTGCAAATTTGTCATTTTTAGGGGTTAAAATACAAATGTACTTTCTGGACGATTTGAACAGTACCGGTTGAGATTTAGGATTTTATTTTACTTTTAGATCCTAATTTAAATGAATTTGATTGAATTTCCAAGAATAGAGCTACATATATAAAGTAGTATTTTGAAGGGATTATTTTGTAAAAATGATGTAAAACCCTAAACTCCTTCATCCCGGGTGTTTAAAAGGATTTTTGCAGCCGTCATTCGCTGCACAATATAGAATTTTGTGATTTGTTTTGGTGGAGCAAGAGGAAGATTTGGATCTCGCAAAAAGGAAGGCTTTTTCGTTGGATCTTCTCAATTGAAAGGTGAGTGACATTGTTTTATTTTGTTTTGTTTTGTGAGTGATATGAAGTCTGTTTGTGAATATGTGAACGATTGTTCATCGTGTGTTGTTCCATTTAGTGTATTTTGTGTGGATCGATGTAATGGTTGTTGTTGGTGTTATACATGTGAAATCTATGAATGACTAGTAGATATTGGTTTATAAAATTGTATTGCTAGAAAGCACGTTAAGATTTGAGTATGGTTATGAGCGGATGGATGAACCTCTGGATCTTGTGTTTACAAATCAGATCTTAGTTATGAGTTGTGAAGAAATTTAGTATTGAGAAACCCTAATGGGAAAAATTAGTAATTTAGAACATGAGAACTTGAGTTTTGAGATATTGGATGTTTTGAGTAATGTATCCATAGTGAGGATTATTTGAGATTTGTCATTTTTACCTGAATACGATTATTTTCATAAATAATGAATCTTTAGAAAAACTCCAGTTTCAATTTTGTATTCAGACCTAAATTATGTAAACTGTAGGCCGACAGTCGACTGGTCTACTGTACAGTCGACTGGCACGACCCTGCTGTTGTGTCTTCAGTTTCTTGAAAATTTGTTCGGTACAGTCGACTTAACCCTTATACAGTCGACTGGTATACTTAAAATTATTTTGCAAAATTAGTGTTGATTTCCTCTCTGGACAGTCGACCTATGACATCTTAAGTTGACTTATAATAATTAGAATATTTTCTTAAAATCATGGATATGCTCCCTCTGGGCAGTCGACTTACTACAGTATAAGTCGACTGGTACTAATAAGTTTTTGTAACTTGAGTATTCATTCAATGATTAGTTTTCAGATACTTTAGCCCATACTTTGTATTCAGTTAAGCATATGATTTTGAGATATTCAGTTGAGCTATTTTGTTGGAAAGTTGGTTTACACATTTGAGTTTGAGTCTCTAGAGGATGTGTGTGGCCCTAGTACTCCGGCGTTGAGCTATTTTGTTGAGGCCTGTTGAGGCATTTCAGTTGGTTAGTTTTTTTGAGTTAAGTCCGGTAGGGTACACCACTCTAGGAGATTCGTTGAGTAATTAAGTAACCCAAAAATAATAAGGACAGGCACTAGTGGTGATATGATGAACGGGAACATGAGTCAAGTACCTCAGTATGGCTTTCGGTGTGAGATTTAATCTCCGGAATTATCGAAGTATCTTACTTTGGGTGTGGGATCTATCTCCGGAATTATCCAAGTATTTTACTTTGGGTGTGGGATGATCTCCGGAATTATCCAAGTAGTTGCTTTCGGTGTGGGATTGATCTCCGGAATTATCAGAGTCGAGGCGACGCACATGTGGTATTCGTGTGATGAGGTCATTGCTTTCGGTGTGGGATGATCTCCGGAATTATCACGGTAAAATACCTGTGGTGTGGGATCTATCTCCGGAATTATCGGGGCATGGGCTAATACTCACAGTTTATCTTTATCTCGTAGTAGTCATCGTGTTAGGATTAGTTGCATAACGGAGGATTAAACCCTATGAAGTGAAGACGTTAAGGGCTTGCACCGAACCTATGTAGAATGGGATGCATAGACTTTGACAAGTACGCATTAGAGAGTCCGCATATAGGATTTGTGTTTTCTTGACTTGGTTTTATGCATGTGATTTCCTGTTTCCTACACTTGACACTTGGTTTAGTATCACTTGTTGTTTACATTTCTTGCTACTTCATATTTTATGTATTTTGGTTCTCTATATGTTGTTTAAAAATCCTTGCTTAATGTTTATTTATGTGTTTTGTTTGTTTTATGTCACTCACACCATTTATGGCTGACCCCTTTAGTTTTGGGGGTTAGGGATCATCTCTAGCCTCATGTGTTGCAGGTTGTTGCTTAGAGTTTGGAGGTTGGAAGCTTGAGATAGTTTTGAGATAAATTGATTTATTAGAGTTCGTGTAAATTATGTAAAAGATCATGTTGTAAATAAAAGAAAACTATGATTGAGATGTTTTAAATTCCGCTGTGCTATGTAAGTGATTGTTGTAATAAAAGTTGAAAATTTTAGTGGTGTTGGTTGTGTTTAATGTTACATTGAAGTTGATGCTGGGATTGTGCCACGTATTTTCTAAGATATTATATTAGAAATTCGGGACGCTACACTAACTATCTTTTCCACTCGCTTCCACCCCTTTGCTGTCAAGTCGCTTAGCTTCGGAGGTTTATGGTACGGCTTGAAGAAGCTCCACTGGGTCGGTATTCCCCAAGCCTTCTCACTCCGCACTACAAAATACTTCTCTTTCCACCCTTTGATAGAATCCGGATGGTCGTGCATGATTTTCTTGTGCGGCCTGGGTGAGAAGTAGAAAATCCCTTCCTGATCTCCGAGCGAGCTGATCTCTAGGATGGCTCGGAAGTACGTCAACCTCGGCTTCACCCCCTTCTCTTGGCACCTCAGAATAAAACAGCTCAAGTGCTTCCAAGAGTTCGGGCCATACTGCATGGGGCATAGCTTCATCCAATTCAAGACCCTATTAGCAAAGGGATGCAGAGGCAGCCTCAGGCCCGAGGCAAAGGCATCCTCAGGAAACATACAATAGCCCGGCGCCAGGACCGTGGTGGGCCCAATGCTGGGGCTCGGAATAAAGACTTCGAACTCCCGCGGGATGAAATAAGAGGCCCTCAGAATGTGGAGATAGTCCGCCCTTAGGATGCACGGGATGATGTCCATCCGAATCTTCACCCGGCCCTCTTCACCTGGCACGGGAGGGATGGGGCCTATGTCCTTGATATCATCAGGATACGTCCGAATCGACCCCAGATTTTTGAAGGAGACTGGGGGGAACTCGAGCCCCGGTCTGGGTGCATATTCATCTTGCGGAGGAGGACTGTCCGGGATAGTCAGCTTCCGCTTCTTCCGGCGAGGACGAGCCTTCCTCTCGGGAGACGGCGTCGACAGGGGTGGGACAGGTGGAAGGTCATCCCCGACCGACCTTCCCGCTGTGCCTTTGCCAGCACCCTCTTCAGCATCCTCATCCTCATCATCAACAGCGCCCTCATCATCCTCATCATCATCATCGGTATCCAGATCCTCCTGATCCTCATCCTCCCCTCCTCTTCGCCTTCGGCGCCCTGGTTCTCCTTGTCCTCTCCCTCCTCCTCTTCACCCTCGGCTCCCTGACCCTCCTAATTCTCCTCATCCTCTTCCTCCTGCTCTTCTCCCTCACCAACAAGCTCCTTCCCCGGCCTTCGAGATCTCAGTGGCGACACTATGAAGACTTCGTTGTCACTACTAGCCGACCCAGGGTCTATCAGGACTGCCTGCTTCACCTTATACTTGCTAAAAGATGAGGACGTCTCGGACTCGCACTCCTTCGCAGAGCGACTCGACGAGCTAGCCTCGGATCCGGACTGAACGCGCGACATTACAAAACAGAGAATACTAACCTGAAAAGTTACCGAATGATCACCAAAAAATGTCGCCGACGGCAAGAAAAACCCTGTTCTTGAAATAGTGGAGAGTGAGAGTAAAGAAATGAAGAAGAAAAAGTGAAGAGGGGGGAGGGGATTTATAAGGGAAAAAGCGATTCCTCAATTTCCGCAATTAAGATCTGGCCGTTGGATCTTAACCATCAAGATCTAATGGCTGCCAAGATCTGGAGACGCTTTGATCCTTGCGCTCCTGATGTCAGCAGTGGGCGTGGAATTACCCAAACTACCCCCAGGCCTTTTTTCCCTACACAACGGACTTTCTCGACAAGTCAATGGAGCTCGACGCTCGGATGGCACCACGAGCCACAATTCCCTTTATATTTTCAAGAAAGGTCGACGCTCGGATGGCACTGCGAGCCACAATTCCTCTTCTATTTTACAGAAGGGTCAACGCTCGGATGGTATCGCGAGCCACAATTCCCCTTCTATTTGTTAAAGAAGGGTCGACTCTCGGATAGCACCGCGAGCCACCCCTTCTATTGTTACAGAAGGGTCGACGCTCGGATGGCACCGCGAACCACGATTCCCCTTCTATTGTTACATGAGGGTCGATGCTCGGATGGCACCACGAGACACAATTACCCTTCTATTGTTACATGAGGGTCGACACTCGGATGACACCGCGAGCCACAATTCCCCTTCTATTGTTACAGAAGGGTCGACGCTCGGATGGCACCACGAGCCACAATTCCCCTTCTATTTTCAAGAAGGGTCGACGCTCGGATGGCACCGCGAGCCACAATTCCTCTTCTATTTCATAGAAGGGTCGACGCTCGGATGGTATCGCGAGTCACTATTCCCCTTCTATTTGTTACAGAAGGGTCGACGCTCGGATAGCACCGCAAGCCACATTTCCTCTTCTATTGTTACAGAAGGGTCGACGCTCGGATGGCACCGCGATCCACGATTCCCCTTCTATTATTACATGAGGGTCGACGCTCGGATGGCACTGCGAGCCGCAATTCTACTTCTATTGTTAGATGGTATCGTGAGCCACAATTCCCCTTCTATTTGTTACAGAAGAGTCGACGCTCGGATAGCACCGCGAGCCACATTTCTCCTTCTATTGTTACAGAAGGATCGATGCTCGGATGGCACCGCGAGCCACGATTCCCCTTCTATTGTTACATGAGGGTCGACGCTCGGATGGCACCGCGAGCCACAATTCCCTTTCTATTATTACAGAATGGTCGACGCTCAGATGGCACCATGAGCCACAATTCCCCTTCTATTCTTACAGATGGGTCGACGCTCAGATGGCACCGTGAGCCATAATTCCTCTTCTATTCCACAGAAGGGTCGACGCTCGGATGGCATCGGGAGCCATAAGTCCCCTTCTAATTTTACAGGGGCTCGGAGCTCGGATGACACCGCGAGCCCCAGAGTCTCCCTCTATCCCACGACAGGGGGCTCGACTGCCGACCCCCAAAGCCTGACAAACTGAGCCCCGTCTCATCTAACCTCGGCGTCATCTCGCTCTTCCAACTAGCGAAAGGACCGTCTACCGACCCCAGGCGCTCGACAATGCCGACCAATGCCAGCCGTCAAGACTCCTAAAGCATTAAACACAATGAAATCCTCCAGTTGCTACTATTCACAAGGGGGCTCGGACCTCGGATGTCACCGCGAGCCCCAGAAGCACTCCCCTATTAACAAGAGGGCTCGGGGCTCGAATGACACCGTGAGCCCCTACCGCTCTCCCCTACCATTCTCCCCTATTCTCTAGGGGCTCGGAGCTCGGATGACACCACGAGCCCCTACCGCTCCCCTCTATTCCCAAGGGGCGCGGAGCTCGGATGACACCGCGAGCCCCTACCGCAGTCCCCAATTCACACGGGGGCTCGGAGCTCGGATGACACTGCGAGCCCCTACCGCTCTCCTCTATTCCCAGGAGGCTCGGAGCTCGGATGAAATCGCGAGCCCCAAAAATTCTCCTCAAGCGACGGGCTCGCCGACCGACCCTCTATGCTCGGCAAGTCGAACTCCAACCCAACAGGCGTTGGCATCCCCTTGCTCTTCCAACTAGCGAGGGGGTCGCTTGCTGACCCTAGACGCTCGCCGACCGACCTTCTATGCTCGGCCCATCGATCTCCAACCCAACAGGCGTTGGCATCCCTTGCTCTTCCAACTAGCGAGGGGGTCGCTTGCCGACCCTCGACGCTCGCCGACCGACCTTCTAAGTTTGGCGCGCCGACCTCCAACCCAACATGCATTGGCATCCCTTGCTCTTCCAACTAGCGAGGGGGTCGCTTGCCGACCCTCGACGCTCGCCGACCGACCTTCTATGCTCAGTGCAAAAAGGATCAACTTATACAAGCATGATTCACTATCAAACTGATCTTCCTTCAGCTACAATCAGTACATTTCTAATTTATCCTTCACTACAAGGTTGTTTATCATGGGGAATTCAAAAGAAGGCCAGTACACCAATTAGTATACATGATACAAATACTGCACGAGCATGCAAAAACATACAAAAACTTGACAAAAGCAGAGAATAAAGTAACACAAGGGAAACAATAAATCTTATATTAGAGAAACACTCAATACAGACAACAACAAAAACAACACAAGTAGTAAGATAAGGATAAGAAGAAGAAGAAGTCGCCGACCTCCAACCCAACAGGCGTTGGCATCCCCTCGCTCTTCCAACTAGCGAGGGAGCCGCCTGCCGACCCTCGAAGCTCGTCCACCGACCCTCTATGCTCGGCGAGCCGATCTCCAACCCAACGGGAGTTGGCATCCTCTTGCTCTTCCAACTAGCGAGAGGATCGTCTGCCGACCAAGGGCTCGTCTGCCGACCCGAAGGCTCGGCAAGCGTCATTCCGACCCCTCTATACAGCATCCTGCGCAAAACTCCGACGAGGGATCCCTTCCTCCTAACCCCTGGCCTCTTCTGGAAATAGCAGATTTTACTTTCTCACCGCACCCTCCACCCTGCTCTTCCTACAGAGGCAAAGAACCGCTCCTACACGGCTGGTTCACCCAGTCCTCCAGGAGTGTGGGGCTTGTGATATGGGTTGGATGACGTGGCCCCTCCTGGGCCACAGGATCCCCCTCAAAATGCGCACGCCTCTAGATCATCCAGATTTGCCACGTCAGCGCTGGAAAACCGCCCGGGTCTCTGCCACGTCAGCCCGAAAATTGCCCGGGTCCTTGCCACGTCAGCCCTATACTGCCCGGGTTTCCACTGCTTCACCCCCACGGGCAACCGGGTCCGGACCCGGCCCCAAAAATGGGTCCAGACCTGGTTGGCATCTTCTATAAATACCAGACCCCTACTTTTTTTCTAGGTAATCGATCTTTTCCCACCAAAATCCTAGTAACTGTTACTCTCTCTCAGTAGCTAACTAGATCGTTGGAGGGTCTGCCACCGGGACCAACCCCGGTGTTCCGAGACCGTCTGCAGGTGCACGAGACCTCGGATCCGAGCCCCCCGATCCGAGCCGAGAATTCAGCCTCCTCCTCACTACGGCCTACTTCCGTACCGTTCGCCCGGCCGAGGGCCGCTCGCATAGGAGCTTCCTCTATCAAATACAAATCGAGTAAGAACTCACACCTGGTGCATCCACACGCCTCCCAAAAACAAACTGCATCAGTTATTAATATTTATAAACTTACTGCAAGTCTAAAACGGGCAATCATGTGGTCTATGCTCTCTCCAAATGCCGTATAAGTGCACCATTCTGTCACCCATTATCCACTTGTAAGCCTTTTGACACTTAATACATTTCTTATGTAATTCTCTCGGATTAATTGAGACGGGATAAAAGTAAAGTATTTGTGGACTTTTGAAGTGGGTCTTGATATGGTGGATTGTTGTTCACTTTGACTATGACCGCTACCGCATGATCACGATGATGTCATTATATTGTACTTGGATTTATTCATGTATTTGGGCAATGTGATCCAGAATTTTGCTGACTTATTCAGATCATGACTATTTGACATTAATATATTGGTTTCAAGTATTCTTGTTGGTATTTTGGTTCATATATGCATGTTGGTTGATATTTTTGCTTTCGACTCTGATGATTCTTGTGAATGTTGTAAGGATTCTTGAACAACTTATGGATGATGAAAATCATTCGCTGGGTTTTTGTTTCGTATCCGTATTTCGTATTCTTTTTTAGAAGCGGGGCGTGACAAGATTTTTAGTGGTATGTAAATTAAAAGAGAAGAAATAGTTCAAAGAAATCCAATTGAAAGAGAAAAGCACTAGCTTGATAGAGTTTGAGTAATGATTTAGAATGAACTCATGAAGATATAATATTGTAAGTTTTGATGTGAAGAAAAATGAATGGAATTATGTGAGTATTTGTAGATTTTCTTAAATTTCGGATTTCAACTTTTACCCCCAAAGCTAACCAGTATATAGTTATGGATTATTCCAGAATTAAAAGAAAAAACAAAACGGGTGGCTCGGTCGGGCCCAACGGTTGGCCCACCGAGCCAACACGGATTGGCCCAGAAAGAGCTGGTCAGATTTCAATCGATGGCAGGCCAGGCCAACCTTGGGCCAAACCCATCAAACTGCGGCCCGGATTTGGCCACTTACTCACTGACGGGCCAGGCCCAGCCTGATCGATGGCAATCCGGGTCCGAACTAGACAGGCCGGGTCCATGTGGTCTGCGGGCCAGTCCGGCCCACTTGCAATCCCTATCACATGCCAAAAAATGCAGTTAAATAGAAGCAGACAAAAGTGTTTGGAGGAATGGGTAGGAGTCTTAATCACCTAAAGTAGAATACCAACGACTATAATTTTTGATGAAAAATCCATCCATTTTCTGTCACCCTTTCTGTCAGAATCATGGACGAGTGGGATTTTCAAGAACAGCCAAATCTAGAAGCTGGGGCCACTAATCTCTACTATTATAATGGGAGAAGGCCTTAGTGGTATTTGTCATTAATTTTTTTTTTTTTTAATTCTGTCATTTTGAAGCCAACTCACTTTGGTAAATATTTTCGAAAGTGGACCAGTTTGGTAAATAGTTTCGAAAGTTGATCGGTTTGGAAATTATTTTCCTTTTTTTTTCTTTTTCCTTCTTCTTCCACGTGCATCGCACGTGCATATTTTCGAAATGGACCAGTTTGGTAAATATTTTCGAAAGTGGATCAGTTTGGAAATTATTTTTCTTTTTTTTCCTTTTTTTTCTTCTTCCTCCACGTGCATCGCACGTGCATGATACTAGTCATTCAATAATGGGAAAGACCAGTAGACTACACGTAAAACTACTAAAAAATAAAGATTTTGATAATATTTTAATTTTTTTTGTTTGTCTGAAAATTTAATACGTTTGAAATAAAAATTGATGTATGTATTACATTTGCCTTCAATAATAAGTAGCGTGTCGAAAACAACCTACGAAACCTGTCATTAAGCATTCTAATAATGTTCCGACTGATTGGATCACCAACCTGCTTCTTACCTGATTAACAATGATTCAAGAATTAAGTACCTTCTTCTACGCAAACCTTGTTTATCATCTTTACAATATATTATGCTAAATCACTTTTGGTTCAAGGATTTTTTTAATTTTTTCTTTTTAAAACAAAAAAAAGATCAAATGGAGGAAGTAACTTCCCACTCTTTCTTCATCCAATTTTTGAAGTACAATCATATCTTTTAATCAAATCTTAAAAAGCGTGTATGAAATATTGTATAAATGTTGTTAGAGAATTTTTTCAAAAATAGTTTTGTTATTTTTTTTATTTTTAAAAATTATGTGTAACATATTGTACAGAATTTATATTTAAAAATTATGAACAATATATTAGACCGGGATCATGATAGTAGTCAATCAAATGAAAAGCTTTGAGAATTGAGAGCCGCCCACGTAGCCCCATACGTCACTTTGGGAGCTTAACATCCGTTGTGCTTATAAAAATTCAGTAGAAATGCAATTCAAATCAATAGCCTGGGCGTATGGCCAGGTCCAACCAACACCCAAGCCCAGCTCTTTAAAGTCCGGTCAAGTTTTTAACGAACATGATATGCAGGCTTTATAGTTGTAAACGGGTTTGGGGCTTATGGGCCTTTTTATAGTCCTAGGCCGGAGTTGGGCTACATGTAGGGCGAAAACGGTTCAGACTTTCCGAATAACCGTATTCTCTCTCTCTCATTCTCAGTAACCGTTCTCTCCGTTTTTCTGATTGAAAGGAAGAATTTTTCAACTTATGGTTCGAGCCTTCTGCACTATTTGTGTTATTGCATTTTGCCCCTTTTCACCATTTTGTGGATTGTTGTTTTGATTTCTATGGCATTTTATGTCGAATTAAGTATATCTTAACTTTGGTTGAATTAGATGATATCCTGTGATTCGACAAATATATATATGTGAAGAAGTAACACATTTGGGTGGTTGTCAATGGGGACTGTCATAAGTAAAGGTGTCACCAGCTTTGGCGCAGTTGTCGGAAGTGCTTTCTCTGCTCCAGTCAAGGCCATATTTGGCAGTTCATGCGAGTACGTATCTTCTTTCAAATAGTGATGATTGTACTGTACCAAGTTTATATGATTTGAAAACGAACAAGACATATATGATAAGCAGGGCCGGCCCTGCCATGTAGGCGGGCAAGGCGGCCGCCTTGGGCCCCCGCCGAAATCGACATTTTTGGGGCCCCCGATTCCAAACTTCCCTTGTAAATATAGGCACGCATTTCGCGCGTAAAAAAAAAAAAAAATTATTAGGGGCCCCCAATTTCAAACTTCTCTTGTAAATATAGACTTGTATTTCGCGCGTAAAAAAAAAAATTGTTATTAGGGGCCCCCATTTAATTTTAAATTTGAGTGATTTAAAACAAATCCACATTTAAATGGATATCAAACCCGAAACCCACATTTAATTTAAGCCCATATTTAATATATGGATGATTGGGGGTCTTAATGTTAATTTCCCTTACAAAAAAAGTTTATTTATTAAACAAATTCCTAAAACCCCCTCCCTCCAACCCAATTTCTTAAAACCCCCTCCCAGGCTCCAACTCTTCCTCATCCATTATTGTAAGTCTCTGACTTTCTTTTTCTTCCTTCTTCCTGTTTGAGTATCCATTATTCTAAGTCTCTGACTTTCTTTTTCTTCCTTCTTCCTGTTTGAGTCCCGACCGAAAGCCCCAAAAAAAACCCAATTTCAAACTTCCAAATCCACGTATATACTCCCCCAATTTCAAATTAATTTGAGGGGTAAGTTAAGTGAAGGGTGCTCTACCTTGTGGCAGTGTTCGTTTTTCGAGAGAATTCCGTGAAGGTATATTTTTTTGTATCTTTGATTATAGATTTTTGTACCTTACGTAACTTTATGCAAAAATCATGGTAGAGTGATGCTTAGAGCGTGAATAACACGCTTAAGGTGTAAGATTTCAATTTTAATACTAATAGTTTCGAAATTTTTCCTAACCTAGGGTTTGGGTTTAGGAAAATCATGGTTATTGTGTAGTGTGTACTAAGAATGATGTGCATTAATATAGGATAATTTAGGAGCATCTAAGATTAATTTTAGCAATTGTTTGATAATTATAAGAATTTTTTCCCGTTGTCGAAAATTTGTGAAATTAATTGTGTAGTGTGTATTTCATCAAAAAAAAAATTGTGTGGTGTGTACTAAGAATGAAGTGCATTAATTGTTTGAGTTGCTTAATTTTATGTTAATTATGTTATTGAAGTTGAATAGTTGCTTAATTAAGTTGAAAATTGATATGTTAGGCTTAATTCAGATTTTTATTTATTTTTCCAGTTTTATCATGCCTCGAAAATATGTGTCTGGCGCATTAAAAAGAAAGAAGAAACAAGAAGAAAATAAATTTATACAATCTCAAGTTGGGGCATTTGATAAATTTCTTACCAACAAACCAGTCTCAAGTGGTAATGATAATGAAGAAGAAGTTCAAGAACATCAACAGTTGAATGTGGGTGATGAAAATGAAGAACCAGTTGAAGAGTTGAATGAGAATGTTAATTTGGATGTGGGTGATGAAAAGGTAGAACCAAATCCAAATGAAGAATATAGGCCTATAAATATTTATGATCCGATGAATTGGGAGATTATTGATCAAAAAGTTCGGGATTTATTAGTTGAAAGAGGGCCTATTAGAGTTGATATTGATTTTCCTAAAGATGACGAAGGTAGACATTTTTCTTGTGTACACTACACTCGAATGTTGTTAAATGGGGAAAAGTCTGATAGAAGATGGCTTGTTTATTCAACTGGTTTGGATAAAGTGTTTTGCTTTTGTTGTAAATTGTTTAAGAAAGAAGGGAACAATCATCAATTGTCAAGTGAAGGGTTCAAAGCATGGCATAATATGTCATAGACTTCAAGGTCATGAAGAGAGTGAAGACCACATTAATTGCATGACAAGTTGGCTTGAATTGGAGACGAGGCTCAGAAAATGTGAAGTTATTGACAGATGTGTGGAACTACAAATTATAAAGGAAAGAGAACATTGGAGACAGGCATTGTTACGAATTATTGCTTTAATTAAAACACTAGCTAAAAATGCATTGGCATTTCGTGGTGACAATGAGAAGATTTATGAAGAGAATAATGGTAATTTCTTAAGCTTCATTGAAATGATTGCCGAATTTGATCCCATCATGAAAGAACACATTAGGAAATTCCAAAGCGGTGAATCTCGTCAGCATTATCTTAGCCACAAAATTCAAAATGAATTGATAGAATTGTTGGCAAGTAAGGTAAAAGGTGCGATCAATAAAACAATCAAAGAAGCAAAGTATTATTCAGTAATACTTGATTGTACTCCAGATGCAAGTCATGAGGAACAGATGTCTCTTGTCATACGGTGTGTTGATGTTTCAAAAAGTCCGATAAAGGTGGAAGAATTCTTTTTAGAATTTTTAGTTGTAGATGATACATCTGGGTTGGGACTTTTTAAAGTACTTGAAGATGTTCTGATGGTTCTTGGGCTTGATATTTTGAATGTTAGAGGACAGGGTTATGACAACGGTTCTAATATGAAGGGGAAGAACAAAGGTGTGCAAAACAGGTTAATTACTGTTAATCCTAGAGCTTTTTACACGCCTTGTGGTTGTCACAGTCTTAATCTTGCAATTTGTGATATGGCCAATAGTTGTAATAAAGCTGTGTCTTTCTTTGGAGTTGTACAACGTTTGTATACGATATTTTCATCTTCTACAAAGCGATGGGATATTTTGAAAGGATATGTGTCAAATCTCACGCTTAAGACATTATCACAAACTCGTTGGGAAAGCCGTGTTGAAAGTGTTAGAGCAATAAGATTTCAACCTGTGGAGATAAGAGATGCATTAATTGACTTGGCAAACAGTGATGCAGATCCTAAGATCAAGAGTGAAGCTAGTTCCTTAGCAACGAATGAGATGGAGAATTGGGAGTTTTTACTGGGTATGATTATTTGGCACAATATATTATTTACTGTTAATTCTGTCAGTAAATACTTGCAAGAGGAAGACATGCATATTGATGTTGCTATACTTCAATTAAAAGGGCTCATTGCGTTTTTTGAAGAGTACAGAGAAACTGGTTTTATGGAGGCTATGACTGAAGCTAAAATAGTTGCAGAGAAATTGGGAGTTGAACCTGTTTTCGTAAAGAAGCGTGTCATCCATAGAAAGAGGAAATTTGATGAAAGTGGCAGTGAAGAAACAACACAATCACCTGAAGAGGAATTTAGGATTCATTACTTCCTAACTGTAGTAGATCAAGCTATTTCTTCACTCAACAGTAGGTTTGAACAATTTGTCAAATATGAAAAAATCTTTGGATTTTTGTTTGATTTGGAGAAGTTGAGAAGTCTACATGATGATGAGTTGAAAGTTTACTGTGCCACTCTTGAAGAGTTCCTACATCACGACTCACATTATGATATTAATAAGGATGATCTGTTTTTAGAGTTGAAGCGCCTCAGATTAATTGTACCATCGGAAGCAAGAAAAGCAATTGATGTGCTTAATTATTTGCAAAGGATGGATGGTATATTTCCATATGCATGGATTGCGTATCGTATTTTGTTGACCATACCAGTTACTGTTGCTTCTGCAGAAAGAAGTTTTTCGAAGTTGAAACTTGTCAAGTCTTATCTTCGATCAACCATGTCTCAAGAGAGATTGAATGGATTAGGCTTACTGTGTATTGAGAAGGCGATGGTAGAAAAGCTTGATTATGAACATTTAATTAGTGAGTTTGCTGCACGGAATGCGAGAAGAAGTCATGCACTGGGATGATTAATGATGTAGGTATAACTCCTTAATGTTTATGTTTCTCCTATGTTTCATTTCTTCACTTCAGTGCTATTTCATTTTAATTTCATAATTTTCTGTTTCTAATTCATAATTTTCATTTCATCTAGATAGATGTGGAGGTGAATTGTTGGTGCAGCGTCAAGCATTAAATGAGATACAATCAGAGCTTTCCATTGACAGGTTTTGCATATTTGATTATATGTTTTCACTCTATTTTGCATATATGTATGATGCTTATGAGAAACTTGATATTCAATATGATCAAAAAAAAATGTTATTCAATGATTTATATTTTGTATATTTTGCTTTGAACAATGTGCAAATTTTGCAAAATTTGCTTTGGCAAAAAAAATTTTTTGCATGTTTTTTTTTAAATGTATGGGGTAGGGGGGCCCCATTTCGGAAGTTCGCCTAGGGCCCCCCGGAAGTCAGGGCCGGCCCTGATGATAAGTCGTCATTTGCGATATTTTTTTGGAAGGAAATACCGTCATTCTTCATCAAAATACTTTCTAATTAATGAAGTGTGTCCTAATCGTCAAACTCAAATGGGAAGTGTGGAATTCAGGGTGGAAAGGAAACAGAAACTCCTGATACTTGATTTTCTAATTTTTCCTGGCCTTATTCATCATCTTCACCCTGCATAACGAAAATACTCGTATGTTCAATTCTCTGCAGGGGTGTTTGTTTAGATACATGGGACCTAATCTGCTTTGTCGAACATCTGTGCATCACAAATATATTAAGACTTCTGATGGTTGCAATCCTCGCTTATATAAGTAAACTACAAAACTTTTCATTATCATGCTTGGCTATAGTTTCATCTACATTTCAAAATACTTGAATGGTGGGTCTCATATCTCTCTCATTTTAGCTCTTCTCTTCTTCTACCTCCTATTCAAAGTGGGAATCCTCCAATGCGTTGGGAGAAGCCTATGTAAAATGACATGGGCTGCATGTGAGACATATTTCACAGCACTCGAAGAGATCAGCTGCTTCTTGTGGCACAAATTTAAGCATACAAAGCGTGTATATCGCCATAGACTAGATGAATTGGAAGAAGGCTTCGGCAGAAGCGATGATGACGATGACTACGACTCCTCGGGTGATTATGCAACCAGTACTGTGAAGGTTATCAGAAGAAGGCGATCGGTAAGAGAAAGAAGGAAAGATCGAATTCGTAGCTCATTGTATCCTACAAGGCATAGCTCGAAAAGAATGTACCACCGTAGGAGTGGGAGCCATCACCACGTGAGATTGAAAACAAGCGAGGTTTCTTTTCGTGTGAAGGGATCAGGGAAGATGCATAGCTCGAGAAGACAGAGTCATCTACCCCACTATACACGGAGGAGATGAGATAGATAGATCTCTTCTTGTTTGGGGTTTACTTGCGAATTTGAAGCTTTTATTTTGATTGTAGAAAAGTGGATTTAGACTTTTGGTTGTGGACAACCTGATTATACCGAAATGCATGTTATGTTATATACATGCACATCTTCGATTCGATGTTACAAAATACATTTACAATTTGTATTTACAAAATCACCTCAGATCCTTTCAAGGTTCCTCTTTTGTCTTTTACTTAAATAAACAATTAACATTTTTTTTTTATCGGAAAAGGTTGGCCAAAGCCCCCTAGTTTCATTAAAAAGTTTTTAATAAAACAAACACAACAAAAATAAACAGTCTGGCAATGAATAAACAATTAACAATTATACTACGGAATTCAACAATTAGTTTAAAAATTCAACAGTTACTCTTAAAATGAGAGAAACGTTTTAGCGGAGGTTAATTGAGTTTCTGTCTAACAAAGAAAAGATGTCTTTGTCATCAAGATATTTCAGTAGTTGTCATTTTTTTAATTCTCAAGTTGGTTATTGTTTGCTTTCTAGCTTAGCGCATCTAATTGACTTCATATTCCTAGTTTCGTTTAATTTAAAACTCAAGAACAAATACCACCTAATGTACTTGTTTAGGCAAACAAGATTATTATGACTGTCGACGTGATCATGGGATGCTTTGATGATAAGTAACAGAGTGACGCATCAGTGCATTTTGAAGCACACTATTTGGAGAGATCACACAAGGAGATGCGCATCTCAAATCAATAAAACCTCAATCCAGTGGCATGTACAATTATAGTGCTTCCGCTAATAAATGTGAGCTTTTGGACCACAAGTATAGATAGCTGGACGATGAAAAGTGATGACGAAATCATTATGGCAGTTCCAGTACATAAACAAAGAATCAGTTTCGATTTTATATGTACGTGGGCCTCATGTTTTCTGTTCTTTTCTTTTTCCCCTTTTCCCTTGTCAGTTCCCTTCTTTGCTAAACCAAAGAAAAGTAAAATATGGAATTTACAAAATTCCTTCCGTCCTTCGTTTAATGATGTTGTTTAGCCTAATATGAATATATATTATTATTTTTTGAAGAAAAAGGTGAAATAAAAGATTTACAAAATACATCTTCGATGTTGTTTAGCCTAATATGAATCAGTTTTGATTTTGTAACATCTTCGATTCGCTGTTACAAAATACATTTACAATTTGGATAGATTCTTCTTAATTCTTGATTATAATTTTTTCTTTCAGATAAAAGAAAGAATAACGACTTTTATTTTACACAAGGATTTTTCTCTTTCATACTTATGCATACTTATAATGTGCACTTAAGAAAACAAAAAAGATTTGGACTTCATTTCCTTGGTACTCGCGGGAAGAAGTGTGAAAAGTATAGCATATAAAAGTATATTATATAATAAAATAATAATATATAACAATATATAATATAATAAATATCTATATAATAAAACACAAAGAAAGCTATCAAGTGGCTCACATTCAATCTATCCCAAAATCAATGGACCAGATCTACTCTCACAAAACATATTTTTCCGTCCAAATTTCAAACTCCCAAATTCAAACACATACACACACTCTCTCTCTTCCCCCAAAAAAAAGACCCGTTCTCTCTCTCATTCTCCCCGTTCTCTCTCTCTTTCTCCCGCCCACTCTCTCTCTCACTGTCTCCCTCTCTCTATCTCCCCGCTCTCTCTCTCTTTCTCCCGCCCACTCTCTCTCACTATCTCCCTCTCTCTATCTCCCCGCTCTCTCACTGTCTCCCTCCTCCTCCCTTCCGCTCTCATCCATCAGCGCCCCCCCACCTCCCGATCATCCTCCAGTCGATCTCCGCTCTCATCCATCAGCGCCCCCCTCCTCCTCCCTTCCAGTCTCCAGTCGATCTCCGCTCTCACCTCCAGTCGAGTCGAAGCCTCCGCCTGCCGTAGCTTCCCGACCTCATCCTCCCATCCGCTCTCATCCATCAGCGCCCCCCCCCACCTCCCGATCCTCCTCCAGTCGATCTCCGCTCTCATCCATCAACGCCCCCCCACCTCCTCCCTTCCAGTCGATTTCACCTCCACTCGATCTCCGCTCTCACCTCCAGTCGAGTCGAAGCCTCCGCCTGCCGTCGCTTCCCGACCTCATCCTCCCGAAATCCCCATTGCCGCCCTCTCATCCTCCACCTCAGACTTCGCCGTTCGCAGCTTCCCTGCGCCGTCTCTCCATCGACAGCCCCGACCTCGACAACTCCGCAGGCTCCTCCTGCGACACCGCACAGTCCTGTCGCCTTCCCCCGTTCGAGCTTCGCTCCTCCACCTCACAGTCGCCATTGCGCTCGACCATTGATTTCACCATCCAACCATCGATTTCACCTCACAACGACCCCATCCAACCAACGATTTCACCATCTCAGGTATACAAAATTCAACCATCGATTGTGCTATTTTTTTGCTTGGGGTATTGATTGAGATAGTGTTGTTTTGTTGTCATATTTGGGTATTGACAGAATAGAAGAATTGGGTATTGAAGAAAGTTTGTGTGTTGAGAGAGATTTGGATATTTGTGTGTTGAAGAATTGTGCTGTTTTGGGTATTGAAAGAGATTAACTAATTTGGGTATTGAGAGATTTGGGTAGCCCGTACATTATACTTTTGTAGGCATTTATAGCCCGTGCATTATACTTTTGTCTGCTTGAGCATCATTGCTAAAAAAATGATTTACTGAATGTTTTAGGTAAGCATCTCATTTCATTGCCCTACAATTCTGCTAAATATTTAAATTTGAAGTGATTATTATTTTAATACTTAAGCAGTACCTATTGTTTTTATTTGTGTATAACTTACCAGATTCTTACCTAAAGTGGTATGTATGATAGTTATGCCATTGTTTTATGTTGATCTAGAAATGGCATTTGGCTTTATGTATAATCTTTCTCCTGATACTATTTGTGATTGAATTGGCACTACAAATTAATTAGGATACAGTTGGGTTTTTACCCCGGCGCTTTAATAAAACGCCGGGGTAGAATTAATTAAAAAAAAAGGACTTTTATTCACCGGCGCTTTATACAAAACGCCGGGGTTAGAGTATATTCCCCGGCGTTGTATAAGAAGCGCCGGGGAAGTTAGCTAATTACGTTTTAATGTACAGTAACCACAGTTTTATTCTTTAATAATTACCTTTACTAAAATCCCCTCCTTCTCCAAAACCCTAGCGCGAAATTTTTGTGTCTCTCCAAACCCTCGCGCGCGACTCCGATTCTCCAAATCCCCTCGCGCACGACTCCGATTCTCCAAATCCCCTCGCCTCCTCTCCAAACCCATCGTCTCCTCTCCAAATCCTCCCTCGTCTCCAAATCTCCTCTCCAAATCGCCTCGCGCATCACCCTCTCCAAATCCCCGCCGTGCTCAAACCCTATCGGTCCTCTCTCAAACCCTATCGCTCCTCTCTCAAACCTTATCGATCGTCTCCTCCGCCGTGCTCCTCTACCGTGCTCCTCCGCCGTACGCCATCGACTCTCTCTAGCTCTCAAACCCTCTCTTATCTCCGGTATGATTATTTTCGACTTTTAATTATTTTTTTTATTTTGTAATGAAATTGTTTGGGATTTTGTGCTGAATAATCTGTGATTTAGGGGTATTTTGCGATTTGAGAATGGGTTGGGATTTGATAATGTGGACTAATTAGGGTTTGTTGTATTTGAAGGACTAAACCAACATCATATAACTACTGCAATCTTTTCTTTAATAGATTATCTTTTTGTAGTTGGTTTGGTTTATTGACTTTTTAAGTGGTTAGATAAATGTGCACTAGGGCTTGCTCTCTTACCAAGGCAAAACAATCAGAAAATTGATATAAGAAAGATGAAAATTCCACACATCTCAGTTGAGGGTCATGTATGACTTGTGTGCTTGATTGCTTGGAGAATCTACCTTCTGATCATTTTGACTTGTGTGCTTGATTGGTTGGAGGATCCACCTTCTGATCATTTTGATTTGTGTGCTTCGATTGGTTGGAGAACCCACCTTCTGATCATTTGGACTCGTGTGCTTGATTGCTTGGCGAGACTTACCGTCACAAGTAGTTGCTCCACCCTTAGGCAATAGAATCAGCCCTTGGCAATCATCTGAGCAACTTTCTGATATAGCTGCCATTTCAAGCATTGTACAAAAAGGCCATGAAAAAGATGGAATAAAGATAAAACTTAGTGCCAACTAAAAGCAACTTTAAGTTATGATGAGCATTTTGTACCATTGGTAGTAATGATCACTATTGGCAAATGATGTATACTTTTAGTTTTTGGTAGTTACTGAAAGAATTAGTATACATGGACAACATTCATAGTATGTCAAGTTTATTTACATTATTCAAATAAGATGATTTTATCTATTTTATGAAGTCATTATAGATGTTCTATATTTCAAGAGCACATCTGGCTTCTGGAAATCTTGGGAAATTGAACTTCGCATTTAGAAATTTGTTCTCTGTTTAAGTATCTTAGATTAATTGAACCTCGATGATCTTCTGAGTATCAAATGCAATATTCAGTTCCATTATTAACTAACTCTATGTTTTATTATAAGTTATCTTAGGTTTGAGGCTAACATTTACAAAAGGCAATAGACCAATGCTCAAGTAGGCATGACCTCCTAATTTTTTGTTTGTGTCCTTGTGTATAATTATTGAACATTATGTTAGTGATCCTACCGCAATATTAAAACTCCGAAGTCTTACATGTATGGATGGACCTTTTAATTTCTGTCCTGTAGTTCAATTATTTACCCGCCTACAGTTTGTATTTACCTTTTTGATATTTAGGCGCAACATTACCGTTTCACCATAACCATATGCATTTTATGATGATATCTTTGGTTTCTATTCCTGCATTTGTACAACTGTTGCAGTGAGGGTGGAAAGCCTATCAGCGCTGGTATCTTCATTGGAGGCTTTGTCCTAGGAGGAATAATTGTTGGGACACTTGGCTGTGTGTATGCACCTCAGGTACTAATTTCATATTTTATATCCTTTTCTGTGCTTGAATTTACTACTGGATGTTCTCAACTTATTTTTGGTTGGCTGCCATGAGTTCATTTGGCAGTGAACATGGTGTATAATTGCTTCTATTTTTATCTATGATGTACATTTCTATAAATGTCCTCACATATTTCCATCAGATCTAAGAGAGAAAATGTAGATATGGTAGTCATAAGATTTATGAATGTATTTACTTTACAAATTTTTTTCCTAAATGTTGAAATCTGATGTTATGGAGGTGTTTATGTTTTTGTGTTAGGGGGCTGGACTAGATAGATAGTAATATATAGTAGACAGCAGTAGATTAAGACAGCATGCAGCAGTAGTATATATACTGTATATATAAGCCTTGATATAGTACTTCGATCAGTACTGTAGGGGTCGGCCGGGGTTGCTAACAGGCATGTTATGCAAACGTTGCAATCGTTTATTTCTTTTCTTTTTTTTTTTGGTCTAATTTGAATTTTTGAATCTTTTTATAGGCGCACCAAAGACTCAGAAACGTTGCAATCGTTTTTTTGGTCAAATATCTTATGTTGCAATCGTTTATTTCTTTTTGAATTTTTGAATCTTTTTGTTCATGAAAATTAGTTAATCTTTTTTTTCCCTTTTTGTCAACTCTTTACTCATTTAATTCATATGAATTAATTCTTCTTATACAATAACATAATTGAACAATTCATATTAACATTGCAAATGACACTCCACCATTAATAGGTGTAATAATAATTATTTCACACTATTCATGACCAATCAACATAGTAAGATAGATGTTATTAATATTTAAATATTTGAAATTTAAATTTCAGATTTAGTGATATTGTTGAAATGGATAAAAGCTGGATGAGCAAATCACGATTATCAAAGGAGTATCGGGACGGCGTTAAAGATTTCATTATTTTTGCCAAGAAAAATTCTCGTGATCCAAATTTGATTCTTTGTCCATGCCGGCGGTGTACTAACTGTCATCTGAAGACATGCGTCGAAGTCGAAACACATTTGGTGATCAATGGTTTTCTCCAAGGGTACACACAATGGTTTTGCCATGGAGAGCATGCCTAGGCAATTCCGGTTGAACCGGGTGTGTTAGAAGATGAAGACGAGCCCATATTAAATGACGACTTAAATGTGGCCGATGAGATGCAAGATTTATTGCGGGATGTATTTGGAATTCGTAACAATCCAACACACTCCAATAGTCCAACAACACAAGTCCATAACGAGCCAACAGTAACTGTAGACATTAGTGGAGGATTGGAAGAGGAAAGGCAAGATTCTGAAGTAAATAAAGAATATGAAGCCTTTCCTAGTTAATAGAAGATGCTAGTACACCTTTGTACCGTGATTGCTCAAAATTTACGAAATTTGCATTCATTGTTAGATTATTTCAGATCAAAACTTTAAACGGGTGGTCTGCTAAGTCCTTCAACATGCTACTTCAGTTGTTGAATGAAGCATTTCCCGAAATTTGTATTCCAGAATCATCCCATGCTACCAAAAAATTTCTGAAGTCTTTTGATTTATAGTATGAGAAGATTTTAGCTTGTCCATTTGATTGTATGCTGTTCAGGGGGATAAGGTTAGACTACAGAATTGTGAAATATGCGGAACGTCAAAATGGAAAGGAAAACCAAATGAAGGCCAAGAAGCTGATGACTCAGTTAAAACAAGTAGGAAAAAGAGGCCTGCAAAAATTTTGCGATATTTTCCTCTTATTCCTAGGGTGCAAAGAATGTTTATGTCATCTAAAACTTCTTCGGATATGAGATGGCATGCAGAATGTCGCAAGGATGACGGGATTCTCAGACACCCGGCTGATTCTCAATCTTGGAAAAAATTTGATGAAAGATTTCCTGATTTTGCTGAAGATCCTCGAAGTGTGAGACTTGGATTAGCCAGTGATGGTTTTAATCCATTCAGGCAAATGAGCAATACATATAGCATATGGCCCGTTGTGTTAATTCCGTACAATTTGCCCCCTTGGAAATGTATGAAACCTTCATCGTTTATGTTGTCAATGATAATTCCTGGACCAAAAAGTCCAGGAAATGATATAGACGTGTACCTTCAACCATTAATAGATGAACTTCAACAATTATGGGAGGGTGTTCCAACCTATGATGCAACAGCTAAAGAAACTTTTCGTCTCAGGGTTGCGTTGACTTGGACAATCAATCATTTTCCTGCATATGCAAATTTATCCGGTTATAGTACCAAAGGGTATTATGCATGTCTTTGTTGTGCTGATCAAACTGTTTCAAAATGGTTGTATAATGGTAGAAAATTTTGTTACATGGGTCATCGAAGATGGTTGCATGACACACACATATTCAGGTCAGAAACTTCAACATTTGATGGGTTGCAGGAGTGGGGGCATCCACCTGAAATTTTGACAGGGTCAGATGTGTCTAGGCGATTACAAGGTCATAATTTCAATTACGGCAAAGAACCAGAAGTCATCAGGAAAGGCAAGAGAAAAGCAAGGGATGAGGACACTGACTTATGCGATGCAGATGAATGTGACAACATGGTTGATTTAGGGTCATGGAAGAAGAAGAGCATTTTTTTTGAGTTGTCGTATTGGGAATTCAACTCATTACGTCACAATTTAGATGTGATGCACATTGGTAAAAATATCGGCGAAAATTGTATAGGAACTGTCATGGGGGATGATCGGAAGACCAAAGATAATCTCAAGTGTCGCCTTGATTTAGTTTCGATGAACATACGACATGAGTTGCACCCAGAGCATTTACCCAATGGCAGAGTCCATCTCCCTCCAGCAATTTATTCAATGTCCAAAAAAGAATTGAGATTATTTTGCAAGGTGTTACAGGAGATTAAAGTCCCTGATGGCTATTCATCTAACATAGCACGGTGCGTCAACTCTAAGGAGAAGAAGCTTCAGGGTCCAAAGTCACATGACTACCACATATTGATGCAAGATCTCCTTCCCGTGGCTCTAAGGTTTTCGATGTGTGAGCAAGTCACTACCGTCATCAAGGATCTTTATAGTATTTATAAAGGACTTTGTTCGAGAGTTCTACGTATTGAAGATCTTGACCAATTGGAGCAACGTGCTGCAGTGGTACTTTGTCAAATGGAGAGGATATTTCCTCCATCATTTTTTACTATAATGATTCACTTGATAATCCACCTGGCCGGTGAAGCTAGACTCGGGGGACCCGTACATTATCGGTGGATGTATCCCATTGAGAGGTAATATTCATCCTTCATTGAACATCTATCTGGTTTATCTACTTTATGTGATGTATTTATTTATTTTTTATGACCAAAATATTTAACTATATAGGTACCTTTATCGTCTTAAGGGATATGTTAAAAATAGAGCATATCCAGAAGGCTCGATAGCTGAAGGCTATCTATCGGAAGAGTGCTCTAATTTTTGTTCAAGATATCTCATGGGTGTAGAGACAAGCTTGAATAGGCCAAGGAGAAATCCAGACACGTCAAACCTTGGCGGGGCTAAGTATCTCTTTCAGATTGCTGGCACTACTATTGGTAAAGTTGACGCATTTGAATTATATAACTTAACATGGGAACAAGCACACCGTTATGTACTAGATCACCATGCAGAAGTTGAGCCATTTCGGGCGTAAGTCAATTTTGTAGTCGTTTATATTGCATTAAAATCGAGACATAATTTTAACTAACTATCATTTCTATCATTTTATAATTTATAGTGAATTTATCCGTGAGAGTAAAAGAACAGCTAGACCGAGAAGATTGAGACCACGTGATCAAAGTAAGATAATGAATGAAAAATTTCATACTTGGTTTCAATCTCATGTAAGTGAAATATCAACTTATTAGCAAATATTTTATATCTACATTCGTCACTGTACTTAAACGATTAACCGTCACATATGTAGGTCTCTAAATTGCATGATGAGGATCTATCACCTGAAATAAAGATTCTGGCGAGAGGTCCCCATAAAATGGTTAGAAAATTCAGGGGATATATACACAATGGCTTCAGATTTCATACTAAAGATCGTGAACGCTATTTGAAGTCCCAGAACAGTGGAATTGTAGTCACGTCAAAGACTAGAAGTTATGCTACTAGGGAAGACGCGAATCCTATAGATGTAGATATTGACTATTATGGGGTGCTCACGGATATCATCGAGTTGGATTATTATGGTCAATTCCGGGTAGTCTTATTTCGCGGGGAATGGGCTGGTTTGGATAAGAATTATCCAAATAACAAGGATAAATTAGGTTTTACAATTGTAAACTTCTCAAATTTGATTCACACAGGTATACACATTAGTCATGAGCCATTTGTGTTTCCATCCCAAGTCCTTCAAGTGTTCTATGTTGAAGATCCAGTTTGCCCCAAAACTCGCATTGCACTTATTATGCAACCAAGAGATGTATTTCAGTTGGGCGAGGCTGCAGATGATGAGAATGATGATCCCATGGACAATTATATTGCTAATGAGTTTCCAATATTAGATGTAAACATAACAGATGATAACAGCGGTCCTAATTGGCTCCGTACGGATGGAGAGCCAGGAGATGTATTGGATGATATTGGATTATAATAAACATTCTCTGTTCTGTTCTTAGATTCAAAGATGTAGTGATTTACATGTGTATTTGGTTTTTCTTTTTCTTTTTTGTTACAAGCTTTATGAACAAGTTTTTCTTTTTCTTTTTCTTTTTTGTTACATGCTTTGGTAGTACACTTAAGGAAATAAGGAGATAGTTCTCTGTGTTGGTGTTAATGTGTTTTTTGGAACATTTAATGTTGATTTTAGTGATGAAGATTAATATTTACTGTTTGTTTGAGGAGTTTTGATCAAACCCATATGACCAATTTTGCAAAAATTAGTATTTTTTGTGTGTGGCTAATCATAGTTTATTTAGTCGGTTAATTGTGTGTGGCTATTATATTTTGGCTTGTAAAAGTTAAAACTTACTACTAAGTTATATACTGCTAGTAGACTTCCTTAAAAGGTATATCCACGTGTCGGTTAATGCACGTACATGATACCATCAAAATTTAGTCCACACTACAAACGGCGTTGGCTTCACCGGCGGTTTTTAAAGGCTTCACCGGCGGTTATAAACGCCGGTGAATACCCTACCGGCGCGTTGAGCAGCGCCGCACCAACCGCCGGTGGTGCGCGTGCCGGGAATTGTTGGCCAACCTTCACCGGCGCTTCCAACACCGCCGGTGTATATAAGCCATTGCCCGGCGCTTCGCATAGCGCAGTGAAACCAGTTTTTCATTTTTAAAAAAAAAGAAATTAAACCTACCCCGGCGGTTTGTAAACGCCGGGGTATAATTTTTATTTTTAAAAAAAAAAAGAAATTATCCCTACCCCGGCGGTTCGTAAACGCCGGGGTATATATGTATATAATTTTTAAAAAAAAATTTGAAATAATATAACTTTTATAAATAATCACCGGCGTTGTGGAAAACGCTGGGATTGGTTTGAATTTAAAAAAAAAAATCAAAATCTGTATATATATGCAGATTTTTTAATATATGCAAATGTTGATAGTAAACCCAAATTTTTATTCAAAATTTTACACGCACACTCATGGAAATGAACAATAAAAAATTTAGCTGACAAAATTCATTATATATATTTCATACTGATCAACATACACAACTTCAGAAGTTTAAAGTTCTGTAAAATTCATAATCGTTGACAACAATAACACAAGTATCAAGTTATACATATACCATGTTTACATCAATAAAGTTCTAACAAGTTTGATCATACAAACTGATTGCACCACAAAAAAAGACCAAAAAATGACTTGCAATTAGTAAATTTTTTTAATTGGTACGCCTCCTTAAGTCGTTGCTTCCATCATGCTCGTTTTGGTTCTCTGGATTTGCCCGACTTGAATTAGTTGGAACTCTATTCTGAAATTGTAAAAAAAAAGGTTATAATTGCCTCATACCTTGTGGCCTTGTTATCAAATGAAGGAAATAAATATTTACATCTTCAGTATTCTAATGTGACTGCTCAAAATTTTAAAAACATACTGCATACATTTGTAAGAATCAAATCATACAATTAACAAAATGCAGATAATAATTTAATGACCCACACCAAATCAGTGAGTTGTCCCACTCAGAGTTTCGCACTTATCAGTTGACAATGCATGTTAACTTTGTTCATGCTAAGTAAATAACATGAAGTACAGTTTCAGAGAAATGCATAATGTTATCAGTTCATGTTATCAGTTCAGAGAAATGCATATTAATATATAGTATCAGCTTCTATATATCAGTAATATATTAATAAATAATAGTTTAGTGTATCCATAATGTTATCAGTTCATATCACATATTTCATTCATTCACAATCCTCTCATGCAATATGCAGATTCAGAGAAATGCAAACTATACTTGCTGTTTTAAATATTATTACCATTGATCAAAAACACGAATTATTTCACAATATGATGATTAATCCAGCTAAACAAATCGAGATAATAAATCACTGACCAGGTTAGAACATAAAAACATAAAATTGATGTGTTAAATGAAGTAACTCTTTGCAAATTTATACTAGATATTGGGACTGAAATGATGATAATGATATGAATTAGTGTAATGCCCACATCTACACTTTTGTATCCAGAACTTATTTGGTTCGTATGAAGTGGCTTCAGAACTTATTTTCTAATCTGACACTACAATGGCTTTTGTTCCCTTATTTTTCCGTTGAAGAACTCAGAGAATTAGGAGAGGAAGTGGCTGGAAGTGGAGTGTTCATTATTTTTTAATTCTTTTCTATCTCTACTCCTAGGCTACACTGGACTAAAGTGCTTGTCTAGGATCTATTTTTATGGATTTTGAATCCCAAAAAGTGATGACTAAGCGATGGATTTCACTTCCAGGCAACAAAACACTCACTAGTATTTTTTTTTATAACACTAGTGTTGAATTATAGATTCAACCATATGCAGGCTCATATTGCACTACAAATTTGAATATTTCGATAGAGAATTGGATGACAGGATGATTGCAATAATGCTTAACCTCCTTATCAAATGATGAACACATATCAAGATGTGACAGTCTTAATCAACATAAACACAAGATAAACACAGATGAACACATATCAAGATGTGACAGTCTTAATCAACGTAAAAACACAAAAATTTATACTATATATTTTGCTACCGTATCAAAAAAAAAAAAGAATTTAATCCCTAAGTGAATAAATCTGAAATAAAATCAATTAAGGATTAATTAGGGTCTGATTTAGTTGAGAATTAAGTTGAGTTCGATTATTATTAGGCTGATGATGTTGCTGGATTATTTGATAGTGTGCAAGGATATCAGTGTAGCATTACTCCATGAATTACAGTGGGTGCAAAAGTAGAAGAGGTTGCAGGCACACGGAAAGCGTGCAGGCAATTATGTTTGCTGGGTTTGGACAGTACTGAATATGATATACAGTTGTGGCCATTTTTAGTGATCCCCAATATGTCAGGACTTTAAGCAGAAGGTGTGCTAGCTTTGTGCAATTATTTATGGAATCACTGCTTCACTTTTTGTGCCCACATATTTATCTGTCAGGTGTTCTTATGTGGTTTTTGCTTAAGTACTGGTCTGATTCATATTATACCCTGATAGTTAAGCTTGAGTTGTTGCTAAGTAATGTATTCCACAGGATATGATTTCACCGAATACCATACTAGTATTAATTGCTACTCCGAGAATTGACCAGCCCTTATCCTCTCATCTGAAGAGTTCGAGCAATAATAAGTTAACATGTTTCAAAATGTGGTCGGTCGGTTATATATATATGGTTCATATATAAATTTGCAAAGTGTTAAACTCATGTATCCTCACTGTAACTTGGGAATTTCAGTATACTGGTGCGAATATCAGTATACATTTGTTACCAGGTTATGATTCTTTGTCATCTTAGACATTTTATTAATTTATGAGATGACATTATGGGTTCAGGGTATAATTTAATCATATATCAGATTAAAGCAAAGTAATCAAGTATGTTCCGAAAAATATACTTGTAAATGTGATTCAAAGAAATAAAATAAGTTAAAAAAAAACAATTTCTAACCTGTATCGGAATGGCTGGTTCGGGATTTTGTTGCCTCACCAAAGCTGCAACTATCTCTTTAAGCTGTGACACATCTAACCTTAGAGAGCGTAACTCCTCGTCTCTCGGATCTTCAGCACAAGACGCACGAGCTTTGAAGACTTCAGTAGGCGTTGGGCCTAAACCCATTCCACGTACACGGCCAGGGCGCTCTGGGCCTCTTGTTTCGATCAAAGCATGACGCTGAAGTGATAATGAGTCAAAGTCAGATATGGTAGAGTCGGGGGCCATTGTGGAAGACAGTTCAGCATACTTGACTCGGGCAGTGCTCTGTTAAATTACAAATTGGCATAAAATTATGTAAGTTATTTACTTCTATAAGCGACTTAACAAATCAAAGAACGCATACTTCATGAAGAAAAATTACCGATATCATCGCAGCTGTTGTGGAAACAAATTGGCCATCTGATTTCTTGTGGGTCGCGTCAAAAAAATCTAGATCGCCAAACTTGTCTGCACTGTGTTCCTCAACCTTTATATTAATAAATCACAGATATAAGAAACTTTATAATCTTTGTATATTCATTAGTGAAAAAAAAAGGCTTAACACATACCAATCTCTCACGAACTGTAGCGAAGCTACTAGTTCCAGCAGTGTGCAGTACATCCTGTTTTCCTCGACTTGCCGAACCAATTTCAGACCTTTTCTGCACATTTCAGATAATTACAACTCAATCAAAATAAGTTTAAATAATCAAATGCAATGTACTATATGCAATGTACTGAGCAGATACATAGAAGAGCCAAATGCACGAGTATTTCATGGTGACTAAGAGGATATTTGACACATCAAAGAAAATATGAATTGAGGACTAATATAGAGATAGAAGATTCAATGTTAGGCAGCTACAATGATAAAGGTTATAGAGACACTACAAACCGCATGGGCTATAGCGGCATATCTTTCCCGGCGTTTTCACAACGCGCCGCTATAGGTATAGGAGAATTTTATTTTATAAAAAACACACTCTCTGTAACGGCGTGTGACAACAACGCCGCTATAGACTCAAACAGTAATGTCGTTATATATATACCTATCGCGGCGGTTATATATACGCGCCATTATAGGGTGGGGTAAATAATGTTCTGAAAAGCTACCCCGTTCTAAACCCCTACCCCCCTTTTTACTTTCTCCAATTTTCACAACCCTAATCCTGCTCTACTCTAATCCCGCTCTTCTTCCCGTTCTACTCTAACCCTAATCCCACTATTCTTCCCACTCACCACACACCGCCTCCCCTCTAAACCCATCGCATTTCTCTCTCCCCTCCCCACTCATCGCCTCACCTCCCTCGCACACACCACCCTTACCGCTCTCCTCCTTCGCCGCTTCTTCGCCGCTCCTCCTTATTGCTCTTCTTCTTCTTCTTCATTCGACCAAAACCCTAAACCCCCTATTCTCTCTCTTTCTCTCTCTCTCTCTCTCTCTGTAATGGCGGCGATCGTCGAAATTATCGATTCCAAGATGCGAAAGCGCGAGCCTTCGACGAAGGATGTTGGATCCAAGAAGGACCCGTAACCGTTCAAGTCCAAACCCGCTAAGCCCGCCGTTGCGGCGGCGCCGGCGGAGAAGTCGCAAACCCCGAGAGAGCGCAGACTCGTCGCAAAGGTATCGGAATCTCATTTGGTTTTTGACTAAAACACCTAAAGTTGATATCTTTTTGCTTATTTATTGATTGTTTGATGAATTTGGATTTAGGCAATGTCGGAAGAGAGAAAGAAGAAGAGGAAACCGAACTACAATTTCGAGAAAGTGAGCACCAGTTCTGTTTAATTTTCAATGTTGGAGTTTAGGAACTTATTTATTAATAGAATATTGCTTATTGACAGTGGCGGAGCCACATTGTCAGTAGGGGCTAGCTATCCCCTGTAGATTGAGAAAAAACCTTAAGAACCTAGATAAGCTATGAGTCTCGCATGTTGTTATTGCCCCTCTTGTGCATTATGCAAAAATTAATTTGCCCCTTATACTTGAGGTTGATGACAAAGTAACTAGTTATAGTTGTCACATGCCTATCACTACTTGTATTTGTAGAATTACTAATTAGCATTTCAAATATAAACATGCCACAGTAGACTTACCGTTCCAACGATTAAAGAGATCAACTTTGAATGTTTAAAGAGATCAACTTGGAATGTGCTATTCTTGTTGTTCTGTATAATCTAGTTATTTGTAATTTCAAAAACCTTCCATGTGACTTACGTTTATGCCTAACTTCTTGAATTTCAATGATTTAATTCTAATCAAATCCTTGAGAAAACATTTTTTTGTAGCTTTTCTATCCTTGTTTTTTGATAAATTCTTGTAGCATTCATAGTGAAACAACCATTCTTTGCTTTCAAATTATGACCCGTCGAAGTCCAAATGTATAAAGTGATGTTATTTTTTGGATTATCTTTTCTTCATTGTATTTTTTCCCTCTGGCTCCGCCACTGCTTATTGATATATGACTAGTGAATTATTATGTGACAAAGGCGAAATGGTAGTTGCTCAATGCCTAAAAATTGGACTTTTGCTTAAGTTAGAGGCTAAAATGCAAAAAACTAACATGAGATTACTCGGGCATTTGAGAATTGATGTACAAGTGTGTTTTGCAATGAAAAATTGGTGTTCTCAATTACCAGGTGAAACTATAGGCTAGTTACTTGCTATAAGAAAAAACTACGCTAGTTTTTGGCATTTTACTATACTTTGTATGATTTTCTGTATGCCTACTATTATTACACATAGGTAATAAAATGTTTTAGTTTTATTGATTATTTGCTGAATAGCTTAGTTGGATAAAATAATATAGTTTGTCGCAGTAAAGAAAGCGTCATGAATACAAGATATTATATTATTATTACCTTACGGCATACATAGTGTAGTTCTTCAAACGAGGTGTTTCCATTTTTAATTTTTTTTACTTTTTGTCTTATTTTATTTATTTATTTTGGCTAAGAACTTTTGGTAATGCTTGGCAGGAGTTAGCTTCATTGTGGGAAAAAATGAGATGTCATAATATCAGCAAGGAAGAGAGATCCAAGTATGTACTTGTTTGTTTATTTTTTGGGAGCATATGTTGTTATTTGTTTAGTTATGTTTATTTAGATGTTCGCCTTGCGTTTGCTAATTAGTTTACATGGCATAAGATTTGTAAGTGAAGCTTTAAAGAAAATGAATGGAAAGTATCTAGAAATCGCAAGCTCTCATGTCTCTGCTCGTGTTCTTCAAGTGAGTTCGATTTTTCTTAAGTATTATGTTTATCTTTTTTACGTCTATTTCATTGCCATTTATTACGCTATCTGAATATGATGTTATGTCGATGCTTGTTTATGTTCTTTTATGGTTTCTGTATCATTTATTCTGATGATCTATTAACGCTTTTCAGACGTGTCAAATACTGTTCACAAGCAGAAAGTTAGAATCGTAAATTTTGAATTTCTAGAAATTTTTAACTATGATAGTATATTTTTTTCTTTTAGTATTTTTTTAAAAGGAGTCACGCCTTTAAATACCCAGGCTGAGGCTGAAGTTCTGAGTTTATCATGGGGTCAAGTTTGGGTTGTAGATGAGTAAATGATGTGTGAATTTAGCGTCATCATTGCCAGTTATAATGCGAACCCATGTAAGTTGCAATTTTTGTTCAACCCAAATTCCGGCCAGCTTAAGTGCTTATAAAATTTCATTTATTATGTACAGATAAATATACAATACAATCTTCTAGTCGTTGCAAAATACTTTTTCCCTAGAAAAGTTTACTTTTAATGTGAGTTCCAAAGTAGTTGATTGTGGAATTTTCACATAATCTACTATTTCAAGTTATTGTTCTAATAAAATCTTGTTTGCTTTTGTTGCCAGCATGCATTATGATGTTGGAATTTTCTGGTGCAAATTTTACTTTCATCAACAATATTCTATTTTGAAGAACACCATCAGGGCTGAATGTGTACTACAAAACTTATAACTCGAGCCTTACTAGGAAAAACTGGCATGTTATTGATATCTGTGGGTATTACATAAAACAGTAAACCAATTCTTTCTCGTCACCAGTTTATGCTATGCACTTTATTTGGTTCCCACTTACAAACTTTTTTTTTTTTGAGGGAAAAGGTGGAATAAGGCCACCCTGTTCATTAATAAGAAATTAACAGAACAACCCCAGCATGCTGGAGCAAGTTACAACCTACAGACAGAAAAAAAAAACATGAAGCGACATGACCAGTACATATAATCAGCTCTCACTCTAACCTACGAGGACCAACTAATTGTATGTCCGTCAGACAAGCTTCGAGCACCCACCTCCACGGCACGCGCCCACCCACCTGAAGCGAATCCTGTGGGGTTTGAAAATTTGCCGCTTCCCTCCTACCTCATCCACGTCACATCAAACATGGCCCAATCGGAGTTGCACCCAAAAGGAGAATCGTCGCAAAAAACTCTCACTAACCCTAATCACGGCCACAGTCTAAGAGAGCACCAACAAACACCTGCATAGAGTAGTGAGAAGCAACGTCTTCACTCACTCACTCTCTCACTCTCTCTCTCACGTAAAACCCAACCAAATCACAACCAATTTGAAGAATCACCTTCACACCTCTCGCCCCTGCGGGCGGTGGACGTTGTAGATTTCAAGGTCAATGATGAGGGCGTAGTGGCGGTGTTGTTGCAAGTCTGTGGCAGTGGATTAAGCAAGGTCGAGTTCCCACTTACAAACTTGACAGTTAAAGTATAGTATGTGTTGCATAAGGTGAATAATCAAGAAGTTTGAAGGCATGTGTTGGTCAGAAAATCTTTATAATGCACAGTGAACGAGTTGCCATTCTCTTTTTGTCATTAGAAAATCACTGTTATCATTATGATTAATTAGTTTGCCTCTGTAATTATGTCAAACCTATTGACCTGACTTGTATAAGTTTGATCACAATGTCGACGAGTTAAACTTCACAGATATCAGTTGTATTAAAATGATGTCTAAGGGCCTTAGAGGTTGCATCAAGAGCTCAATCACCAAGGATAAAGAATTCATTCAGCCCTCACCAATAGTAGCTTTGGAGTGTATGCATGCTTTCCATTAGCAAAAAATAGTGAGTCTGACACGGAACATGTTAATGGCACTATAGGGATGGTCTATCAATTTCCATATGGTTGTGTGATTTTAAACCTTTACTTCCAAGCATGAAGTAGGTTGTGTGGTTTTAAACTCTTACTTCCAAGCATTAAGGAGACAAAAATATTATTGTCTTTGTTACTCCAGGACCTTGAGAATTAAAGTGCAAGTTAATAACAATTTGTTATTCTTATTTACATGAATGCTACACATTTTAAAAATTACTGATCTATTGAAATTTCACAATCCTCTCGATTTTTTTCTTACACCACTGAACAATAGCTGCCCATACCAGATACCTCTTACCTCCACTGTTCCTGTCAATGGATGCCCAGCATAATTGTGAAAACATATATTCTACTGATTCAATACCAAATGAAAGATATATATTTTGTAATTAATTTTTTTTGTCTTTTCTAGACTATGATTGTGATTATTATTTAAGAGTTAAGTAACATTTATTTCCTCCATTTTAGTTAAACCTGTTTGTTGTTGATCATCTACAGGGGCCTAACAAAAATCATCTCCAGTTTTGAAAGCCCAGATTCATGAGGTATCAACTGACCCAATTTTGAGCGTTCTGAAATTATTTTTGTCATGCGCAAGTGGACTTCTACTCAAACCCATTTTTCACTTGAAGGCTTCTGCCGATGGTTCATCAAATTCCTCTCCATTGTCATCTTCTAATGGTAAAGGTCCCAAGACTGAGGGTGCTTCTCAGCAATCTCTTGCAGATATGGACTTTTCTGCGTTCATGGCCAAAGTTTCAGGTCTTGTAAAGTATGATCTCTTACCTTTATATGTTAAGATCCCAAAATTTTGTTATTAGTTATTTATATAGATAATTGCCTAGAAAGTTTACATGTATTTCTCTCTTTCATCAATTAATTTCAGTGGTCACAATGGAAAAGTATAAAAAACTATCAGTTAATACGAGGTGTGAACGACAATTTTGATTGATCTCAATATGGTTCCACACATTCAAGATACAACTTAGCTATGCGCCTTTCTTTTATGAAACTTTCCATCTCCTGTTTCGAGGCATTGTTGTTTGACAGATATTATTTCTAATTAAATACTACTCTTTTCAACAACTTCTTGCTCGGCCCATGTCCTTGTAAGTACCTGCAATATAGTTCACACATTCTATCATGGGGCTGAACCTGTTTCAGATTCCAATACTTCATAGGTACTCCTTCCACACATGTCTGACACTTTCTCTAGTGCTTCTTAAATACTGTCGAATACACACAAATTTTAAAATTTGTTCACAGTTGTTCTGTGGAATCTTATTGCTTTTTTCATAACCATTGATTCTCATATTTTGTAATTTTGCATTGAATATGAAACATTTACGAATTATTACCTATTGGACATAGATCTCATATTTTTTATTATGACTAAAGTTGTTATCGGCGGTAGTTATTTTAGTAAATTTATTTACAACTGTGCTTGATTGTTGCGGAGAACACTTGAGCACATATATCATATATGATGATGAGATGACGAACCTAAGGGAGATTTTAGTGGTACTAGAAGGAATGTGTAGCAAGAGTGATTTGGATTCGGAGAGATCCCACCGTAAATAATTTTTCAGTGCAACCTGGTCGGGTTGTTGTTTCATTAGCTAAGAATTTACTCAAAAATTATATAAGAATTACTTTCGAAAAACATTTTGAAGTAAAACAATACTTTTTTATATAGCTAAGACTGCATGCACTTGTTTAAGAAGTATATATCTTTCTTGAATGGGTGGTTATCTTTTTACTAATAGTTATATGTAGTAGAGACAACTGCAGCTTCCTTGGCTAACTGCAGTCTCAAAATCCAAACATGAAACATTTAAATTTTATGGTCTTTTTGTATCATTATCATTTATACAGTTATTTATTTCTCTATGTATGTGTATGTGTATGTGTTGCCTCTCATATCCATTACTTTACTGAAAAATTTATGTTTTTTCTACAGGGCCAGCGTATTCCATCGGTTTCCAGTCACGTACATACACTAGGGCAAAATAACGATGGAATTCAACAGCGGGCTACATGAGAAGACTCCCCTGCTGTAGTTTGTCGAATTTGGACTTTTTTTAAAATGTTTTGTAGGAGTTATATCTATGTTCTGTAATAACTAAGTGTTGTACAACATATACATTTGATACTCGTTATATAACAGTTTATATGTGTTATATATTTTGTTTTCTATTGAGTTGTTTTTTTGTGATGTGTGACTTTTGGTTCTTGATTATAATATTATTGATTTACCTGATTTGCATTTAAATTTAATATGATTACGTGTATTTGTAATATGCGATTAATTACTGGTTTTTTCAATTGAAAATTTTATAATAAAATGTCAACAAAAAAAAAAACTACCTATCGCGGCGTTTACCACGAAACGCCGCAATAGGTACTACAACTTTTGAGTACCCTCTATCGCGGCGCTGGACCAGCACCGCAACAGGGTACCAATGCTAGCTTTTTAATCGTGGTGCAGTCCCGGCGCTTGGAAAAAGGTGCCGCTATAGCTATTTTTTTCAAAACGAAACACTCCTATAACGGCGGCTTGGCAACGCCGTTATAGGTGGACACCCTATAGCGGCGGCGCCCGTAAACGCCGCGATAGCCTATATGGCTATAACGACGCACGTTCTAACGGCGCTTTTAGCTGCGATTTCAGAAGCGCCGTTATGAGCTATAACGGTGCCAAAAAATGCCGCTATAGCCTTGTAAAAACGCCGCTATAGCCAGTGCGGTTTGTAGTGAGAGAACGAGATGAAATGATGAGGACATGCAAGTATGTCTTAAACATTGATCAATAACAGAATCCTAGCTATTGAAGAAGCAGGGCACGATTGTGCTGCGAAACTAAATGCATTGTAGAAGCATCAGGTGCATTTGTAGCAAAATGTCTTAAGCACAAAGTGAAAGAGATGTTATGGAGTGGTCATCAACAACAAGTCAGCAACAGATCGACTGCATAAAAATCCATATGCCTTATGATGAGGTCTATATATGCACCCAAAAAAATTGTAACCTCATCCCCTACCACTACCAGATACAGAAAATAATGTGAAGCTAATAAACTCTTAGACGATCAGGTAGCTGATATCTTCATCAAGCCGTTAAGGCAAAAGGTGTTTTTAGAAGCTTAAAATAAAGATGACTCAAGCAAATTCGAGGAATAAACCTAAATTGTTTCTCTGTGGTGGAATCTTAACTGCTTAAGTATAGTCTGGAGGCAATGTTTTCTTCTAAAGATAAGTTTGAAGGAAACATTGCTAATTAAGACTGCTATGCTCTTCCTAGTTTTGCGAGATAGGTTTACTAAAGTCATATAATAGCCTGTAGTTAATGTCTTATGAGTATTATAAATAAAGGCAATGGAGTTCGTAAGCAGAGTTTTTATAGTTGTGTCTAGGTTAATATATCAAGATGGTGCCTTAACATGAGAGAAAATAGTTCTCACAAAAAATACATGAGAGAAGTTTTAGTGTATGAAAGTACAGTGGTGTATACATAAAAAATGGACAGAGAGAGAAATATAAATAGTTTGAATACCTTTCCCTCTAGAGAACTCCAAAAATGAACAAGGTAGTGCCAATCGGAAGGATTAACATTGGGGGGGACAACCTTTGCATTCTCGGCTGCGGACTTATTTTCATCGAAAAATGCCGCTTTCAATTCACATTTCCAGTTTCTCCACTTCTTTCCCATTGACTTATTCAACCATTTCTTATCAAGATTGTCGGGGTATTGAAATTTTTGCTGTATAATATGATTGATTAGCAAATATATAGGTAGGAACAAGTAATCTAAAGTAGCATCCTCCAGTATATCAAACAATATCAAATTTCAGCTGATAATAAAATGCATTGGCCAAGTCAAATTAATTGAAAAAAAAATTGCCTACTGATCAATGATACCATCAATATCTCAGATACTCACTGATAAATTGTTGACATCCTTTACCGGATATCGATTTGTGGGATAATGCATTAAGCTATCGATTTAGTTTGTTCTTCTCTTAATGTAACTAGTCAAGGTAAACAGATCTGCCATCTTTTGGTTCCTTTTATGGCAAAATAGCCAACAAATTAAGTTGGTGATGGTAATCTAATTTTTGTTCAGCGCTGAGCTAGACAAGTTCAATTCCTGCCAATTTTGCGCTGAACAACCAACAAGCTGGTTATCAGTATCATCAAAGATACATAGGCTAGGTAAGATAGTAATGAGCATAATGATTTTGTATTTGGTGGTCAAATTCTTACCACATAGTCCTCACCTCACATATATTGAAAAGAACTTTCGCTCTTAATAAAATCACAATTACAAAATTGAGTGGAAAAAATTGAGTATGCATGCATGGTGTATATATCTACATTAATACAGTACGATATTAAGATATTTCTAAAGCTTGGAGAATATCTCCTTAACCGATGAATAAGTCCCCAAAATTGGAAACTTAAACAAAGAAATAAGCTTGCAGATGAATAAGCTTGCAGATGCTACCCAACAAAACAAAGAACAAGAAACTTAAACAAAGAAACTTAAAGCATAATACCTTGATTGTATTGATGGCAATTGTCTTAGACGTCGCCGGAATTTTTGACCATCTGTCGTAAGACAATGGTAGTATTTGACCATTTCTTGCAATTACCCCTATGAAATTAGCAAATGTAGATGCTTCCTTGCCCACAGGTTGGTTTGCAGGGTTGACGGTCACCACAATTTTGTCGTTCGGCTGACGCTTCCAGACATCTGCCATCCTCGTCGGTCCCCTTTTTTTTTTATTGGCGGTGCACTCCCCTCACCGATCTCAAACTGAGTGTCAATCTCCATCTCTTCTGAAGACTGTCCCTGCACATCCCCCGTGATTGGTGTTGGCGAGGGAGCCCTTTTTGTAGGTCGTCGAGGCATTTTTCACTAACAACAAAAAACATCATATTAATTGCAATGTGGGGAAAACCACTTTCATAAACAAACAAAATATATCCATCAGTTGTAATATATCCATCAGTATCAGTCAAAATAACAAGCAGTTTCAGTTTAAATATATCCATCAGTATCAGTCAGTATCAGTCAAAATAACTTGTATTATGCTTGTAATATATCCATCAGTATTACAAGCAGTATCAGTCAAACTGCTTGTTCAGTCCTCTCTAACTTGTAATATATCCATCAGTATCAGTCAAAATAACTTGTTCAAGTATCAGTCAAAATATATCCATCAGTTTCAGTTTTGTTCAAAATAACTTGTAATAACAAGCATCAGTCAAACTGTTCAAATATTTCAAAACCATTATCACAGTAGAGATCATGTCAATCTTTCTTAACTGTTTATTTAAGATAGGAGTCGAGAGAAAGAAACTTTCATGATGCATCAAACTAACGTTTTACAAAAGGAAACAGGAACTTGCGTTTCATGATGCATCAAACTAACGTTTCATGATGCATTCAAAAAAGGCTAGTAGTTTCAAAAGCTATGAAGTAAATTATTTGCGTTGAATGATCACACAATTTCATGGGGGTGCACAGGTTTGGCTTGAAAAGTTTAATATATTAAATCTCAACAGAAAGGTAAATAGTTACCTTCAGAAGAATGTCGGTCTCTAAAAATAATTTAAAGCACAAGGTCACTAATGACGAGGTGTGAGCACTGCAAGATCAGAAAACAGCTCTCAGCCAGTACAAGGTGCATTAGCCAAATTTAAACAAACATGAATAAGGAACTATGAGTTTATATTGCACTCTTGCCGATAAGCAAATCTTTAAAATATTAACAGTGACATAATAAAGTCCCAGCCTTCCAACATACCATATTGTTAATTTTCAGAATGGAAAAGGTAAAGGGAAAAAAGACAGACAAAAGCTAACTAAAGACAAATTTCCATCCTATTGTTGAAGACATGAATCATAGCATTTTCAGTTTTCACTACTAAGTTAAATATTCACTATTGAGGCAAATGTTTGATGAGGATAATTGAGTATGGTAGCCAAAGTACTTCAACCTGAACATCGATGCTAACATAAAATGGTATTACTTTAGACAAAAACACATCAAACAGTGGATACACTCCTTAACCAATAAAAACATAAAATATAATATATATATATATATAGTTCAGGTTAAGAATATGAAGTTTAGGATGCAGCATTTGGTTCAGAAGGAAAACAGATCTAACATCTACCATCATCCAGTTGTGTGTGTGTGTGTGTTTTGGCTGGGGGGTGGGGATCCTAATGTGTGATGATAATCTTAATAAATACAGTAAAATCTTTGATAAACCCTGAATATAACAGTGTTCCATCATAGGGTGGTCAAAGTGACTTAAACAATTTAAAGAACACAACCAAATGCCAACAATCTGTAATGCTGAGTCAGCTAACTAAGTCCAGCAAGTACACTAAATAAACTATGATTAGCCACACACAAAAAATACTAATTTTTGCAAAATTGGTCATATGGGTTTGATCAAAACTCCTCAAACAAACAGTAAATATTAATCTTCATCACTAAAATCAACATTAAATGTTCCAAAAAACACATTAACACCAACACAGAGAACTATCTCCTTATTTCCTTAAGTGTACTACCAAAGCATGTAACAAAAAAGAAAAAGAAAAAGAAAAACTTGTTCATAAAGCTTGTAACAGAAAAGAAAAAGAAAAACCAAATACACATGTAAATCACTACATCTTTGAATCTAAGAACAGAACAGAGAATGTTTATTATAATCCAATATCATCCAATACATCTCCTGGCTCTCCATCCGTACGGAGCCAATTAGGACTGCTGTTATCATCTGTTATGTTTACATCTAATATTGGAAACTCATTAGCAATATAATTGTCCATGGGATCAACATTCTCATCATCTGCAGCCTCGCCCAACTGAAATACATCTCTTGGTTGCATAATAAGTGCAATGCGAGTTTTGGGGCAAACTGGATCTTCAACATAGAACACTTGAAGGACTTGGGATGGAAACACAAATGGCTCATGACTAATGTGTATACCTGTGTGAATCAAATTTGAGAAGTTTACAATTGTAAAACCTAATTTATCCTTGTTATTTGGATAATTCTTATCCAAACCAGCCCATTCCCCGCGAAATAAGACTACCCAGAATTGACCATAATAATCCAACTCGATGATATCCGTGAGCACCCCATAATAGTCAATATCTACATCTATAGGATTCGCGTCTTCCCTAGTAGCATAACTTCTAGTCTTTGACGTGACTACAATTCCACTGTTCTGGGACTTCAAATAGCGTTCACGATCTTTAGTATGAAATCTGAAGCCATTGTGTATATATCCCCTGAATCTTCTAACCATTTTATGGGGACCTCTCGCCAGAATCTTTATTTCAGGTGATAGATCCTCATCATGCAATTTAGAGACCTACATATGTGACGGTTAATCGTTTAAGTACAGTGACGAATGTAGATATAAAATATTTGCTAATAAGTTGATATTTCACTTACATGAGATTGAAACCAAGTATGAAATTTTTCATTCATTATCTTACTTTGATCACGTGGTCTCAATCTTCTCGGTCTAGCTGTTCTTTTAATCTCACGGATAAATTCACTATAAATTATAAAATGATAGAAATGATAGTTAGTTAAAATTATGTCTCGATTTTAATGCAATATAAACGACTACAAAATTGACTTACGCTCGAAATGGCTCAACTTCTGCATGGTGATCTAGTACATAACGGTGTGCTTGTTCCCATGTTAAGTTATCTAATTCAAATGCGTCAACTTTACCAATAGTAGTGCCAGCAGTCTGAAAGAGATACTTAGCCCCGCCAAGGTTTGGCGTGTCTGGGTTTCTCCTTGGCTTATTCAGACTTGTCTCTACACCCATAAGATATCTTGAACAAAAATTAGAGCACTCTTCCGATAGATAGCCTTCAGCTATCGAGCCTTCTGGATATGCTCTATTTTTAACATATCCCTTAAGACGATAAAGGTACTTATATAGTTAAATATTTTGGTCATAAAAAATAAATAAATACATCACATAAAGTAGATAAACCAGATAGATGTTCAATGAAGGATGAATATTACCTCTCAATGGGATACATCCACCGATAATGTACGGGTCCCCCGAGTCTAGCTTCACCGGCCATGTGGATTATCAAGTGAATCATTATAGTAAAAAATGATGGAGGAAATATCCTCTCAATTTGACAAAGTACCACTGCAGCACGTTGCTCCAATTGGTCAAGATCTTCAATACGTAGAACTCTCGAACAAAGTCCTTTATAAATACTACAAAGATCCTTGATGACGGCAGTGACTTGCTCACACATCGAAAACCTTAGAGCCACGGGAAGGAGATCTTGCATCAATATGTGGTAGTCATGTGACTTTGGACCCTGAAGCTTCTTCTCCTTAGAGTTGACGCACCGTGCTATGTTAGAAGAATAGCCATCAGGGACTTTAATCTCCTGTAACACCTTGCAAAATAATCCCAATTCTTTTTTGGACATTGAATAAATTGCTGGAGGGAGATGGACTCTGCCATTGGGTAAATGCTCTGGGTGCAACTCATGTCGTATGTTCATCGAAACTAAATCAAGGCGACACTTGAGATTATCTTTGGTCTTCCGATCATCCCCCATGACAGTTCCTATACAATTTTCGCCGATATTTTTACCAATGTGCATCACATCTAAATTGTGACGTAATGAGTTGAATTCCCAATACGGCAACTCAAAAAAAATGCTCTTCTTCTTCCATGACCCTAAATCAACCATGTTGTCACATTCATCTGCATCGCATAAGTCAGTGTCCTCATCCCTTGCTTTTCTCTTGCCTTTCCTGATGACTTCTGGTTCTTTGCCGTAATTGAAATTATGACCTTGTAATCACCTAGACACATCTGACCCTGTCAAAATTTCAGGTGGATGCCCCCACTCCTGCAACCCATCAAATGTTGAAGTTTCTGACCTGAATATGTGTGTGTCATGCAACCATCTTCGATGACCCATGTAACAAAATTTTCTACCATTATACAACCATTTTGAAATAGTTTGATCAGCACAACAAAGACATGCATAACGCCCTTTGGTACTATAACCGGATAAATTTGCATATGCAGGAAAATGATTGATTGTCCAAGTCAACGCAACCCTGAGACGAAAAGTTTCTTTAGCTGTTGCATCATAGGTTGGAACACCCTCCCATAATTGTTGAAGTTCATCTATTAATGGTTGAAGGTACACGTCTATATCATTTCCTGGACTTTTTGGTCCAGGAATTATCATTGACAACATAAACGATGAAGGTTTCATACATTTCCAAGGGGGCAAATTGTACGGAATTAACACAACGGGCCATATGCTATATGTATTGCTCATTTGCCTGAATGGATTAAAACCATCACTGGCTAATCCAAGTCTCACACTTCGAGGATCTTCAGCAAAATCAGGAAATCTTTCATCAAATTTTTTCCAAGATTGAGAATCAGCCGGGTGTCTGAGAATCCCGTCATCCTTGCGACATTCTGCATGCCATCTCATATCCGAAGAAGTTTTAGATGACATAAACATTCTTTGCACCCTAGGAATAAGAGAAAAATATCGCAAAATTTTTGCAGGCCTCTTTTTCCTACTTGTTTTAACTGAGTCATCAGCTTCTTGGCCTTCATTTGGTTTTCCTTTCTATTTTGACATTCCGCATATTTCACAATTCTGTAGTCTAACCTTATCCCCCCTGAACAGCATACAATCAAATGGACAAGCTAAAATCTTCTCATACCCTAAATCAAAAGACTTCAGAAATTTTTTGGTAGCATGGGATGATTCTGGAATACAAATTTCGGGAAATGCTTCATTCAACAACTGAAGTAGCATATTGAAGGACTTAGTAGACCACCCGTTTAAAGTTTTGATATGAAATAATCTAACAATGAATGCAAATTTCGTAAATTTTGAGCAATCACGGTACAAAGGTGTACTAGCATCTTCCATTAACTTAGTAAAGGCTTCATATTTTTTATTTACTTCAGAATCTTGCCTTTCCTCTTCCAATCCTCCACTAATGTCTACAGTTACTGTTGGCTCGTTATGGACTTGTGTTGTTGGACTATTGGAGTGTGTTGGATTGTTACGAATTCCAAATGCATCCCGCAATAAATCTTGCATCTCATCGGCCACATTTAAGTCGTCATTTAATATGGGCTCGTCTTCATCTTCTAACACACCCGGTTCAACCGGAATTGCCTGGGCATGCTCTCCATGGCAAAACCATTGTGTGTACCCTTGGAGAAAACCATTGATCACCAAATGTGTTTCAATTTCAACGCATGTCTTCAGATGACAGTTAGTACACCGCCGGCATGGACAAAGAATCAAATTTGGATCACGAGAACTTTTCTTGGCAAAAATAATGAAATCTTTAACGCCGTCCCGATACTCCTTTGATAATCGTGATTTGCTAATCCAGCTTTTATCCATTTCAACAATATCACTAAATCTGAATTTAAATTTCAAATATTTAAATATTAATAACATCTACCTTACTATGTTGATTGGTCATGAATAGTGTGAAATAATTATTATTACACCTATTAATGGTGGAGTGTCATTTGCAATGTTAATATGAATTGTTCAATTATGTTATTGTATAAGAAGAATTAATTCATATGAATTAAATGAGTAAAGAGTTGACAAAAAGGGGGAAAAAGATTAACTAATTTTCATGAACAAAAAGATTCAAAAATTCAAAAAGAAAAAAACGATTGCAACATAAGATATTTGACCCAAAAAACGATTGCAACGTTTCTGAGTCTTTGGTGCGCCTATAAAAAGATTCAAAAATTCAAATTAGACCAAAAAAAAAAAGAAAAGAAATAAACGATTGCAACGTTTGCATAACATGCCTGTTAGCAACCCCGGCCGACCCCTACAGTACTGATCGAAGTACTATATCAAGGCTTATATATACAGTATATATACTACTGCTGCATGTTGTCTTAATCTACTGCTGTCTACTATATATTACTATCTATCTAGTCCAGCCCCCTAACACAAAAACATAAACACCTCCATAACATCAGATTTCAACATTTAGGAAAAAAATTTGTAAAGTAAATACATTCATAAATCTTATGACTACCATATCTACATTTTCTCTCTTAGATCTGATGGAAATATGTGAGGACATTTATAGAAATGTACATCATAAATAAAAATAGAAGCAATTATACACCATGTTCACTGCCAAATGAACTCATGGCAGCCAACCAAAAATAAGTTGAGAACATCCAGTAGTAAATTCAAGCACAGAAAAGGATATAAAATATGAAATTAGTACCTGAGGTGCATACACACAGCCAAGTGTCCCAACAATTCCTCCTAGGACAAAGCCTCCAATGAAGATACCAGCGCTGATAGGCTTTCCACCCTCACTGCAACAGTTGTACAAATGCAGGAATAAAAACCAAAGATATCATCATAAAATGCATATGGTTATGGTGAAACGGTAATGTTGCGCCTAAATATCAAAAAGGTAAATACAGACTGTAGGCGGGTAAATAATTGAACTACAGGACAGAAATTAAAAGGTCCATCCATACATGTAAGACTTCGGAGTTTTAATATTGCGGTAGGATCACTAACATAATGTTCAATAATTATACACAAGGACACAAACAAAAAATTAGGAGGTCATGCCTACTTGAGCATTGGTCTATTGCCTTTTGTAAATGTTAGCCTCAAACCTAAGATAACTTATAATAAAACATAGAGTTAGTTAATAATGGAACTGAATATTGCATTTGTGATACTCAGAAGATCATCGAGGTTCAATTAATCTAAGATACTTAAACAGAGAACAAATTTCTAAATGCGAAGTTCAATTTCCCAAGATTTCCAGAAGCCAGATGTGCTCTTGAAATATAGGACATCTATAATGACTTCATAAAATAGATAAAATCATCTTATTTGAATAATGTAAATAAACTTGACATACTATGAATATTGTCCATGTATACTAATTCTTTCAGTAACTACCAAAAACTAAAAGTATACATCATTTGCCAACAGTGATCATTACTTCCAATGGTACAAAATGCTCATCATAACTTAAAGTTGCTTTTAGTTGGCACTAAGTTTTATCTTTATTCCATCTTTTTCATGGCCTTTTTGTACAATGCTTGAATGGCAGCTATATCAGAAAGTTGCTCAGATGATTGCCAAGGGCTGATTCTATTGCCTATGGGTGGAGCAACTACTTGTGAAGGTAAGTCTCGCCAAGCAATCAAGCACACGAGTCCAAATGATCAGAAGGTGGGTTCTCCAACCAATCGAAGCACACAAGTCAAAATGATCAGAAGGTGGATCCTCCAACCAATCAAGCACACAAGTCAAAATGATCAGAAGGTAGATTCTCCAAGCAATCAAGCACACAAGTCATACATGACCCTCAACTGAGATGTGTGGAATTTTCATCTTTCTTATATCAATTTTCTGATTGTTTTGCCTTGGTAATAGAGCAACCCTAGTACACATTTATCTAACCACTTAAAAAGTCAATAAACCAAACCAACTACAAAAAGATAATCTATTAAAGAAAAGATTGCAGTAGTTATATGATGTTGGTTTAGTCCTTCAAATACAACAAACCCTAATTAGTCCACATTATCAAATCCCAACCCATTCTCAAATCGCAAAATACCCCTAAATCACAGATTATTCAGCACAAAATCCCAAACAATTTCATTACAAAATAAAAAATTAATTAAAAGTCGAAAATAATCATACTGGAGATAAGAGAGGGTTTGAGAGCTAGAGAGAGTCGATGGCGTACGGCGGAGGAGCACGGTAGAGGAGCACGGCGGAGGAGACGATCGATAGGATTTGAGAGAGGACCGATAGGGTTTGAGCACGGCGGGGATTTGGAGAGGGTGACGCGCGAGGCGATTTGGAGAGGAGATTTGGAGACGAGGGAGGATTTGGAGAGGAGACGATGGGTTTGGAGAGGAGGCGAGGGGATTTGGAGAATCGGAGTCGCGCGCGAGGGGATTTGGAGAATCGGAGTCGCGCGCGAGGGTTTGGAGAGAAACAAAAATTTCGCGCTAGGGTTTTGGAGAAGAGGGGATTTTAGTAAAGGTAATCATTAAAGAATAAAACTGTGGTTACTGTACATTAAAATGTAATTAGCTAACTTCCCCGGCGCTTCTTATACAATGCCGGGGAATATACTCTAACCCCGGCGTTTTGTATAAAGCGCCGATGAATAAAAGTCCTTTTTTTTAATTAATTCTACCCCGGCGTTTTATTAAAGCACCGGGGTAAAAACGCCACTGTATCCTAATTAATTTGTAGTGAGGCTTTTTAAACAGGCTTGCATAATTCCCAACTCCACCACATTAAAAGAAAAAAAATGGGGGTCTGCACCTTTAAGGATTTGCTTTTGATCCAAGATATTAAACACTACAAATAAAACTCATTGATGCATAGTATCAAGAAAACTAATCGTTAACTAATCCAAAGAAAACAAATTAAATAAACTGCATGTTTATGATAGTTTCGTAACCAACATGTGTAAAACCTATAGTTCTCTCTTCTTTTTAAAAGCACGTATGTTTGGGTATTGAGAATTTCTTAGATTAAAAGCACATATGTTTGTATTGTGATATTTGGGTATTGAAGGAAGTCAATGTGGGTGGTTTGGGAGGGATTAAGGAGAATTTTGTTGATTTCGATATTGGAAATGCTGGATAATTCTGTAGATTTAGACAATGGGCTTAGTGTTGTTGGTTCGGAGATTGTTAGGGGAGGGAGTAGTAGTATAGCGAGCATTGATAAAGGGAAGAGTTTGTACTGCTGTGAGATTATTGATTTCGAAGAGTTTGTACTGTAGAGTTTGTAGTGTTGTAGGTGTAGGCAATGGGCTTAGTGTTGTAGGTGTTGAAGCTTATCGTGTTTTTGATGATGGTTCCAAATTTTCAAAGACTTCAACTCCTATCGCTTCGTCAAGTAGTGTTGTGGATGTGGCGAGTAGGGTTTAGAATGGGTGGCGATTTTTGCCTCATTTAAGTAATTTGCATGTGGGTTGCAGTAAACATAGAATGCATAGCGTTTATTCTAGGTTTGTTTATTACATAGGAGCAGGGGTTAGAATTGTTACATAACCGCGAATTTGGGATGAGTCAACCGGTATTATCTCAACTCAAAAAGGATTATAAAGAATTCAAAGATTTGATAACTATATAGTTTCATGAGATAATTTCATTTCTAAGGTGATATTAATAATAAAAACATTCAAGCTACCAAGCATACAGTTGGTGAAGAAATCAATGGAATTGGTATAACAACAAATCCCTGGTGCAATGAAAAACAAGTTCCTTTTTGCCGAGAGTTAATATATTAAAGTTAAATATACAGACTCAGTAAACCAACGAATTTAGAAAAAATATTGCAAAAAGAAACATCAGAAACACTGTCAGCAGTGATAGTAGGTTTAGTAGATTGTTAGGGGTTGCACTCAAGATATTTTCTGCTCTTCAAATATGGAATCTTGGGGTTTAGTGAGATTCTCCCAAAAAACCGTGCTTAGTCATTCTACATCCTGTTCATCTTTCTTGATCACCCGGCTAAACACCATAGAAGAAAATAGATTACTCTACAATGTCTTGATCGGTTTGTTAAAATAATTAGAACATCAAAGTTAATCTACAATGTATTTCCCCTCCTTTATATACAGATTAATTGCTCCAATTAAAGAACAGCAATGGATGACATCACTATATATGGCCATGTAAGTATCTTCTTTTTTTTAAAAAAAATCTACAACTCTTGATATAACAATAAGTTCCTCACATTTTAATGCTTACTTTAATACCTTACAGGTTGATGTTGATTTGGAAAAAACAGTAAGTGAAGCTTTTCATTGTGTTCTTAGTACATTAATTAATTGTCCACTTACATTCAAAATTGATATTTTTCTATTGCAGGTGCAATTCCTTCGACAAAAAAATACCGGGGTTACCATTCGAGATGAACGTGAGCTTAATCTAATATCTCTTCGCAAGGTAAGCTTGACCCCTTATTACTTGGTTGGTCTTTTGCTCATTATTGATTTTTTATCAATTCCTACTTTTTAACCACCCAATGTAGAGAAAGGAAACAAGTTATTCTGGAAAAGGAAAGGGAAAAGAAAATGAAATGTCCAGTGCGGTATATGCTTATCTTGCTTCTTTATCTTGCTTTATTTATGACTTTGATTATCTTTCAATAAAAAAATTTCATACTCTAACTAATGAACCTTACTTGAATAAAACTTTTTATTCAGTTAGGTGATCTCCATAAACTCAAGTCACCAATATTTATTATAACTATTAAATAGTATTATGGATGATTCGCAAACTATTAAATTTTCTCTAAATAGAATTAAGAAGTGCATCTACCAAACTGTGCATGAGCTACCACTACCATACTCTCAGCACATCCTCTCAAGTATACAGTGTCTAAATTTCATTTTAGATGATATTATATTCTTTGTTTTCCCACCACCTCAGTAGAACGATAGTATAGCAACCACAAGAAGATTATAATGAAGCTGTTAGCATAGTAACATTTTTTTTTCCATATGGAATTGGGCAGACCGATAATTTCTTTCTTCCATCAAACCTTTTTGGTTCGCTGCCTAGCTAAAAAAACCCGAGTCTGTTCTGTAATCTAAATTAAGGAAACATCCCAAAAAAAGGGACAATTCAAATGCACACCAATTTGACGAAACTGTTGATTGTAATGTAAAGTAGTAGAAGCATAGTGAAGCGAAAGGCTGGAGATTAAGCTTCAAACGCTTCGGCTGGATTAAATCTGAAACAGCACAACCCTATATTTTAGATTTTTTAGTAGAAGATCAAGTAATTAAGGAGAGAAAGGAAGAGGAAAAGGAAGAGAGGGGAGGGAGGGGATAGTCTAGAATATTTGGAAGCATATTTAAATGACAAAAAATGGTATTCAAGCATAATTAACTAGAAAGATACACTGTATGATGAACTAAAAATAGAAAGTTAAGGATGGATGAATGTCAAACTACTAATATTGTTACTCACCTTTCTTCAGCCAATTAACCATCCCTAACAACAATGATGCTAACAAAAAAAACTTCTAAATCTAACTTGAATGAAGTTTCGATTGATGTCGGCTTAGCCACCTCTGTACCATACCAATTGTGAGGATCAGTGAAGGCATGTGGATGCCATTGTTAGATGCTATGAGACCGGGATAGAGGAAGAGCTGAAAATGATGATTAATGAAGGTTGAAGAGAACTTATTGATTTGAGGTGGAGAGATAACTCATAGAGGTTGCTCAGTGGTGATGAGCTTCATGGAAATTAGAGAACCATAGGCTGGTGTTGGAGGTTTAAAAGGAAATTACAAGAACGAAGAGAGTGATATGTGAAGCAGGCCTGAGAGAGAAAGGCAGAGATTTAGCGATGGGGTTGAACAAGGATAGAGATAATGGTACAATTAATTTAGTCAACTGTATGAATTTTATGATAGTTGAGGTGAGTTTGGGCTGTAATTTTTTAGTGGTTTAGTTTAAACCAACTAACTAGACCTGGCCCACATTTTATAAAGTTGTGTCCTCTCAAGTATACAGATAATCTTATTAACTATATATTTCAATATGCATGGCAACAATGATCTTAACAGTTATTATTTTGGGAGATGATGTATAACAATGATCGTAAAAGAAAAGTACATACATTAGTAGTTATTAAACAAATTCTTCAAATATGAATGACAGTTAGTATCTTATCAGGCCTTTAGTGTGATCATCTGTTTATCAATTCACACTTCACAGTTACACTATCAAGCCTTTAGTGTGATCATCCTTTTTTCAATTCACACTTCACAGTTACACTACTCATATGTTTAAATCTGTAACAGATTAACTTCTTTACTTATTTCATAGAGATGGATATTAAATATAACTATGGTTATCTTAAACACAGGCATATATATATTGAATCTCTCTTTATTTTTCTACAAGACGATGCTAAATTTTCAACTATATAGCAATTGGAGTTGCAATAACAAACAATTATTTTAGCAAAAATAAGTATCACCCTTTCTATTATTTGATGGAAAACATTAAATCAATAATGAACCAGCAAACTCTTCAAATCAATTAACTTATCAGTAATGAAATATTGACACCATATATAAGAAGAAAAAAACAGAAAGAGGGTCGTCTATTAACTTATTATTTTTTCTTTAATGAAACAAGACGACAAAATAAAAAAATCCATTTATATATGATAGATTTACCTTACTAAAACTTATTTTCATTGTTGTTTTACTTTTGAACTTTAATAGAACTGGGAAGCAGCTGACATGGACCTCAAATTTATAAATGCAACTACATTGATGAATTGGGGTTGCAATAAGATAAATTTATATTTACTACAACTACACCCTATGTTAACCGTTAATTGCTGCTAATTTAATGCTTCTTCTTTTTTTCCCAGATTGTCGTCCACACTCAAAACCGTCATGTACATATTGACAGTTTAACTTTTTGTAGGGTGATGAGGAACATGTTTGGTTGAAGCCATTGTTCTGTTTGAAAGGTAATGGTTTCAAAACTATTACTATTGTTTTAATTGTTTATTGTAAACTCTTACTATTTGATTCAAAACTCTAACTGTTTTTTTAGGCTCACTGTTTGGTCCTATTTTTGAAGACTTCAACCATTGTGTTCTCCTACAACCATGTAAAAAAAAAATTCATTCAGTTGGTTGGTGTTTAGTATGGTGGAGGATGTAATAGTTGTAATAATTGTAATATTTAGCATTTTGGGAGATGATGTAAGTAACTGTATATAATGATGATATAATATAGTTATGTTAATACCCGTACCCGCAATTTTGTGAAGTATTGGGTTCTGTGTTTGGTTTTTTAAAGGTTTTTCGAAGGTTTTTCAAAAAATTTATTACATTTTCAAATGAATTTTTGGTTTTTATTTTGTATCTTGCATTAAATTCTGATTTTCCCCCCAGAGCCTTATATATATGATGCCTGTGTGATGTTGCTCGGTTGAGCCTGCGGAGAATTGATATTTATTGCCTGTGATGTCATATATTTAATTATTAGCAGAATTCCGTAAGGAATTTCTGTAAAAGGGCTAATATTTTAGGGGAGGTTCTGTCAAAATTTTTACTAAATTTTCTAAAATCTATTATGTTTTCAAACGATATCTTGGTTTTTATTTTGTATCTGAGTCATATGAAGATTTTTTCTTCCCAGAGCCCTATATATATAATGTCTATGTGATGTTGCTTGGATTGGCCTGGGGAGGATTTATATTTCTTGACTGTAATGATAAACTTTTAATTGTGAGCAGAATTCCGTAAGGAATTGCTGTAAAATGGCTAATATTTTAAGGGAGGTTCTGTCGAAATTTTCAGAAAATTTCCTAAAATCTATTATGATTCCAAACTATATCTTGGTCATTTGGCTAGCGGCATGTAAAATGGCTAATATTTTTTTTACAAATGAAGTGTCAAACAGAGACAGAGCATGAAGTGTCAAAGTTTGTAAGCTCAGAACTAACACAAACAGATCATGATGTATCAAATTTTGTAAGCTCAGAACAAACACAAACAGAGCATGTAGTGTCAAATTTTGTTAGCTCAGAACAAACAGAAACAGAGCATGAAGTGTGTAATTTTGTAAGCTCATAAATAACACAAACAGAGTCTGATGTATCAAATTTTGTAAGTTCATAACAAACACAAACAGAGCATGTAGTATCAAATTTGGTAAATCCAGAACAAACAGAAACACATCATGAAGTATCAAATTTTGTTAACTCAGAACAAACAGAAAATGAACAGCAGAAACTGAACATGAAGTATGAAATTGTGTACGCTCAAGACAAACAGAAGCTGAACATGAAGTTTCAAATTTTGTAAGCTCAGAACAACAGACACTGAACATGTGGTTTAAAAAAAACCAGTAGGCTCAGAACACACTATTCATAACTAGAGCTGCATCGGGGTACCGCGCCAACTAGGATATGATAGATATATAATCAAGAATAAATACAACAAGCTTGAAATAATTATTCAGATCATATAGTGTTTTGCATCACTACCTACACCAACACACCAAAGAAGAGAATCAACCACCAAAAGTCTTAAATGAGAATCAACAATATAATTTCAAAGGAGGCCTGTATATAGTAGATAATCGTATTAGAAAGGTGGTTGTATTTGTTTACAATCAGTTTTTTTTTCCTGTCATGGTGCATATTTTTAATTAATGTTCTCACATTTCTTTAAAAAAATCTAGCTTTTTGAAGAATTGGATAAGTCAATATTTAGATATTTAAGGGCAATAAAGATAAATTCCTAAAAAACTGAAACAATTTAACAAATAATTGTTAAAGATGTATAAAGAGGTATAGTGAATGACTTTTGATCTTAGCATGTATAATGCATAAATTTATATGCAGTTCATCCAACCAAATAACTCCAAATAAATTTATATGCAGTTCCGAATACGTGCCATAGGCACGTGCCACAGGCATACCTAGTAAATATAATAAAATATAATAAATAATAAAAGTATATTATATAAAAATAATAATATATAATCCAAATATATTGATTTGTAGAGAATTTGGATAGAGAAATTATTATCATCATAGAGAAAACAAAATTCCGACCTTTTTGAGTCATCGGAATAGCTGAATATTTGGTTCTGGTTAATAACTGATTTTGCTCTGGAATTGGAAATCCTTTAGGGGTCGTTTTTTTTAGGTTTCTAATTTTTTGTTCCAAAAATGGGATTTTTTTTCATGATTCACTATCCCAAACAATTTGTTGGAGATGTAACTAATACTTTAGTAAACCCGTTTATTCGTTTTCTTTTTTCGAAATTTGCTTCATTATATCATTCTCCCATATGTCATATGATAGAATATGGAATAAAATAACTTAAATCATTTCTAAGCCCTCTCCGGATAACTATTTATCTATCCATTGTCTATTAAGATACATAAAAAGTAATATATACCGTTGAGCCAATGATTATTCATGATTCCGTATTGAATCAATTCCATACCCGTGAGAAATTTTATTAGAGGAATGTTATGGTAAAACTTCGTTTGAAACGATGTGGTAGAAAGCAACGTGCGACTTGAAGGACATGACTCGCTGTGGATTCTTACATCCACCATTTTCCATATAAATGAAGATGCTCTTGAATCGACATAATTTGTCATGTTCCTGTTAGGAACGTAATTTGTGTTGGGTTGCTAAATTAGGATTAGGAATAGTACATGATGAAGCTCGAGTAAAAAATATTGATTCATTTATCATAATCGAGGGGAAGAATCTAGGGTTAGTAACAATTAATAAGTTAGACCAACTTTGTTAGTATATCCTCAATATAGAAATCGATGGGTCAAATTCGAATAAGTTTGAAATATCAAAGAATGAAAGTAAAAATTTTCGAAATTGTCAAAACTTTTTGGATTCCAATTCCAATGAAAAAGTGTATTATATTACATGTTACAATAGAATCTGACGTTCTTATTCCTTTTTATAGAAATGATTGGTTTGACAGATTTACCTATTGGTTAATATTGGTTATATATATGGAATGTAAGAATTGAACCCCCAACCTCACATAGTCACAAATTCGGCGTTCGGGAATAATTCAGCAAGATTCAATATTCGGAATTCGGCAAGAATTCCGAAAATTCGGGAAAAAATCGGCATAAGTTCGGAAAGAAAGAAATACAAAATATAATACATCTTAATAGTTAGTACCCATCACCAAAGCAATAAAATATTTATTAGTAGTCTGTGAATGTAGTCACTCTATATTGTATAAGATAAGAATCAATAAGCTTTACGATCATTTCCTTGCTTTGATCATCAGTTTTATATGACATCACACTGCATACTATAAATTACACATACAACATAATTAGCTCCAAAAACACTGATATAGCATCACGTAGTTCTCAGTCTTGTTTTGTTTGTTAGCTACTTAACCTATGCACCAAACAACCAATTACACGAGTGTTTCATAAGAGAATATCTTATACTATTACAAATTAGAGACATCAATTACAAAATAATTTCAAACTCAAGTTTCCAGGTTCATGCCATACTTCAATCATCTCCCCTTGGTTCCATATCCTCTTAAAAATTTGATAGCAGCAAATTCACACAACAAATGATTCATTTTATTGATCAACAATTGCAATGAACATGGAAATAGATAAAAATGATAGGAGATCGAGAATCATACCTTCTAGTGATTGAGCGAACGAAATTCTTTTGATTGTAATAGGGAAAGAGGAATCGTCGCTCCTTCTGATTTAGGGAAAAAAAATCTGCGCGCCTGGGAAGAGAAATCCCAAGGGAAGAGGAAGGCAGGACGCTACAAGAAAATAGGGTTGAATACTTGAGTTGGGTTATTGGGTATTATTCGCGAATAATTCAGCAATTCGTGATTTTCGCGAATTATTCGCGCACTTCGTGAATAATTCAGGAAGCGGCGTATAATTCGCAAACTAGTTCGGCTGAGGAAACATTCTCGAATAAATTGCGAATTTGCCGAATTAAACCCGAACTTCGTGACTATGCAACCTCATGTAAACTCAAAACTTTAACTGTTGGGCCATAAGACATTGTTGTCAATAAGAGAAGTGTTCTGAATGTATACTCAATTCCAACAGACAACTGTGAAACAAAACATCAATTACAGGATGTGGGTCCTCATTGAGGCAATTCTAAGTGTTTTTTTGTCTTCTCGTACAAAATCCATACCTTTTACATAGTTTCACTGTGTAGCTGAAGTAAGAATACTAAGATGGATGGACAGCAAGGATTTCAAAATATGTGCATAAGTTGCCAATAAATGAATTGGTTATAAGGTCATCCTAAAACAGTAATCCTAAAAAAAATTATTTTACCGTGTAAATGTAGGTTATCTTAGTCATTAACTGAATTAATTGATGCACGGGATAGGATGGGATCTTCTCATAAATAAAGGATTTTCAAAGTAGGCTATGCATAGAGAAGAACAGTACAAACTTGAACATGGCTTCATTATGAAATTCTCATAGGAATACCATCAAATAGTTTATGGGCGCGTAATCATATTGAAGAAAATTTGTAGTAAAAATTAACGGGGAAAAATTTCGTCAAATTTTAACATAGCCATTAAAGTTACTTACTTTCACAATCTTACTCTTCTGCACTAAAAATTGAGAGGAAAAAAAAATCTTTTAAATCAAATTTATCAAATTTACTGACTTCACAGACCTACCAAATCTACATCTATCTACTCGGAAAAGCTAGGGTTTTCAGATCACCTAGTTAAGGAAAGAAGGGAGTCTATTTGCGGAAGAGGCAGAAGAGAAGCTCTTTGTAGAAGCAAGACTAAAGAGGAAGAGGGAGTAGATGGTTTTAGGAAAATGAGTTTATTTATTTATTTATTTATTTTTAATTTCAAGGATGGAGACAGCGAGAATGAGGGACTTTTCGCTCGAAGTAAACGACAAAGAAGAGGAGGAAACGGAGTGGAAGATGGATTTGTTCTTGTTTGGATGATCAAAATCAATAATAGTCATTGATCATTATGATCTATCTTCATGTCAGATGTAACTCCTTTTTTCATTAATACGTATTTTTTCATTTTTTCGTATCTTAAATTATTTGTATCTTATAACTATTCTTCTTATTTGTTATATTATTCAAACTATTTTATGAGCCAAATTGTTTAACTATTTATTAAAAGCCCAAGTTTGTATTTTGATTTTATTATTTGTTAATCTGAACCCAATTGTTATTATAAGCCCAACCCAACCAATATTATTATTATTATTTTATTTATTTTGAGCCCATTTATTGAAGCCCATTCTGACTATTGGGTCTCTTTGGGATACCCATTATTAAAGCCCAAACCCAGTACCCATATTCTACAGATTAATCCTACACCTACCTGTATACAATTTCTTCACACCCCACTTTTCAGATTCGTACTCCAACTCCCCCCCCCCCCCCCCCCACTTTCTCACCACGTTCCCCTCTCTCTCTCTCTCTCTCACCTCTGTTCACCCCATGTTCTCACTCCCTCCCGTTCTCTATCTCTCCCCCTCCTCTGTCTCACAAACAAGGACAGAACTCCCCCTTCCTTCCTCATCACGAACTCAACAGAAACCCCTCGTCCCCGTTGTCTTCACCACTCCACCACCCCCGTCTTCTACCTTCTTCCGAAGAACCCATCCACTGTCTCCTTCACCTCGCAACTTCATCAACCAGTCGCCCTCCATTCCCGCTCGAGCATCCCTCTGCCCCGCCTGCCTCGCAAACCCTTCCCGCTCGTCGACTTTCGCCTCGCGAAACGGAGTGGAAGATGGATTTGTTCTTGTTTGGATGATCAAAATCAATAATAGTCATTGATCATTATGATCTAACTTTATGTCAGATGTAACTCCTGTTTCCATTAATACGTATTTTTTCATTTTCGTATCTTAAATTATTTGTATCTTATAACTATTCTTCTTATTTGTTATATTATTCAAACTATTTTATGAGCCCAATTGTTTAACTATTTACTAAAAGCCCAAATTTGTATTTTGATTTTATTATTTGTAAATCTAAGCCTAATTGTTATTATAAGTCCAACCCAGCCAATATTACTGTTATTATTTTATTTTATTTTGAGCCCATTTATTGACTATTGAGTATCTTTGGGATACCCATTATTAAAGCCCAAACCCAATATTCATATTGTACAGATTAATTCTACACCTACCCGTATACAATTTCTTGACACACCCACTTTCAGATCCCGTACTCCAACTGCCCCCACTCTCTCACCGTTCCCCTCTCTCTCTCTCTCTTTCTCTCTCCCCTCTGTTTAAACAGAGCACCCCATGTTCTCACACCATTCCGTTCTCTATCTCTCCCCCTCCTCTGTCTCACAAACAAGAACAGAACTCCCCCTTCCTTCCTCCTCACGAACCTCAACAGAAACCCCTCGTCCCCGTTGTCTTCACCACTCCACCACCCCCGTCTTCCACCTTCTTCCGAAGAACCCATCCACTGTCTCCTTCACCTCGCAACTTCATCAACCAGTCGCCTTCCATTCCCGCTCGAGCTTCCCTTCGCCCCGCCTGCCTCGCAAACCCTTCCCCGTCGTCGACTTCCGCCTCGCGAGCGCTTCCCGCTCGCACCGCCCTCGCCTCGTCACCGTCGTCCTCCCCGCAACTCTCCACCTCGTCACCGAGTTCCTCTCAACCCATCATCGACCTCGACCGCCTCGCAGCCTCCCTGCGCCTCCGCATCCGCTCTACCGCTTGTGCGCCTCAACCCCCGAAGCTTCGCCAGTCGTCTTCAACCTCAGCCATTGCCGACTCCTCCGTCTTCTCCCCTGTGCGCCGTGCTCCTATCGACAACACAGCACCCCCTGCATCGTCTTCAACCTCCAGACGAGCGCCTCCCGACCCATCGACCATCATCGACGTCTCAGTCATCGTCGACCGCCTCCATCACCGTTTGCGCCGCTCGAGCCCTGCTCCTTCCTCCCCGCCATCGAGTCGCCTACACCCCCTCGTCCTTGCTGATTCCAGTCCATCACTACCGCACTGCCGTTCCGTACCCATCGCAGCAGCCGCGCCCATTGCCTCGCCGTCGCCATCCAGTCGCGTCGTCAGCCGCGCCGCAGTCACCGTTCCCATTCTTCCATCGCTCTCTCTCCCTCTCTCTCTCTCTGTGTAGCAGTTGGGAAGAAGGAGATCAGAGTTGGGGTTATTGGTCCCTGTTTGGTGTGTTGGAAGATTAGTGTTTGGATTTTGGTGTTTTGGTGTTTTGAGTTAGTGTTTGGATTATTCTATTGGTGTTTGGTGTTGTGTGGGGATCCTGTTTGGTGTTGGTGAAGAAGTGGAGTTGGTGTTCCTGTTGTTTGGGGTTTTGAAGTTTACTATTTTGGCGTGGTTGTTACCTATCTTGCACGTATATCCTGTGATTCAACAAATATATATACGTGAAGAAGTAACATTGGGTGATTTTCAATGGGGACTGTCATAAGTAAAGGTGTCACCAGCTTTGGCGCAGTTGTCGGAAGTGCTTTCTCTGCTCCAATCAAGGCCATATTTGGCAGTTCATGCGAGTACGTATCTTCTTTCAAATAGTGATGATTGTACCAAGTTTATATGATTTGAAAACGAACAAGACATATATGATAAGTCTTTTTTTTTTTATGGAAAAGTCTTGGCTCGAACTAGGAACGCTGGATTCGAGCCGCCACTCAATTACCCATCCCACCCAATACCAATCAGGACATTGCCTGTTGGTAGACATATATGATAAGTCGTCATTTGCTTTGCTATGCGATATTTTTTTGGAAGGAAAATACCGTCATTCTTCATCAAAATAGTTTCTAATTAATGAAGTGTGTCCAGACAAAATTAGACTAATCGTCAAACTCAAATGGGAAGTATGTACGAATCCAGGGTGGAAAGGAAACAGAAACTCCTGATACTTATTAGATTTTCTAATTTTTCCTGATACTCGTATGTTCAATTCTCTGCAGGGGTGTTTGTTTAGATACATGGGACCTAATCTGCTTTGTCGAACATCTATGCATCACAAATATATTAAGACTTCTGATGGTTGCAATCCTCGCTTATATAAGTAAACTACAAAACTTTTCATTATCATGCTTCGCTAGTTTCTTCTACATTTCAAAATACTTGAATTGTGGGTCTCATATCTCTCTCATTTCAGCTCTTCTCTTCTTCTACCTCCTATTCAAAGTGGGAATCCTCCAATGCGTTGGGAGAAGCCTATGTAAAATGACATGGGCTGCATGTGAGACATATTTCACAGCACTCGAAGAGATCAGCTGCTTCTTGTGGCACAAATTTAAGCATACAAAGCGTCTATATCGCCATAGACTAGATGAATTGGAAGAAGGCTTTGGTAGAAGCGAAGATGACGATGACTACGACTCCTCGGGTGATTATGCAACTAGTACTGTGAAGGTTATCAGAAGAAGGCGATCGGTAAGAGAAAGAAGGAAGGATCGAATTCGTAGCTCATTGTATCCTACAAGGCATAGCTCGAAAAGAATGTACCACCGTAGGAGTGGGAGCCATCACCACGTGAGATTGAAAACAAGCGAGGTTTCTTTTCGTGTGAAGGGATCAGGGAAGATGCATAGCTCGAGAAGACAGAGTCATCTACCCCACTATACACGGAGGAGATGAGATGGATCTCTTCTTGTTTGGGGTTTACTTGCGAATTTGAAGCTTTTGTTTTGGATTTAGACTTTTGGTCGTGGACATTCTGATTATACCGAAATGCATGCTAAAGTTATATGCACATCTTCGATTCGATGTTACAAAATACATTTACAATTTGTTTATGAATATGAGATGCCCACATTTGTTTGTATTTGCATATAGAAGAACTATAAATGGTAAGGAATGATATCAATATGGAAAAAAATTGAAGGCGAAGAACAAAACAATTAATCAGTAGCTTTATTTTTCTTTATGAGCTTCATTTACTTTTTCGATCTATAGTCATTTTTATCAAATTTTTTATATTGCTTAAGAATATTTAATCAATTATTATTTTTAATTGTTGAATTTCTCGACTGAAAGGAATAATTTTTTAATATTCATTTTTCTTAGAATATTTATTTGATTCATAGTTTCAAATTCGGCATTCGGAAATAATTCGGGTTAAATTCAAATATACGGGATTCGGAAAAAACTTGGTAAATTCGGTATAAATTTGGAAGATTTTAATATCCTATATATTTGTATACTCTTTTGAGATATGTCTATATATATGTTTATCTGTATGTATACATTTGAGATATGTCTCTATATATGTGTATCTTTCTAGGTTTAGGTTTATATGAATTATTAGTAAGTATCTTGGAGCAACTATGACTCATTATTAAGCATGTTTCTTGCGTTAGTTAATGAATGAATGAATGATGTAGTTTCTACTTGTAATGTATGCCCTTTTGTTTCAATTTTTGTTCCAGAATTTATTATATTTGTGTTGATATGTATGCATAAACAAGTAGGCTTTGGTTGACTTTGGATTGGATAATTAAAGCCATTGTACAAACTCATGTACGGTCATACATTTTGTCTTCAATAATCTTCTAGTGTGATACCTTAGCTCAGGTTGATGCACCCCCAGCTAATAGCTACAAACCTGAGTCCTAAACTATTCACAATTGGAACAAAATATAAGTACACTATATAAGTGGCTTAAGAGCAAATATAGCATGTTATATCGTGTCATGCTTAGGGGAAAGCAATATAATTCAAGGAAAATGTATGGTGCTAATATATGCAACAACAAAAAAAATGTTAATTTCTTGATATTGACTGTGCCTTTTGTAATAGAATGACACTTTATATTTTGGAAATAAGAGAAGAAATCCTACACACATTCATATTTGGATTTCAATCTGAATAGAAACAGATGTGAATATAACTATACTGTAACATATTTCTTAAAGGTATAGGCACGAACCTGCAACCTCTCCGATCAAATTCCCCACACCGCTGCTTCATTTCAGCTTTCTGTATAAACAGAATTTTTTAGTATGAGTAGCCCGGAAAAAAAACCAACGGATAATGTAAATACACATAATTGAATAGAAGTCGCTTTAGTCACCGATCATATAAGACGCTGAATTTGAATATAAACATAGACATCAAAATCAACAAATTGATTAGACTAACAAATCAGCAATCAATCACGATATCAAGCTCACAAACCTGTAAATATAAAACTCATACGAGCTTCTAGCTAAATGTATCATTCCTTCAACTATGAGAAATACCAAAACCAAGTATAAACCAACAACTGTTAACGCATATAGTATAAAGTTAACCAAGAGAAATTATCCATGAAGACGACACGTTACAAACTAGTCCCAAAATTTCAAAACTATCCTAAAATAAAGTTTGGACCTTGGTAACATTGTACAACATGCATGTAACTTCAGTCATGAACCCACTAATCTGATGCAACTATTTTTACATTGCTTATTCCAAAAGAAGACTAAAACCCACAATTGGTGACTACAGAGATCTCTTAGTCATTGAAAAAACTCTCATCAGTTAACTGAGGTGCAAACAGATTGTTGGGCAGTCAGGCCGGGAACTGTGCTTGTGAACTGATGCTTGTTTCTCCTCCTGTTTGAAACCAATGTAAACCCTTCTGTATCCTGCTTCTTGCTTTTATATACATCACCACCCTTCGACCCCCCATCAAGATTCTTCCCTTTACCTCTGTTCTCAGGTTCAACCGATTTTGTAGTAGCCTGATCATCAACCTTTCCCTCATTTGAAGAGCTCAAAACTGACCTAACAATGAACTTGAACAGTATCTCTTTTGCAAGCTCTGCTTTTTCTTTGCTCTGGGTGCTATTTTTTCCTTTCTCAACTTGTGGTTTCTTCTCCGGTACTTCCAAACATTCCTCTTTTGTGATGGTCTTATCTTCCTCCAACTTCTCAGGTTGAGTTGCCTTTTTCTCAACCTGATGCCACACTTTTCCGGGCACGAACTCAGCTGCATTTGGGTTCATAATACCGGAGTTCGAGCTAGTTTTCCCCGTAACTGAGCTCTGGCTGTTCGAATACCCATTTCTCCTTCTAAAAGTGTGTCCAGATCTATAATAAAGAGTTGACCGTGGACCACGGGGGACTCTAGTGTCGACAGACTGAGGGGATAGAATTTCGAGAGGTTGTGGTAAGATTGCCTGACGAGAAATTCTTAAATCATAAAGTCCACCTACAGCGATAGAGTTATAAGGATGAGACATTGACAGCAGAGAACCTGGATTGAATGGTGGAGCCGAAGCTGAAAGTTTGCTTCTTTTCAGAATGTCTTTATTGGATATAGAATCCCCCACTTCATCAGAACTTGAAGTGGGCTTCTCTACTTCACTCAAGGTGGCCTCTTTCTCGCGATTATCGCTAGCCATTTCCTCTTGAACTATCTCTTCTGTAGATTTGGCAGCTTCCTCGTTGCTTGTCTCTGTGGAACTGTTGAGTTCGGGAATAATATCTGTCCCTATCTTTGCTTCTTCTGGTTGATCTAATGCAGATTTGAGAACTGTACCAGGTGGCGAGATGGCTACTTCTTTGTAAGACACGGACTTTAACGCCACTGTACTAAGCCTAGCAGTATTTAAAGTTCTTGGGTTATGTTCTGATTTGGCTTCTGTATCTGGAGCCTTTACTTGCACTTTTACCAAGGAACTCGGTGCTGCTGTTCGTGTTCTAACCTGGGGTGATAGTGTTCTTGTCCTGTAACTGGAATTTCCAGAAGCCTCTGAGCCTTTAACAACTAACTTTGAAAGAGTTGGTCTTTTGGGCTTGAACTTTTTGCACATGTGAGTCGACCGGCATTTGGCACTAGCCTGTTGCCACCCCTCATCTGATGATTCTTCAGTAGATACATCATTTGCTCGTGTAACCTCAATATGGGTTATCTTGTTTGTCTCTTGAAACTTCTCTGAGTAGACTTCTTTAGGTGTTTGATCCTCGCTGGATTCTTGAAGTTGATCATGCAGGGATGGGGAGATTATCACTTGCTCAAAATTATCTGCAACTGTGACAGATTTCTCTTGACTCACTCTACTGATGTTCTGCATTGAAGTGTTAAAATCAAAAGGTCAGGAAATATAGAAAATATTGTAAGTCGATATGCAATAATATGAAGCAAAAAGAAACGTAGGAAAAAATGTGGGAAAAAAGAAAGAAGTGAATAGAGAATAAGTGGACCAATGCCCAGTGGTATAATTATAACTAAATGCTTGATCTCCAGTCACATTACATCAAAATTACAAAGTACTGACTAAATTTGCAAGCTCAAGCAACAGTTTTATAGGTCATTAAAGGAGACCAGACACTTGAGCTTGGAGAATTGAAAATTGTGAAACTGTAGCACACTTTATTTCTTATCTCTAAAGGCAAATAACAGTCTGAAGAAGGTGATTATCTTAGGGGACATGCAAACTGACGTGAAAGTTTTTAACTTTATGCATGGGAGTATGCTGGCAACCGTTGTGGAGGAAAGGTAGTGTCTATGTGCTTTCTTTAAAAGGGGATGGGGATAGGTTGTAGGAAGTCTCGAATCCATTGATAAAATCAGATATATTAATGTGCAAATATATAATAAAAATATGTAAAAGAAACATTCATTCTGCATGTGTGTGTGTGCTGATCATAAAAGTATCAAGCAGATAGTATTCTAATGTACAAATAAACAACATAAATATATATAAGAAACATTTGCAGTGGTGTACGTCTCAGTTTCAGTCAGTAGCCTACAAACATTTGTAAGTTTTAATTCTACCAATGGTGATACGAAAAATGAAAGATTTAGAAGTATTTTGAAGGACCAAACAAATAGAAAGATACATTTTAAAAGTGCATATGTAGATTGCAGATTCAGATACTTTAATGTGAAAATGAACAATATGAATATGTAAAACAAACATTTGCAGTGTGTGTGCATGTGTTACAATGAACATGACTATGTGGAAGAAACATTTGTAGTGTGTGAAAATGAACATAAATGTAAAAGAAACATCTGGAATGTGCGTCTGTTTTGTGTAAAATGAAATCAAAATAAAATTCAAGTGTATATATTCGAACAAACTATGTGAAGTTTATCACTATTATTTCCAATCAAACTATGTGAAGTTTATCATTGTTTTTGCAAATGCCCTATCAGACAGATATGGCTGGAGGATTGGAGTTAAGTTTCTGCTTGCATAATCCACCCCCAACCCCATACATGTCAAATTAAGAATGGATATATGCAGTAGTTCGGTAGTTGCATCACTTGCATCCGTACTCTTATGTTTCGAAATTTCTATCACAAACTCAAATGCAGAAGTATTGTAACAAAAAGAAACATAGGCAATTTGTTAAAATGAAATATATACGGAAATTAGAAATTTCATGAGAGAATACTCTCTTCTAAACTCAACGATTCCAAATCAGTTTTGAGTAAAATTTTCCCAGAGCAATTTACCTTCTGAAATTTTCTTGTGAAGGAAATCAGTTTTACAAAGGCTTCTTATACCCGTTGGGCATTGGAAACATGTCCTGATAGTATATATGCGGAACATCATAAGTGTTAAAATGTTATCCAATTACTTCTTATGATGTATGATGTTGGCAATTGACAACTTACCAAGAAATGAGAAGGGCTTTGTCAGTATCCATTTTCAGAATATCCTTTCAGTCATATAGTATTTGGGTCTGTCATAGGTTCTATTGTTGAGTGATGGCATACATAAATAAAAGGAAAGAAAGATCACAAAATTAGATCAGCAAGCAGAGGATATGAGATGAGTTTAAAAAGAATTACCTTTGCACGCCTTTGTTTTCTCTGGGGATCTCTTTCTTTGATGTCCCGGTCTGGATTTATAAAGTCAAGAAGGTCTGATACACTGGAAAAATATAAATTATTGATTAAAAAAAACATTTTTATAACTTAATGATCAAAATGAGCGTAGTAATTTCCTTACCTGAGATGACCTTTACTTGCGATAGAAACATCAGGCTTTGGGATACCCTTCCGTACAGCTTCTTGCTGCTCTAGTGCTTTAGACTCAAAATATTCAAGCCAGGCAGCGGCATCCTGCATAAATACCAGTGTTAAGCAAAGTTTTATCCAAATTGGTACTTTTTTTAAGGCTAAAAGTGCACCCCCAAAAAAAAAAAAGAAAAAAACCTTGAAGTTTTAGCAAAGTCAACCCCCCCCCCCCCCCCCCCCCCCCCCCCCCACCCCCAAAAAAAAAAAAAAAAAAAAAAATTCTACCAAAAACTACCCTTAAGTTTCTGCAGGCAATTGAGAACAAGAACATTTGATCACAAAATGCACTTAAACATCAATTCTCAATGCCCAAGGAAAGTTTAGGGAAGATTTTTGCCAGAATGTGGAGGGTTTTAAATGAATTTTTCTTAAACTTCAGTTTAGTTTTTTCCATTTTAGCCTTTTTATAATGTATCCAAATATACACATTCGAATAATAATATAATAATGAGTTACCTGAGTACGGAGATCTTCTGATCCAAGTTTTGCCTGAAGAATGTGCAAGGTGGTCTGTTCATGCTGCATGCTGAGGGAATAGGCCTCCATCATGGAGAGAGCTATGGCAATGGCATGATAGCTTGCAGCAGTCTGGCATTGAAAAAGATGAGTAGAGTTAACAAAGTGAACTTTACCAAAACTGAGTTACTTTTTCACATAGTATGTTTTTATCTATTGTGTTTCATCTTTATGATTTAAAGATGACATATAAACATGCACATACTTGTATGTGATCAGCTCCAAGTAATCGTTGGTTGCACTTAAGGGCTTCGTGAAGATATCTGAGTGCAACATGAACATTTCCCATGCCTTCTTCCATCATTGCCACATTAATATAAGTTGCAGCAGAATTGGGATGTGACAGTCCACATGAGAATTGAAGAAGATAAAGTGCACGATTGACATACCTGAGAGAGAAAATAATTGTTGTAAGAAATGAGAATCCTCAGAATTTGCTTCAGAATATGAAGACAACGGAAAGTAAAAACAGATCGGTTCCAACAAGAATGTACACAATTTGATATTGTTTGACACATTTAAGCACAACAATCACCTCTCGAGTGTCTTAGCAACTACCAATAGAGTTCTCATAACATGCAAATGTAATTTTATCAACAAAAAAAAAACATGCAAATGTAAAGATATCAATGCTCTGTCATTGGTAAGTCCATTGTGGAGGGTTTTTCCTTTTCTTTTGGGATAAACTGAGGCAAAAAAACCTCAATATTTCATTATAAACAAAGCACTCCCAAGATACTGGGAGACAAGCACTTTCAATGTCAGCCAAGGGCTGAATCCTTACTAAGAAAAAAGAAAGATTAAGTTTTGATATTAGATTTCTTTTGTGAAATTCCAATACAGAGGATTCAGTATCTTAGAGTAAAGTAAAGAATATGGGACGTAATCCAGTGGCAGGAAGATTAAGGGAGAGAAAATGGGAAGGATAAAGAAAGGTATCAAACAAAAAAATATTTTCTGTTTTGGCAAAAAAACATATTACATTTAATGATACTGCACTTGACAATAAGAACAAATAAACGAGAACATTCAAAACTTACTTCAAAGCCAATTCAATGTGTTGAAGCCGGTAGTAAAAGACAGAAAGATCACCATAACTTTTCAGTGTCTCCGGATGGTCAAGACCAAGCTCCCTTTCATTGATATCTAGAGCCTTCTGTTGATATATGGTAGCCTGTTGAACGTTGCAAAAGAATAACTTAGGTCTTATCCAATAATTATCTATAAATTCTAAAGTTTAAATGTTCATTTGGAGATTGTTCTTTTGTACACATATGAATACTCATGCACACATTACAAAGTTGTACAGAGAAATGAAGTTCTACATTTCATGCATAGCAAGTAAAAAAGAAAACTAAAAACATGAAGTTGTGCATAATTGAATCAGGGGGGGAAAAAAAACTCTGGCTAGTTAAAATCTCTAATTTCTAGTACCTGATTAAAGTCTCCTGTGTGATAAAGAACAACTGCAAGAAGACTGTATGAATTAGCAGTCATCCGATGGTAAGGGCCACAAACAGCTATCATTTTGGACAGTGCCTACACAATCAGAACGATAGGTATTAGGAGATTTACATCATATAAATAGTTGATAGCAGAACAGGATAATAATTTCTGCAATATCATCATTCTTTAATACCTTTGTACCATAGGTAACAGCATCCTCCAATTTTCCTTTGTCGAGTGCAGTTTTTGATGACTCCAATAGGTTCCGACCATCTGCAGATGAGCAGATCACATGCTGCAGAGCAAAATTTTGTAAGGTCTTATTTTATTCATTGTTCTTCGTAATTAAATTTTCAGTATTGAAGAATGAAATATGTAGTACATACTTTACACACAGGGACAATGCTGACAATATCAGACCTGTCAAAAGGGTTTGGACTGTCCATATCATAATCTCTAGGCACTAACTCCAACCCAACCTGAAGGTTGAGAGAATGTAATCATAAAAGGGTTACCCAAAAAACTATTAGTACAGAAAATTTCAATAGAAGTACCTTCTGGCAAAGCCCACGGAGAAGCACAAGGTTCCTCAAATGCTGATATTCATCTTGAAGCTTCCAACAATATCTTTTTGAGACAAAGCTCTCAATCCATTTCATTTTGAGAGCATTCTCATGATTCAAATCCGGGTCAAAAGTTTCTGATTTTGAGGATCCAAGAAGAATGTTCAAAACAGCAGCTATTGCAGCAGAGAGGTCAGAAAAATTTTCCGCTGCAGCAATGACAGCTCGAAGTATGTGCTTATAGGATCGAGTAACCATCTCATGAATGCAAAGTGACTGTATATGTGGTAGCTTTTCTGCTAGTTCAACCTAGTGAAGAATTGGATAATTTCAGATGTTAAAATATTGGAAAAGGGGCAGAAAAAATGGCAGAAAGATACATATATGCTGATGTACTCACTATTCGTCCTAAGGAGCACATTTTGAGTCCTCTTGTGTGCATGAAGTCTGTTAGAGTTCTGCCATCTACAGGAGAAAGTTCAAGTGAAGCAAAATCTGCCACCTGTTGAGATCAGATCCAGAATTACAATTTGCACTTACAACTTCAAGAATAAATTGAGAAAATGGAGATGGGAACGCTAAAGCTAAGAATCAAATATAGACAAAATTGAATACCAGCTTTGGAAGAGCAACATCCTCGTAGAATTGATGTGCCATCCTGAGAAGCTCATCTGGTGACTGTTCGAATCAGTAACACAATAGAGGATCAAGTTAGAGTTAGCCGTGTAATACAAAAATTCATTATTGTAAGAATTTATGAGCATTGATGAATACAAACATTCAATTGATACGATTAAAAAACATATCCTAATTAAGGATATAAAAAGACATCTATAGATACATAGTAAATCCTATGAATCAAGCATTATGGCTTTATATCAACGCCAGCAGCCGACATGATTATAATAAAAAACCTGAACTAATTCCTAGATTTGAGTAGAGTTTAAACTAACGGCTAAATTTTTAGCACCTCGTTAAGGATATGACTGTCACCAATGGCCATAATCACTTCTATTGATGTATAATAGCAGAAATTTTCTTCCACTTCGTAGAAACTTCACCCAATAATAGTCAGTGATAAAAAATAAATAAATAAAATAAAATAGAATGGAAAGTTTTATTTTGTCCTTCTATTGCCATTCTATTGATCAGACAGGACCTTAAAGAATCTAGTCCCACACATAATAATTTGATATCAGAAAACATGCAGTGTGGAAGTATATCAAACATATCTAACAAAAGCTTGCATACCTTCTGATAAAGTCCAGTCCCAGAATCCTTCAAACGAGAGAAGGCTTCGGCAGACAACAGTTCCCTTAATTCTTCTTCACCATTTGCTGTGCGCTGTTTTAGTTTCTCCACACCTCCTACTTCTTCACTACTTAATACGTCATCACCACTAGTTTCTCCCTTTTCAGAGCTACATCTTGCCAAATCTGTTTTCTTTTTTATTTTCTTTAAGGGTTCAAACTGTTTTCCTAAACCTTTTACTATCGGCTCCACCGAACTGTCTTCTGCATTGCCTTTCGTCTCTTCAGCTTTTGACGTTTCTTGTTTCTGTAAGTGTTGAATCCAGCAAGTACCCAGTTCCCATCTGAGGGATTTCTCAGTAGTTACCACTTGTTTCTCTAGGTTGTTCAAGCTATCTTTAAGTACCTTTCCTACCATGCATCTCCCTTCTTGTAAATCATCAAAATTAGAAGGGGAACATTGTAAACTCGGAGAAGGTTCTGAGTTAGAAAACCTGGGAAGAGATGCCCTTAAGCTGCATTTTTTTCAGAATAATCAGTTATTTGATATGTATGAAACTATCCCTCATATTAAATAAAGAAAATTTATTGTGAAGTGCAAACTTAGCATACCTGTTGATATTAAGGGCATTGGAACCTCCATCTGGTTGGTCATCTACGTCGATGCTTTCTTCCAGACAGTCACTCTCATTTATTAATCCTTCGATATTAACGGTAGCAGTATATCCACAATGCTTTACTATAACTACTCCTAATGTGACAGTATCCTGAAAAGAAAAAAGAAAACTTGGGTTTTTCAGTACTTATAGCGATGAATGAATGAATGAATGAAAATCTTAAATAACAGAGGTTATGAATCATTGTATATTTACTTGAACAACCACGCTCTCGTCAGCAGTTAGACCCTTCAGAAGATTCCTCCTTGACACATCCTTAGCACACATACCCAGCAACTGAGTCCCATCCACTTTCTCCTCTAGCTTCACACTAGCATCTACAAGATCTCTCTTCACTGTGATATTCAAATCTCCAACACTCACTTCGTGCACGGCTGAGCCATTTACTTTCGAAGAAGCTGAGTCTTTGCTTGAACTAATAAGATCACGAATGACAGCAACCGCTTTAGTTATTGAAGTGTCTACGAACAAATTGTGCAGTAGAAAGGCCTTCCGATCACGGGCCAGCCTCTCTTCCTCAGTCTTGCATGGAATCCTTGCAATAACTGCAAAATCTTTCGACCACTTCCTATTGTCATATTTATCATTTCGCTCATTCCCACCACCGTTCCCTCCCCACCTCCCATCTTCAGTCGGAAGTGAAGGGCATTTTAAAGGAGACTCCGCCAAAATAGGAGGAACAAGCCACGTATTTGCTCGAAATCCATACGGCAAGTTACCAAACTGTAAATAGGATTAAATTTATTATTTGCAAATTGCATTATTTCATGAAGACTAGTTTAGAATGAGCACCTTGTTATGCTCGACAAAAGCCTTCATTAGCGTCTCATAGGCCTGCAAATAATCAGAGAGTAACCATGATACTATTCTTCCGAATGTATACTCGGCAAAAGTAAAATATCACGAAATTATGCAAATTGAGTCAACCGGAAAACACGGTACTCACATTCGTGAAAGCACTGCTCAGCTGCAACAAAAGATCGACGAGTGTGTGACTCCGAACGTAGTTCTTGCCTCTTGTATAGAAACCATCAACAGAAGCAACCACATTTATCAGCTTTCCGTTACAAACCTTGACCTGAAAAATTATTCTTTTTTTTAATTTCCTCCATATAAAAATAAAATTAAATAAAATATTTACAAAAAATAAATAAAATCTCTAATCTCTAATATCTAATATTATATCTCTAATCTCTAATCTCTAATCCCTAATATTATAATGGGAGAGTTGGGGTTGTACTTTGTAGATATTCAGCCATCTAATCTCAACCATTCTTTTTTAAGTGGAAGTTATATAAATCATTCATTTACTCAACTAATAATCTCAAAGTTTAAATTTATTTACGACATAATTATTTATAAAAGTGTCACTCATATAAAATTAAAGTTTGTGCCACTATGGATAATTTGTAAAGAGTATGTGATGAGTAAAGGGAGGTCTCAGCTTCGAGGTCAGATTATGTCTTATTATTTACTATATTTAAAAAGGGAAAAAGGGGTATGAGCAACTTGCTCATTTAATAAATAAGCAATTGATGATGTGGCATACATGTAATTGGAAATCCTAAAAAGGGTTAGTTGTCCAATGTATCAGATGCATGCCACATAATCAATTGCTCATATACTAAATGAGCAAGTTGCTCATATCCCTTTTACCCATTTAAAAAATAATAATTAGAGCGTGTATCACACGTGTAAATTACTAGTTAAATTAAAAAGGAGGTACCTCGATTTCGAAGTGAACGCCATCTTTCTTCTCCCCAATAGACCTACCTTCGCGTCTCCTCAAAACTACAAAATGACGAAAATGCCCTCAAAACCCTAGCTAAAAAATGGTCCATAATTTTCAAGATATTGGAGAAGAGAATGGAAATGCCTACACAAAACAGGAGAGGTTAAATGAGAGAATGAGAAGAACACGTAGAAATCGCCAAGCTTGGGAGGTGTCTGGATCGCCGCCATGTCGAACTTGTCGGAGATGGCAGGGATGGTAGAGGATGCATCGGGATTCGTGCCGGAAGGGGGGGAGGACACGGGTGGAATTTTGTCATTTGTTGATGAGGAAGGAGGGGAGGGCTTTTTGGTAATTTTGCCGCCGTCGTGCTTTTGCTTGCCGAACGCGGTGGTGCAAGCGACAATGTCCAGTAGCCTTCGCACGTGCGAGATGGCCTGATCCTCCCTTGTGTACGGTGCTGCAAGTGTGGACAATTGTAAAACCAATTTGCAGAAAAACTCCTAAACCTTTTTGTTTTAAATTTTAGTCCTATTATTTATCAAAAAATGTCAAAACTAAATAGGCGTGAATGTAAAATGGTATGATTATTTATCCTTGTTCCTTAATTAATAATTAAATAATTTTGTATTATACATATATTTTTTTCCGAATAAAATAACATTATATATGACTGTGTATTGTTTTAGGGTCCAAAGCCGTGACACAGGCCTACCCAAATCCAGCCTCATTTTTGGGCCAAGATGGGTTGTCAGACTGTAGTCCTTGATTCCATGATAAGTAAAAACAAAATGGAACGATAGCAGTTTCAAAAATTATTAGCCAAATAAAAATAATAATAAATAATAAATAAATAAAAACATAATTAAAATAAATAAATAACTAAAATGAATGACGAAAGATACGACTTGAATTTTAAAAAAAAAATTACAGAAATCAAATCCATTGGCAGACTCCGTCAATCTGTAGAAAAAAAATCTTCAGGACAGTTCATACATTACAGTACATGAGAGGGACCTAGGAAAAGTCCAAAAGGTTCACAAGGGTGAGGGAGCAAGTACAAGGTATCTCTCCTAATGATAGTAACAAAATCCTTGAATAATTCAAGAATTTGGCAATTTTTTTGTGAAGAATTCATCTGCGGAAAATATTTGCAATTTAATCGTCAATTCATATGATAGATACTGAGATGTATTAAATTTTGTATTTCTTTCTTACCGATTTTTTTCTAAATTATTTCCAAATTTACCGGATTTTTGTCGAATTCTAAATATTAAATATTGCCGAATTATTTCCGAACCCCAAATTTGTTATTATACTCCTCATCACCTCAGATCCTTTCAAGGTTCCTCTTTTGTCTTTGACTTAAATAAACAATTAACATTTTTTTTTTTGATCGGAAAAGGTTGGCCGAAGCCCCCCTAGTTTCATTAAAAAGTTTTTAATAAAACAAACACAACAAAAGTAAACAATCAGGCAATGAATAAACAATTAACAATTATACTACGGAATTCAACAATTAGTTTAAAAATTCAACAGTTACTCTTAAAATGAGAGAAACGTTTTAGCGGAGATTAATTGAGTTCCTGTCTAACAAAGAAAAGATGTCTTTGTCATCAAGATATTTCAGTAGTTGTCATTTTTTTAATTCTCAAGTTGGTTATTGTTTGCTTTCTAGCTTAGCGCATCTAATTGACTTCATATTCCTAGTTTCGTTTAATTTAAAACTCAAGAACAAATACCACCAAATGTACTTGTTTAGGCAAACAAGATTATTATGACTGTCGACGTGATCATGGATGCTTTGATGATAAGTAACAGAGTGACGCATCAGTGCATTTTGAAGCACACTATTTGGAGAGATCACACAAGGAGATGCGCATCTCAAAGCAATAAAACCTCAATCCAGTGGCATGTACAATTATAGAGCTTCCGTTAATAAATGTGAGCTTTTGGACCACAAGTATAGATAGTTGGACGATGAAAAGTGATGACTAAATCATTATGGCAGTTCCAGTACATAAACAAGGAATCAGTTTCGATTTTATATGTACGTGGGCCTCATGTTTTCTGTTATTTTCTTTTTCCCCTTTTCCCTTGTCAGTTCCCTTCTTTGCTAAACCAAAGAAAAGTAAAATATGGCATTTACAAAACTCTTTTGGTTAATGATGTTGTTTAGCCTAATATGCAGGGCCGGCCCTGAGTTCCGGGGGGCCCTAGGCGAACTTCCGAAATGGGGCCCCCCCTGCCCCATACATTCAAAAAAAACATGCAAAAAAATTTTACGCGCGAAATGCGTGCCTATATTTACAAGGGAAGTTTAAAATTGGAGGCCCCCAAAATCGCGATTTCGGCGGGGGCCCGAGGCGGCCGCCTTGCCCGCCTACATATCAGGGCCGGCCCTGCTAATATGAATATATATTATTATTTTTTGAAGAAAAAGGTGAAATAAAAGATTTTAATAAAAAACTAATACCAATATTAATCATGATCATCATCGAAATTGATGTGTTGTTAATTATGATTGAACTGCCAATTCATCTAGAATTTTTTTTATGGTTGCCTGCTAACCTAACCTAGGGTGAAATGGACAACCTGCTCTCTCTATCTTCTCTAAAACAGAGCGAATCAACTGACTAATTAGAATATAAGAGTTGATAATTGGTATGTCACAATCTTGTTTGCTCTAACAACGTATCTTTCCAAGCATCTCTGTTCACCTGGAATCCCCCAATCTTTCATTTGCTCTAAGTTTTCCAAGAATCTTAAAATATCCGCTTGTAAATGACATACATACTTCTTTTTCAATGTCATAAACAAATCCCTCAATTTTTACCTCAAACATATCTCGAACAATAAACAAAAAAATGATTAAAAAATTACTAAAACTTTGTCTTTTAGTGGTTGGGATAGGTTTAGGGTAGAAAATGAGATGTGTAGCACTCTTCAAATAGGAATATGCTTTAGAATAACCTACAATTTCTGTGATGTTTAAGCAGGGCCGGCCCCTACCTCGAGGCCGGTGAGGTGGCCGTCTTAGGCCTCCGATTTTTTTGTACTTTTAGAGGTCCAGAAATTTGTATTCCCCTTGTAAATATAAACATATATTTTGCGCGTAAAAAATTATATTGTAATTAGGGGCCCAAAAAATAATTATTTGGGCATTTCGCCTTGGGCCCGGAAACTCACAGCCGGCCAAGTGAGTTCTTTCTTGCAATTTGAATAATCTAAAACTGTTTGCGATGTGTGTGATACAGTGATAGTTTATGACTGATTGATTGTTTTAAGATACACGTGAAACTCAAGGTACAAATGCTAATTAGCTTTGTGATGCAGACTGCAGTTTGTCTTGGATGATTAAAACACTGTTTGTTACTCTTTAATAAAGTGACTAGTGTAGGAGTTTCAGAAATTAATACATTTTGTTTGGTTCTGACTTCTGAGCCAGTATTATTAGATTTTATTAAATTTTATTAGATGACAATTTAGGTTCATAATCAGTTTGTAATCTTACCCCTTTTTTCATGGAAAAAAATTAAGCTTAAATGATGGTAATAACAATGAGGAAGAAGACAAGTTTGATCAGTAACTAATGGGGACCATTGACTGCTTGGTGTGTACTTTAATTTTCTGTTTGTATTTAATAGAAAATGCCAGAAAATGCTAGTATTAGCTCCACATTTCTATAATCTAAACCAAATGCACAAAAATACTATTTTAAAAAAAAAAACCTTCGACAACTCTCAAGAGGCATGGTTTCAGTGACACAATCTCCACTCTGTCATCCAACTGCTTCCCACGACTCTGTCATTCATTCGTACTATTTACATCAGCATCTGACAAAAACCCAAATTTACATTAAAATTTATTAAATTTCATTTTTTTCGCATACCGTGTGTGCAAGTGAGTAATTTGTAAGATGGCAAGTTTCCACATGAGAAGCCAGCAGCTTCCTCACATCCAGTATCTTATCAGTTGAGATTCCCTACAAATTAACAAATAATTAATTAATTAAAATTAAAACCAAAAAAAAAAAAAAACAGCTGAGAAATTCGTAACAAAATACCTTGAGTGTTACTTGAGACTCGTATGGCGTCACCACAGTCACGTCAATAACACTAGGAACAACTGCACCTGAACAAGAAAAGAAAAGAAGAAAAAAAAGAATACATGAAATTACAATAACTGAGAGAACACTGCAAATTTGGGTAAATTTACTCATTCCTTCGGTACCAACCTTTTTCTTCCTTCTTCTTTCTGTCTCCACCTTTGCCTTTGTTTCCTTTACCACGTCCCGCTTTCGGCGCCATCGATTAGCAAACCTCAATTCAATCCTAGAATTGCATCAAGAAACCGATCGAGTTTTCTCTTTCTCAGTCTTGAAGGCTTTATGATGAGGAAGAAGAGATAGAGAGATAGGATAAGGGGGGGGAGTGGGATTTCAAAGCCTCGATGTGTTGAATCCTGGCCTCTCGTTTCCGGGTCCCTTTATAATAAGGCCTTGAGTTTCTGTTAGACCTTACAAGGGTAAAATAGGTATGTATTTACTGCGTATAGGAAAAAAAAACGAAACGGTAAAGAGTTGGGTAAGAATCCTATGGAACCGGTTTGTAGAATCCATTTTTTATGAAAAAGAGTTTCTGGTCATTGGATTGAATGAATGGGGTGCGGCGCGGATCTTGACGAGTTTCGGGTTTGTTGGAGGGGGGAACCGGGGGAGCCGTAAAAGCTGCAGCTGGCTTTGGCTTTGTTTTATTAGCCGTTGGTTTGCTTCTGGAGCTTCTGGCAGCCGTCCGTGATGAGCAAAGCATTAAAGAAAGTGTAACTCCCTTCAATGTTGGACTTAGGGGGAGAGAGAGTTTTTTGGGAGAAGAGGGCTTCCTACTAAATTATGATGTTGCATTTGTCTTGCTAGTAAATTGTGGTGTGATTTTTTTTTCAAGGGGTTCATAGGTGTCATATGAAAGAGGTTAGTTTATTTTCAATGCGTATGCATTTTAGCATTGAATCATCTTATTCTAGCTTAATTTCTGTCGTCTGCTTGTTTGACTATGATGTTAGGATATGTTGGAAGGTCATTTAATCGTCTGTCTCTTCCGAATACGGAATGTGCATGTCAACGGTAGATGGAAGAGGGGTGAGGTTGGAATTCTACTTGATTCGGATTTGGCATATGGATTCGCTCTGATGTTAAAAGTGTAGAAACGAACTTGATCACCTCCAGATAATTTGGGATGCGATTTATACGAATACTGGAGTTTATACTGGAGTTTATAGAGGAGAAAAGAGGGAAGTTAGCTCGTCGTCTGAACTTTGCCATGTTACGCTTTGTTGTCGGGTTGTGGTTGATTAACAAAGGGATCATCAAAACTGTCATGACGAATTTTATTGTCTCTTGCGAAAGCATAATTTTGCTAAATTGAGTATGGGGACAAAGCATGTTAAGTTTAACACCAACATCATCAGTGTCAAGAAGAAACATGATCTCCTTCGTGGAAAGAATATGCTGTTTTGGGGTTTATAGTGGAGCGAAGATGGAATCTTATGTTCTTTCCATTATCAGATTTACCATGTGGCACTATGTTATATCTGTTGGAAAACGTTTTTGCAGATTTTCCGGATCGGATTCCGGTGGGCTCCGGTCACCGGCGGCACCGAAAATTGATTGGATCATGTTCCTCTCGTCGAGTACTATTCTGTGATGTACTCATGTGCCAAAAACGAATTCTGTATGAATGAGAAATGTTGGTCCAAAGTTGGGTACTCTATATGTACTAACTTGAATATTTGGCAAAAATGGATAGTCTCATATCGAAATGGGGAAAGTTTTTTATAGTATATATACTAAAAAATTTGACTAAAGGGCGTGGCCCGGAGGTTAACACTAACGTGCAGTGGAGAGAGGACTTAGTCAAAATGACAAACATACGCGCGTGCGCCCGGCCCCGACTCGGTCTGGCTTGGCTCTAGCCTATATTTTTTTTCCTCCAGCCAAAAACTTTCCCCCAGTACACTGTTAAGGCTTTTCAACTTCAGTAACTGGTACCATTACTCTGTAACAGCAGAGTAATGGCTCATCTGTTATGTCCTTGAACCACTACACTGCTGTTACAGAGTAGTGGACCCTTCAGTTGCTCTTAATCTCCTATAAAATCAGTCCATTTTGTCTGCCAGATGGTACAGTTCTGGAAAAATCAGTCCGAATTTTCTTCTTCGTCTTCGTCTCTGAGTCAGTACTGAGAATATAACACAGCTCCAGTTCGATCAGATCTCTGAAGTTAGGGTGCTGCTCTTCAGGAAAAGGTAATACAGCTGTATCCTGAGAGGTATTTCATCAACCACCGTCACACTACGGGGCGAAAATTGCTTTAACAACAGAGATATTCAAATATCGACTCTGTATTATATTGTATGGTTTGTTATTTTATTTCCTGTAATTGTAACTCTTTACAATTATTGTTAGTATTTCTGTTTTCTGAAATTCTTGTTCTGACAATATCGATGTTCAGCATTGGGAGCATTGGGATCAAAAGTGTTATTCTATTATGATCGCCTCTTTGAAAAATAAAATGTGTCAGTTAGTGTTTAAAAGAAGGTAAAAATGGATAGTCGGGTTTTTCACGTGACAATATCTCCGGATAATCTTCCGTTAACTTTGGAAGTGCAGAAATGAACTTGACCGCCTTTTAACAAAAACCAGATGTGCATATTGAAGTTGACGAGAAGCAAAATGGCATTTTATTACTTCTAGTTGTTGGATGTACTGCCTTACACTTTGTCGTCTAGTCGTTCAATACTTATGTCAACGGTGTTGGAATGAAACTACTGATCTTTTATTGAGAAGAAAAAATATGTCAATAGATATTTATTAAGGGGGAGAGAGATAATTTTATGTTTCTTACTTTTTATAGTTGTCAACTTTTTTCATTACATTTTGCCATCCGGTTGTATAATTCTAACATTAGTTTGATCGCCTCTTGGTAAACTATAATGAGTTGATTAAATTTTATGAGGAATTTAAGATGAAATTTGTTCTCTTATCCTTGTCTAATTTGTCACATAGTATTTTATCGTCTAACGTTCAGCGATAAGAGTTCAAAATTGTTGAATAAATTTTCTAATAAAATGTGATCGATCAGATTACGTTTATAAAAGCAAAAAAGATGGAAATTTATGTGCTTTGTATTGATCATCATCTGATTTGCCACTTGACATTTTATAATATGGTTATTTACCACAAATATGAAAAAAAGTGCCATATTCCACAATTATTGTTTATGCCATGTACAATGATTAAAAAAAACATTTATTGCTATTATTATTAGGCTTATGTGACACTTTGTTTGTTTAGCTATCCACCATTGAGATCGAACGTGTTTGAATAAACTTGTTCCTCTTTTGAGAAAATATCTATACTATAATTAAGCAAAGCTCCATTTTGGTGACTTTTTACTATTATGCTCCTATATACATAAAAAGCTAAAAAAATATATAAGGTTAGTTTTGTAATTTTCACTTCACATTTAAAGTTTCCATAAAATTTTGTTCCATCAAAAATCGAAACTGTCTCTTCCTCTCCCTCCATCGAACCCGTGCATTGTACGTGCATATCCCCAGTGTAAATTGCACGTGCTAACCCATAAAACGTGCATTGCACGTGCGGATTACTAGTAATAAGTAAATAGAGGGAACATTACAGCAAGCAGTATTTTGCATATTCTTACTTATCATTCTTCAAGTAGCAGCCTTGGAAGAGCACCAGGATCTCTCTCCCAATTTGCAAAGATTCAAGAAATGACCAAGAAGATATAATGTGTAAATTCAGTTGGAGAGGGAGCAAAGAAGATGGAATTATATTTTTGTTGGTAAATGAAAGATGTAATTATGTACCTGCAACAAAAAACATTGCCATGTGATTATTTAACTTGACACATATATGAGTGCCACGTTAATTTCATATAATATATATAGGGGTGAAGAGTGGGGTCAAGAAAGCAAAGTTTATATGCCTCTTATTTATCATTGGTAGATTCGGCATGTGATGCACATTCTATTATATTCTATTTATTGAGGTTGTGATTACTGAATTTGCTCCATTGATTCATTGGGCATGTGATGCACATTCTATTATATTATTCAAGTTGTGATAACTGAGTTTGCTCCCTGAAATTAATAGGGTGGACATTCGGGCACGGACGGGTTGGTCCGGATCCAAATCTGTCGGATTTGCACGCGTTGGGGGCGGGTTCGGTTAGGGTTGGGTCTAAAACCCGGTCCGGTCCGGGTGGGGTTACAAATTCAACCGACCAGCGAATTCACTCGGGTGTAACCCGACCTCGGCTGGCCGGTTAAATTTGTTTTTGTTTTTTTTACTCCGGAAAATACAACACTATAAGAGTGAAACAAAATTGTATATATTATTCATTTCAACTTTGATTAAGTTTTTACAATAATCAAATTACAATACAAATACATGTAATAAAAGGAACATACAAAGTTATAGAATTGCATGGTTATTTAAGGGGATAATTTAGAGTTCGGGACAGCCTAAAATTAGATTGAAGAGATGACATTTGACTACCGTCGTGCACCTCAACTTATCTAAATCTATGATCTCATCGTCCTAAATTCTCTACTCAGCTTCGACGCCAACCACTTTGATCACGGTGGGCTACCCATTTTTGGATTTTATACGGGTTCGGGTTGGATTGGAACGGGTTGCAGATTAAACGTGCTGGGTCGAGCGGGTTTATTCCAAAAAATTTTAACCCGGTCCAACTAGCAATCCTAGGCAGGTTTAGCCCGGGCCCGGACCGAGTCACGGCGGATCGGGTTGAGCGGCGGGCTATCCCGGGTGGACTGCGGGCTGGCCCGGCCCATCTGCCACCCCTACCTGATCTACAACTCTAAAATCTAGATTAGATCAAAACAGTTAATTTAGTGTTTATCATTTTTTTTATTACAGGTATACAAAATGGTGAGGCCTGGATTTATTGTGATATATAGTAAATTGGAGAAATCTTAGGGTTTGTTTGGTTTGCTGTTTTTTTTTCCCGAAAACCCCAAAAGCTGTTTGGTTAGGGGTTTTTTTGAAAAGAGTTTTCAGAAAAAACCCCTTTTTCCTTTACTCTCTTCTCTCTCTACACGAGTTACTCATCTCTTCTTTACTTCCTTCACCTGCTTCCCTTTTTGTAACGCCCCGAATTTCAAATAAGGATAGATTCGGGATTTCACAGGATCTTTACTTCACTTCGTACAATTTTACAAAGAATTTAAAACTTTTTATTCACAATACATCAGAGTTCCTTTACACTTGGTTTTACACAGCGGAAGAATGAAATTTACAATAAAATATTTACAACATCTTTAAAATAAAACAGCATCAGCATATCCACTTTATAGCTCCATGAATGGTCCTTTACCTGCATGTCAATCTGTGGGCACGTCAGTCACTTACAACTGACGAAATGTTATACACGGCTATCCTCTCTATGCCGGGAATAGTATAACGATCTCATACTTTAACAAATCACAAAAAAATTGAATGAACATATAAAGTGTCAAAAGTGATTATTCTAAATATAAGTGTATGTCATGCCTTAATGCCTAATGCACACAATTCTATGCTAGGATGACACTAATGCACACTTGTTCGGATTCTATGCATTCCATACTACATAGGTCCGAGGGCAAACGCCTACGTTCTCCACAATAAAGGGCTCGATCCCTCGCCATGAAAACTACCCGGTAGCAAAACAAAGTTCAGATTATTCCACGAATGTGAATCCCAGCCTTGGAGTCCACCGCCAGCTATTATAACAGATTCCACATCGTACGAACCGTCCCGTATGTGACCCTCCAGCCCAGTATATATATATATATATACATTGGAGACGGTAAACACAAAAATCCATCCGTCCGACTACTCAAGATCCCGGAGTCCACCGCTGACCCGTCCTCATAGTCCCGGACTAAAATATAATAATCCGTCTCCCACAGGGCAACCTCAGTCCACCAACTGGGTCTATAGTCTTGGAGTCCACCAACGACTATATAGAGCACCCCACTTACGTTTCCCTAAGTTTACTACATCTTCACTTATGTGCCTAAATTTTCCTAAGTTCAAGACATGAATAATCTCTACATGTAGAATTAGTTGTTACCTCCTACCGGACTTAATCAACAAATACGAGATAGCCCCATGGCCATATCTCCAAATCATATCTCAAATCTTTTCTTTCAATACTGCCGGTACCGAGGTCTTTCTAACTCTAAATCATAAACTTTCATGTACAAGAAAACATGGGTACATATACCCTTTAGTAAACATGTCTTAAACTTATATAATTTCATCTTTCAATTTATTCACAAAAATAATCAAATCTTGTCTTAACACTTATCCACAAAGTAATCATTTCATAGTCTTGCCACTATTCATGATCTAGTTATTCATTATAAATAATTCATTCATAATTTCAAATTCATACGATGTCTCATTTCAACACGATTCAATGTCTCATCTTTAGCACTAAATATGATTTACTCATTCACAACAAAATCTTTCATGATCTCAAAAGTCACATAACTCAACCATATTGCATTTCTAGAAATAAAGAGATTTCAATTCACCCTAAATCATTATTTTGTAAATTAAAAGTCATGCTCTTTACTAATACTTTTGTGGTCATTTATTTTTCTTCCTATCTCAAATCCTCGTTAAAACTTATCAATTACACAAAAACAATCTTTAAGAATAAATTCTTCATTTATGTTTTATGAATACTAACATTTACCCAAAATGAAACACTTTTGAAAGTTTTTACCCAACTGACCCACTCTCGAAACTATTTACCAAATTGACCTACTCACTATCAAAATTACAGATGTAGTTCCCACGGAAGTTTTTACCAAACTGACCCACTTTCGAAACTTATCAATTACACAAAAACAATCTTTAAGAATAAATTCTTCATTTATGTTTTATGAATACTAACAGGGGTGTATTGGATTGGAATTTGAAAAGAATTTAAAAGAATGTGAAAATCCTAGTGTATTCAATTAGGATTTTAAAGGAGTTTATAAAAGTCACAGTGTATTCAATTGAGACTTTAAGTGATTCTATTCAATTCTCGGTGTATTCAATTGAGATTTTAAATAACCCCATTCAATTCTCGGTGTATTCAAAAAGTTATTGATTTTGGTAGAAATGAGAATTTGGAGGATTTAGATGGAATCTAGGCTTTGAGGTATAAATAACAAAAGCCTTTGCAATTCTCACCTTCTCCGTAGAAACTTTCAAGCCATTTGTGATTATACAATCCCTCTCCCCACTAATTACAATAATGTCACCGTCCTCTTCCAACGTCAAAAGCCATTCCTCCCTTCGCATTCTCCTCAAACCCTAGAAACCCAAATCCAATCGCCATAGCCCTCTTCTCCTCCCTTTGCCTCCTCCCCCTCTGCCCCCTCACCCCCTTCCTCAACCGCACCACCACCACCTCCACCTCCACCACCACCGCCTCCGCCAAAGTCTCGGACCGCACCGTCAACCACTTCGCCATCGATCTCGACGGCATCAAGCGTCCCATCATTGGGCTCTCCGGCCACACCCTCCTCAAATCCCTGACCAACTCCGGCCTCATCGACTCCGCATCCCACCGCCTAGATGACATCGACGCCTGTTCTGCCGAGTGCGAGGTTCACATCGCCCAGGAGTGGCTCGACATGCTGCCCCTGCCGAGCTACGACGAGACCTACGTTTTGACGAGGAATTCGAGGAACCGGATCTTGAACAAGCATTCCAGGTTGCATTTATGTAATCTATTATTTTTTTTGTATTCCTTCATGTTGTGGTGTGATTGTATTGCTTCATGCTGTGGTGATTATGTCCATCCCCATATTGGTGCTACATAGTTGCAATTGTTATGGACCAAGTTGTCAGCCTGATTAGATCCGATTAGAATTTACAGGAAGAAAACACAAGTATGAAGTTTTTGTTTAGTTATAGAGAATAGAGGAAGAAAAGAAATGGCGTATTTCACATTGATGGCTGAAAAACATGGATGTGCAAACAAAACTGACCTTGAGATGCAATTATTGATTGTCATCGATTTCTTTCGAATTCCATCAAATTCATGATAAAAATTCCATTAAACTATTTTAAAATCCTTATAAATTCCAGTCCAAGTTTAGTGAATTCCCCATAAATCCCTTAAAATACTGGGATTCTCAATTCTTTCAAAATCTTTTGAAATCTCAATCCAATACACCCCTGTAACATTTATCCAAAATGAAACACTTTTGAAAGTTTTTACCCAACTGACCCACTCTCGAAACTATTTACCAAATTGACCTACTCACTATCAAAATTACAGATGTAGTTCCACGGAGGTTTTTACCAAACTGACCCACTTTCGAAACTATTTACCAAATCATTTTAAAACCCCAAAATAAAATATAAGTCACCAGGGAGTTTTGAACCCGTGACTATTCTCAACCAAACCCAAGTTTATTACGCTAACCAGTAAGTCTATGTGTAATCTCTGTTTAAAAAGGCACAAATGTTCTTTTGTTCAACTATCCACAAAGTGTGTCTTTTTCCATAAAATGTGTTCATTCCAAAAGATCAATTCTTTCACAATTTTAGAAATAATCCTTTCCATGATAGTAACTAATAAAAAGATAGTAACTAATAAAATTTCCAATTATTTTAAAAATACTATTTTTCACTTATTTAAAGAAATTCATTTTTCTCATCTTTTGCAAAACTTAGACTTTTCTTTAGGAACTAAATCCTACAAAAGAAATGAAAACTAGTATCCATGTCTATTTGATTAAAATCTCAATTTGACATAAATTATATTTTATAAAAATAAAAATTGCTCTTTCACGCAATAGTTCCCATTCTTTTAAAAATAGAACCTACTCATGTCGACATATTATAAACTAATCGAAATTTCATTTTTATTTTATTATAAAATCTAATATGGTCAATAATATTATAAGCATAAAATTCTACAACTTACCAACATGGTTTATACAAGAATTTGTCTTTTTTTCATTAACATGGTAATTGTCACAATAAGACTACTTTCGCAATTATGATGGCATGATTCCCATTTGTAAGTTTCACATCAAAGTTATTCTCATATATTAACACTATTGTAAACACAAAACTAATCAAACATATTAGCATGGTTCACAACAATCAAGTAATTCTCTTTCTTTAGTTAGCATGGTAGACTTCCTTTTTCTACTTAATCACAACATCACTTTAAACTAACATGAATTTTATCTATTCATAACAAGATTCTTCACAAAAAATATTTTTGCAAAAGAATGTATTCCCAACATTTTTCAACAAATTTCTCATACAACCACACACTTTTAACATGCATAACATTTTACAAGTATTCTAACATGATCTATGGCATTAGCTCTTTAGTCAAAAATTCCTATTATTTGTTTAATCATAGCAATAGTATGTAACACTAACATGAAATTTTAACTACACATCAAAACAAAATGTTCATATATTATCACTAGCATGCATAGTTCTAAATTAGAAAGCATGAGAACCCACCTCTTGTTTGAAGGTTGAAAACTACAAATGAATAGCTCCTTCTTGCTCCTAGCAACTCCTAGTCCTCTTCTCCTCCTAGCAAATGCTCCAAGCAAGAGATCCTCCAAGCACAATAACTCTCTTTCTTTTTCTTACACTCTTTTCTTTCTTTAATTCTAATTTTTGTGTGTGAAATGAAAAGGGGTAGGGTGCTATTTATAGGATTTTGGGAAGGTGTATTTTGCAAAATTTCACCCCTAATAAATCACCTAATTAACTCTTACAACTCTTCATTTGCTTAACTCCTAAAAACGCCTAACTTTTCATCTCCCCACCTCTTCAAAACTTTAACTCACATTCACTCTCTTTCTCCTGTTCCCATTAATCCTAATCCGTGCACACATTATTTTCAAAGTGCCACGTCATCAAGCATTTCAACAAGCATTTACATGCTGTCTTCATTAAATGATGGGCCCTCACCATCATGCATACTATTCATTTTATACATTATTACATAACCATCAAGTATATAGTTCAACAGCCAATTTTTATATACTTATCATATATAATATATATATACTTATACTACTATTTATATTATTTGAAAATCACGTGTGTTATACACGCTCCGAAATTTATTTTAAAAAACAAATGTGTTTACCGAAAACACGTGCATCGCACGTAAAACATAAAAATGCAAAAATCAACTTTATCAATGAAAAATTATTAAATATGATCGAAAACAATATAAGAAAAATATATTTACTAATTTTTATGTATTTCATGATGAAATCACTGCGCGTAGAAAGCACGTGCATTATACGTGCAGAAAATCGAAAAATGCATTTTAATCAAAATAGGGGGAAAATAAATTTCCGTTTTATAAAATATATTTCAATATATAAAAATAAATAATTTAAACCTATAAAAACATTGTACGTAGTGGTGGAAACACGTGCATCAAAACACGTAAAAAGCACGTAAATCCCAGGGATTAAATATTATATTTTAGTTGACTAAAATCAATATGAAAAATGTATAAATAGTACAAATCCAAAATATGTAATGAAATACATTACAAAATATACGTGCGTAACACCCAGGAGCAAAATTGTAATTTCCAATTTTGCGGGGTGTTACACTTTTCTTCTCGACAACGACGCTAAAAATCAGATCTAGAAAAATCCTTACCCAAAATCAACGGATTTGGAAAAATTTTCCCCCAAATCTACTGCACCTTATCATCTTTGTCGCTCGCTGACAGCATACAACTCTCGAGAACGTCGGATTTGGTGGGGTGAGTGATCGATTTAGGGTTTGATGGTTTGTGAGACCCAAGCCGCTTACAAGAGAAGGTGTACTCGACAACGGGCCAGTCGAATCAAACGCCGATTGAAGCTTGAATCTGTTGGTGACAATTTCTTTGCTCTTCAATTCAAGCAAACGAAGGTATGATTTCATTGGTAGCCATTTTTGGCCTTCTTACACGGCTATGAATTCGCTTTATAGGGGGTTAATCTAGATCCGTGGGTTTTTTTGATTTTTTGATTTTATTTTTTTTATTATTAAAATTTTTGTTTTATGGACTTATTTGGAGGGATTACAGAATGTGAATGGGATGGATTTGGAGATGATAACTTCTGAGAATATGGTCGAGTATACTCCAAATTATTTGGTTTAAATTAAGGGTCATTTTGTTCCTGTGGACAAAATGTTTCAAATCCTACATTGGAGATACAAGAAGTCCTCAACAAATTTTGATGGCTTCCGAAACCAAGTTCGGATCTTTCTTAAGTGCTGCAATTTATCATTGTTGTTATTATTTACTGTTTCTTTTCGTAATATAGATGACTAGTAAGGAGAAGGGGAAGGAGATGGAGGTCGATACTGATGTTGGGTTATGGAATCCACTTGTTGAGCGGGTATTTGTGGATATGATGGAGAATGAGGTTGACCAAAATAGTCCGAAAAGTTTCACATTTGAAGCCAGAGTTTGGCAAGGATTTGTTACACATATGAATGGGATGTGTAATCGTTCATTCACGGTAAAACAGTTGAAGGAAAAACATTACAGACTTAGAATTAAATGGAGAGAGTTTGAGAATCTGAAGAAGCAGAGTGGTTTGGGTTGGGATGAAGAGAACCAAACAATCACTTGCGAGAAGGAGGTTTGGGACAACTATGTTAAGGTTCATATATGACTTCATTTTTATAATAGTCTGTGATTCTGATCTTATTATACTTAACCATGACATTACTACTTGTAAATTAACAACACAAAATTTTTTATTAGGCACACCCTACAGCAAAAATATTTCGGTCGAAGGGATTGGCAAATTGTGATGCTTCGACCAAAATTTTTCAGGGATCTACTGCCCAGGGCTTTGTTTCTAGGGCTTCAACACAAAGGGTGTACGACTCCGATGAGGAATGGAGAGTCAATTATGAGTTTGCCCACCCCAATGCCCCATATGTAGATGTGGATGATGAGGATGATGACGCACCGATAGGTTCGGGGTCTCGCAAGAGGCGCTCTGGTGCGTTAAGTGGTCGAGCAACAAAAAGCTCGAAGATGGATATGTGCCTTGATTCCTATTTGGAAACTCAGGAGGTAATGTCATGCCCCGCTTCACAAAACACGGGAATACGGGCGCGAGACTAAGGTCCAGCAAATAATGCGAATACACCATTCATAAGCTGTACAGGTAAACTCAACAACAAGATAGCATAATAAACCACACAGGCATGTAAAATCACAATATAATAATGAAAGTTCATGACATAGTCTATAATATAACCAACAACTGGGAAAATACAAATATTTACGTGTCAAACAAGCCCAGATTACAATAAAGAGTTGCAAGAAATAAAACACAAATTAAAGATAACATGATAAACAATAAACTAGAACACTTGGTCAGCGACACCTTCTGGTAACTCTCCATTTGGGCCTGCAAGTATATTATAACAAAAAAGAAAAGAAAAGGGAAACAAGAAGACGTCCGTTAATACAAGTCACGGGCCGCAAGTGGTACATGCTAAGGGGGACAAGTACAAAATAAAACAAAAGAGAAATATGAAAAGAATAAGAAATCGAGAGTCATGAAACAGGAGAAAATGCAATATGTAAACATGATTATGAACAAGGCATTATGGAACAAGTGGCATGTAGACAAATAATCAACTAAACAAATATCAAGTCAACATGAACATGTAATATATAATTGGATCATGCAAGTGCACGTGTTAATCCTGTGTCTAATGTTTGATCCTATCTAGGTAGCACTTTATGAATCCATCTTTTACTACATGGTTGCTACTTACAATTAGTTTCGTTTAGATTTAGTGATGGGTTTTATAGGTCACGTACTCGGGAAAAACATATCAATTGTATCTTGTATCGAGATATGTGCAAACATATAACGTGAAACATATCGAGTCAAACATAGTGTAAATATGTAACGTGAAACATATAAACATATCATTCGCAAACTTGCAACTTGTAAACTTGCAAATTGCATCGGGAAACCACGAGCTCCCGTCCGAGTATGCTCTTCTGTATTGTCCACTACTTAAATCTTTTCCCTTATACCCCGGCTTGTTACTTTTATTAATTTTGTTAACATGATCATAATGCAATGAGAACGATGTCAAGATATGGACAGGAAACATCAAGGAATTGTGCATGAATTATGTTCTAAGTCATGAGATGCAAAACATACAGTTTTAAAAAATGTCATACTTGGATCTTATTTTTATTACAAATATGGGTCAACAGTATTTTAGTGTCATATAAAAAAATATTGCAAATACAAAGTGACATGTATAAAACTTAATCAAAAAGATATCATAACAACATTCAAATTATTATCATGGGTAAAATAGTCATTCACACTATCCTGTATAACCTTAAAAGTATATATGTGTGTATTAATTTGTGTTTATGTCATGCATATGGCAACAATGTATTCACGATCATATGTGAATACGGGATCGACAGATTTTGTATAATAACAGATTGAATTCGACTTATGAATGCAAATTAGAGTCAAGAATAATATACTTGCGGTATTTTTGCAAAGAAGCTTGTACGAGAACAAATAAATTTGTACAAGAGATACTTGCACTTTTGACGATTCAAAAGAGAATAACCGGTGAGCTCCCAAAATTATGTGCGAAACACGTGCAAGAAAGTCCAAGCAAACAAAGCCAGCAACTCAGCAAGAAATCCCCCACAGCAGATCGGGACAAAACACCGAACAGCAATTGGATCCGCTGTGCCCAGAACACGGGACAGCAAACCAACCAATAAACCAACCAACAGGAATCTTTCCTTACACCGGATCGAGGCCAGAACAGCGAACATCGATTCTAAATCCCCTCCAACAAAACACAGAACACCCAACTTCCACCAATCGAAATTCGTCTTCTTCCTTCGGCCAAAGAGAGTGTGCGGGAACTTGAAGGTGACTGGCGGCACTCGGGGGCGACGGCGATGACTGCGGGGAGGATGAGGGACGACGACGAGGCGGATGAGGGGTGCAGGCAAAGTGGGTGCTCACGGTGGATTGGGTTACGGCGATGGGTTGAGTTGGGTTCGAGCGGCAATGGCGATGGGTCGAGGTGTTTTCGTTGGGTTCTGTGGGTGGTGCACGGGGATGGAGGGAGACGGAGCTAGGCGAGGTCGAAGGTGGAGAGGCAATGGCGGTGGCTCGGGGTGAAGACGAAGTGGTGGACGGAGTCGATGAGAGTTGGGCGATTAGGGAAACAGGAAGAGGGAGAGTAGGAGATGAGATCAGGGGAGATGGAGAGGAAGAGGGTGCACAGGGAAGAAGATGGTGGCGGGGTGCTGGCGTCGCGATGGGTTCGAGCGGGAGGAAGGAGGAAGATGAGTTGGGTGATGGTCGATGGCTGTGGAGTTCGGGGAAGATGAAGAAGGAGGGGAATGGTTTTGTTTTTGTTTGGGTTTAAACAGAGAATGAGAGAGAGAGAGTACGGGGGAGTTATAATAAAATAATGTATATAGAATATAACAATAAGAGGGAAGTTATTGAGAGGAGGGAGTTACAGGATTACATAATGAGGGGGAATCAATAGGCTGATAATTAGGGATAGTAATTGGGGGGTTACAGAAGAGATTCTAGGGATTGATTAGGAGTAGAATTGATCTGGTCAACACATAATTAAGAGGAGAATTGGGTTAATGGGTTTGGGTTTAAAACCATTGTGCTTTATATTTGGGCTTCACAATTTATGTTAAATAAACAATGCAAATCAAATGAATATAAATTGGGCTTACAATAACAATTAGATTGGGCTTCAAATTAAATAATTAAATAATACAAAATAGGTCAAGATCAATTGGGCTTTAATTTAAAATAATAATAATAAAGATCATGAAAATAAAGTAATAACAACATCACTAATATTAATAATAACAATAATAATAGTAATAACAATAATACTCATAATAATAATAATGATAATGATAATGAAAAGAAATAATAAAATAGTAATAACAAGGTTATATAAAGGAATTGGGTTTATCAAATTATTAAAGAAATTCCGATTATTTCTAATTTGGACAAAATGAAGATAGTCGATCAATAATAAGAAAAAAAATGTAAAGTAAAGTTAATATACACCCTCATTCGAAATACACATAATTCCTGATTGAAAAAGATTTTAATAGAAAATTTAAAATACAGAAAATTATTCAGAAATTATATATTTACGGGAACGAGGGTCACAGGTAAAAAGAGACAAGTATAGGAAGAAAATAGGCGACCAAAGTAATCCCTCGGTTGAACAAGATTCTTCCTCCCATGATCAATGCATTGTTATAATTAATGCGATACCTGGGCTTGATTACAAACAGACAGGGAAGACACTTGATGCGTTAGTTGAAAGCCCTCAGTGGCGTCATGCCTTCCTTCATGGTGATAGGGAGAGATGGGTTAAGTGTCGTGGTGAGCAGTAGGGATCCCATTTGTTTGAGTGGATCCATCATATCCAAATTGTTTATTTCTTTTAACAGTTTTTACATATTTGTGTGTGAGTTATTGTATTCTGAATATTTAATGGCAGAACGTGGTGATTTTTTTTAATTGATTATTTTTTAATTGTAAATGCATTTGCTATTAGTAGCTGCTGTTGCTATATTTTCTTTGTCTGGGTTTTAACAATGTTACATAACATAAGATGTTAGGGTAAAATTCTCTAAATAACCTCCACTACTGTCGTAGTATTAAAGCTTGAACTTACTTTATGCAACTGAATTCTACTTTTGTCAGAGTGAAGTACTATTGCAAGTGCTACCATAGTGATGGACACATCTTCATCTGATAGTGACGGTTTGGATGACTTGATGGAACTCCAGTTCCTACAGGCCATCTCGGAAAAAAATCCACAATGCACTCCAAAACTAACAGGACGTGAATATTTGCAAGAAATCCTAGGTGGTCCCTCGAATAAGTTTCATCGCATATTCCGTATGAATCAAGATTATTTTTTTGGCTTTGTGTCGTTTTTTGAAAAATGGCAACTACCTCGAGGAAACGGAGAAGGAAGCCCGACGTAGACGCGTGTCTTTTGAAGAAAGTGTTGCCATTTTTTTGTACATTGTCAATCATAGTCATAGAATGCGAGGAGCTGCTGATAGGTTTCAACACTCACTTGAAACAATCAAGCGATATTTTACAGATGTTTTGAAAATTTTGGCAAGAACAGCCACAATTCTAATTACTCTCCCGAACACTACACGTATACATGAAAGAATCACTAGTTCCACAGACTTTTATCCATGATTTAAGGTATTTTGTTACCTCCATCCTGACTAACATATGATTATAATATTTTAAAGTTTACTAAAGTTGTAGGTTTCAAATTCATTAATGTAGGGAGCTATCAGTGTTGCTGATGACACATTAATTGATGCTTCGGTACCCGCTAGTCGAAACAATGCTTGTCGTAGACGAAAGGGTAATATAACTCAAAATGTGTTGGCCGCTTGTGATTTTGATATGATGTTCACATTTGTTTATGCGGGATGGAAAGGAAGTGCTAACGACTCTCGTGTAATACAGAGTGCATTATCACAAGGATTGTTGCAAATTCCTCCCGATGATAAATATTATTTGGTAGATAGTGGTTACACGAATATGCCTGACTTTTTAGCTCTCTACCGTGGTGAGCCATATCACTTGCAAGACTTTCAAGGGGCCAACCATGCACCAATCCAACCTAGGCAACTTTTTAATAAAATGCATGCAAGGCTATGAAATGTCATTACAAGAACCTTTGGTGTATTCAAAAAAAGGTTTTCCATCTTCAGCCACATGACAAACTACTATTTTACAAGACAGATTATAATGGTCACAGCATGTTGCGCACTTCATAATTTTATACGTAGATATTCAGCAAACGATACCTTTTTTGAGGAATTTGTAGATGAACAATTAATTCATCATCAACAAAATGAAGATATCGCATTCACATCTCGAGGGTTGGATTTGTAATCTTTCCAGTTGAATCGTATGAGTATGAAAAGAGATGAAATTGCTACGGCAATGTGGAATGCGAGACATTAATGTAATTTTGATAAAACTGTTTCATTGTATCATTTACTGTTACGAATATAATATTTTATGTACTGTGTGAGATGGTATCTTGACCATTTACTGATGACTAGGCACTGCACATGGATTCAGTTTTGTTAGCAACAATGGTCAGAATAATGAAAGGAGTTGTCAGTAACAGGAAGTGCTTTTATCATCATTTTTTTAACTCACGAAGATGATGTCGTTATAGGCAATGATGAAATGCACAACTCAATTTTGAATGTATGTCCCCCCACCCTCCCTCTTTCTGCTTGGTTGTATTGTATATTGCAGATATTGAAAATATCAAAACTATGAGTGAATATCTACGGAAATGATGTGTGATAGCCTTTAAGCTGATCTATGGTTTATGTTTAGAATTATGTGAAGTAAGAATGAATCCATTATGTGAAGTCAAAATGATGAAATCATTTCTTGATGTCAAGGGGGGTGGACAATTTAATTAGTACTAGTAGGCATGGCATTGTCAAAAATGTAGCCCTAGACTGGAGTTTTTATGATTTATTTGAACAATTGTTCTCTATAACCATGTTTTGAGCCTACGACTAATTTGATCCTTTTTTCTTATTCACATGGATTTGTTCTAGTATTTGATTTCATGGTCATCTTTGGAGGATACATATAAATTTGCTTTTACTTCCTTCACCTTCTTCATTTGCTTTAATTGTACACAGTATAAGAAGAAGACATCAGAATCCATCATAACATCAGAAGCCATGAGCAGCAGCAGAACCCATCATAGGAAGGTAATTGTACACAGTATGGAAATTCTACAGAGGAAGAAATCAATGGTTTAATTAAATAGCATCAGAAGCCATCATCTCTATATTCAAATGAGCCACATGTACTATCTTGTGTTTGGTTGGTAGAAATTGACAATCGTGGTGATGATGATGATATATTCTGATCCTATATAACCTTTGGAGTATTGAAAATGACCGAATACTAGTAACCACAAACATGCTAGATGGTAGTTTCGAAACAAAAATATGTACTGAATTTTGTAGATGTCCATCTGAGGAACCTGGAGATGATGGCTACTGATGAGATGCTTCTTAACTAGACTATTGAATTCTTCATATTTAAAAGATCTCACTGCGTTACCTTCCTGTGATGGGTACTGTTGCTGCTCATGGCTTGTGATGGCTACTCATGGATTGTGATGGCATCTTCTTGCAGGTGAATGGTGGAAGCAGGTGAAGGAAGTAAAGGAGCGATGTAAATAAAGAGGGAGTAAAGTGCTCGTGTATAGAGAGAAGAGAGTATAAAGGAAAATGATTCTGAATGAAGGAGTTTTGTGAAAACTCTCTTGAATGAACACTAAAACCAAACATGTTTTGGGGTTTTTTTCCCTGACTTCTTCTTGCTTTATAAAGGATGAAGGTTTGACTTTCACTTTCAAAATTAATTTCTTGTTACATCCCTTATAACTATAAAGGCTCGTCATAATTGTCATGGGTAACGCAAAATCAGATTGTGAATTACTAGTTACCAAATACAGAAAAATTCTACAATATTCTGTACAAGTGCCTCTCATGAATCTAGAGATTCTGGCTTCTGATCCTATTTAAGTAAACAATTGATTTCTTCCTTTGTAATATTCCCACACTGTGTACAAGATTCTTCCTGTGATGGGTATTGCTGCTGCTCATGGCTTCTGATGGATTGTGATGACTTTTTCTTCCTTTATAAGGGATTATGGTATGAATTTCACTTTCAAAATAACCTTCTTGTTACTATGTTATAACTGTGAAGGCTTCTGATGCTTGTGATGGCTTCTCATGCTTGGGTAAAATCTTTCTAATAAAATTTGTACATGTGCCTCAGATGAATCTGAAGATGATGGCTTTATAATAGTATAAATTTTCCATACTGTGTACAATTTCCTTGCTGTGATGGCATCCGATGCTACTCATGGCTTCTGATGTTTCTGATGTTTCTGATGGTTTCTGTTGATTTCTGATGCTGTGATGCTTCTGATGCTCTGATGGCTTCTGATGCATGCAGTTTCGGTGGAAGTGCTTCTTGTCATATGGTCGTTGTCAGTCTCCATCTAACAGGAAGTGCTTCATTTAATTGTTTTAAATCACCCTTACTCTTTTACCTCTATCAGTCTAGGCAATGATGAATAATCAAATTATATGATGCGTGTGATTGATAATGAAAGCTTCTGATGCTATGTAAGGGAATAATAGTCATTCTATCAACATTGATCATTTTCATTATTGGCATGGCATTCAAATGCATTACAATGCATGATTAGAACTAGTTGGTATGGCATTCAAATGCGGCCCTAGACTAATCTTTATGTTCTATTCAAACATTTTTTCTATACATAAGTGTTCTGAGCCTACGACTAATTGAATCCTTTTAAATATTACCTGTATTTCGTTTCGTGATTAATTTTTTAACAATATGATTCAATCCTTACCAGGAAGAAGATTGGTATCAGAAATAGCATCTGAACTTCTTTTTTACAACTGCGACAGTGTTGCGCAATTGGGTATTGATATCCTGCACTTCTTAATTGGGTTTTTTTGTTGTGTTATGATGCTGCTCATGGCTTTTAATGCTTCTGATGGATTGTGAAACCTTGTAATGCTTTAAAGGGATAAGGTCTGATGTTTCAGTTTGAAAATTATGCTTTACCTTCTTGTTGATATGTCATAACTATGAATGCTTCAATTTGGACTGCATTGGGATGCTTCTGATGGCTTCTCATCCTGTATAACTCAACTATTGATTTCTTACTTTAACAAATTTCCATACTGTGTACAATTTCCTTCCTGTGAAAGGTTCTGATGCTGCTCATGGCTTCTGATGTTATGATGGATTCTGATGGCTTCTGATTCTTTATAATGGATTAAAGGATGATGTTTCAAATTCATTTATTAACCCCTAATTTTGTTCATTATTCAAAATTTGCAGATTACAATTAGTGTAAGGCCCGACAATTACACATTTCAGATAATCTCGAGCATAGTCGATAAGCTTGCCAGTGATGGGGAGATACAAAGAAGAAACAAAAAGAAGTTGAAGCGAAAGATACCACAAAAACCACATAAAAACAAGCACAATCAAATGTATGTTGCATCAGTGTAATTCAGCTGATTTGGGATTCCAGGTTTCAAGTACATATAATATAATGTATTGGAGCTTAATAAACAGAGAGTTGCAATGTAATATTATGTATTTCAGCTTTATTCTTATTATGAATCTAGTAATTGAAGCAAGTGTAATGAGTTACAAAACAAGGGATGTGATCAAAGAATTTTCATTATATTATATTCAGATGATCTTTCGTAATACTCTTTTGCATATCGCATATCAGTTTATGGAATGTTACATACAATACGAATACAACATCCTCATTGGAAAAAGTATAGTCGAATATCAGTTCATATGAACAAGCTTAAGGTATATCACATTAATACAACTCCACATATTATACGATTTGCTTGATTCGCTCTTTCTTAGGCTTCTTGTTCGTATACTTGTAGAACTTTGCTCTGTAACTGCAAAAAAAAAAAATCAGCAGAAAACTTATGCAAATTGATTAAACAAACGCCTTTTATAATCTCATTGTCAAAAAAACTGTTTTTCTATAAATTTGAGAATTTAATTTTATAACCGAACGCCTTTTATAAACTCATTTTCCAATAACTTTTTTTATGAAAATTTCAAATTTTTTGGTTTACCAAACGCATTTTATACTCTCATTTTCAAAAAACTGTTTTCATAAAAAATTATTACCAAACAGCTTTTACACTCCCATTTCAGATAATTGTTTTCAAAACAACAAACCAAACGCAATCTTATGTTTCCATTTTGCAAAGAGTGTTATTGGACTAGGCTCCGATTGATCCAATTAAGAATAGTACTGTATACTGCAGAAATCATGTTTGGGGCCTAGAGAAATTGTTTATGGGCCTTATCTTGGAAAAGTTGAATAAGAGATTAGCCTGCTCCAAAGGTGGACCATTTCAGTAATTATACAACTGTAAAAGTGTACCAATAAGGGTATACATATATTGCAAAATAATATTTACTTTTAGTTAATAATTCAGACTTACATTTTGCTTCTCAGTTCCAATCAATAATATTTTCTTCTATAAAAACATAATTTATGGAAGAACAATCATGGTAATAAAGTTTACCAATTATTTGCGAAGAATTCACCATCCAAATCAATTGTAACTTAATCATCAATTCGTATTTACACCATGCATTTCGCAAATTATTCACAAAAAAAACGAACTATTCACAAATTAAACTTATTAATTGCTGAGTTTGTTACTAATTTTTATATTTATGAATTTAAATATAAATTTACTTAGATGTTGGGTACTAAATTGTATTAAATTTTGTTTTTCTTTCACCCAAATTTTAGCCAAAATTTTTCCAAATTTATTTATTTTTTTACCGAATTCTAAATATTAATTTTTTCAAATTATTTCCAAATCCCGACTTTGTGACTATGAGAACAACTACAATCTATGGGTTGTGATGCTGATGCCTTCTCCATCTATGGGCTGTGATCCCCAGATGTTTGTTTCTATCCTTTTGATGCTATGGGCATCGTTTTTTTGTAGACTTTGCTTTTATTGTTTTCTCTTAATCTAGTCTGTGGATGGTTCTTTTGGTTATGGCTTTGGCCTGATGTTCTCTTTAATTGATCATCTTTTCTCTGGGTGTGATGTGTGACTAGCAGCCTCTTGTGGCTGCGTTTGTTGTGCTTATTGGCCTTACTATCACCTTTCTAAGCATTTAGTTTGCTCTCATTGTTGCTTCTGGAGTAGTTGTTACTGATTAGCTGTTTTAATTCATTTACTTTCGGTGGAGGGGTTTACTAGCCTGTGGATAGCTTGATTTCTTCGTTTCTCTTTTCTCTTATTTGGCTGGTGGATTATTTATGGTTATGTTTCAGTCGGAGGTTTTTTCTTTTCTTTTTCGTCTGTTTATCTGGGTGTGAAGAGTGGTATGTTTTATCCTTTTGGTGTGTTTGAGGGGCTGACTGGTTTTGCCCACTTGTTGCTATCCTTTTGCGCTGTCTCGAGTTTGCCTTCCTTGTCTCGTGGTTGGGACTGCCTGTTTAAGGTGCTTTCAGCTACCCAAACAGTGGTGGTCTTCAGTGGTGATCTGCAGTTGAGGTTGCTTTCAGCATCCTAGTTGCGGTGTTCCTCTGTGGCAGTTGACGAGGAAGCTCGGGTCTTGGTTCGGTTGGTCTCCTCGTGCCGTCGAGCTCCCGTTTCGCTTGCTTGTGTTTCTGTTCCAGCTGGGATGGAGAGGCCCTTGCTTCGGAGCGCTTCTTATTTTCAAATCTCTACTGTTTTTTTTGATGTAATTCTTTTCTTTATCTCTGTAATCTGCTTCCATTTTACGGCTTGTAAAATTTACATTTTGATTAGTTTTAATATATTTTTGATCTGATGGCTGGGGTTGTAAGACCCTATCCGATTCATCAAAAAAAAAGAGAACAACTACAATCAAAGTAGAGTATATTTAAGCAAAACTAGTATACCCTTTTGCAATTTTGCATAAACTTATATAGTATAATATAATATATAGTATAACCCATGTAATACTGTATATATATATATATATATATATATTTTAAAGAAGAAAATAATAAAACCTTTTTTTAATTTTTTATCTAATAACATATATTTAATAATGAAGATTCCAATTTCAATTTGGATGGAGTAAGAGTCGGGAGCTATCTTCTACGTTTGCCTTGCTTTTTATTTATTTTAAAAAGGGTAAATAAGAAAAATTATAGACAAAAGTGGTTTAGCATAATATATTATATAGATTCCAAAATTTTAATTAATTTTCAGAATTTCTAATTAAATTTCCGTATTTAATAATATTTTTTGGAGAATTTCCGTATTTCTAATTAAATTTTTAAAATTTTAATTATTTTTCAGAATTTCTAATTAAATTTTTTGCCATTTTTGGAGATGGCGTGTTAAGGTATGTGTGAATTTATATTCTTGCTCTTCTTTTTCTATTTCAAAATGGAGAAAGGAGAGAGAGGATTCAATCTCTCTCCTGTTAGCATAATATCTCTGATATTATAATGGGAGAGTTGGGGTTGTAATTTGTAAACAACTTGTAATTTGTAAACAGTATTTAACTATCTAATCTCAACCATTTATTTTTAAGAACGAGTTATATTAATCATTCATTTACTCAACTGTTGTTAGTTACCATAATATCCTCAAAGTTCAAATTTATTTACAACATATTTATTTACAAAAGTGTTACTCATATATAATAAAAGTTTAGGCCACTAAAGATAATTTATATAGAGTATGTAGTGCGTAAAGAGAGTTCTCAGGTTTAAGGCCTACATCTTATTATAATTTTTTTTTTTTTTGATGAATCAGATTGAGTCAAGAGACTCCAGCCTACCAATATACTATGTAAATTTTTTAATTAGAACGATCGCACGTGTCGGTCACTAGTATAGATATTAATGAGGACAATTAAAAGGTCAAATTAGGGTACTTGCCATTCAGCAAAGCAACATGCCAACAACAACCAAACTCTCCAACCTGTCACTTTTCCGCAAATACCATCTTTCAATTTTTTAATTACAAATTCTACAAAATCCTCCATTCTCTTACCCCAAAAAATCCCATAAAATATCATAAACTCAGCTAGTTATTATTTACTCAATAATCGGAAACGAACCGAATCCACCAAAGACTCCAAAAATCCCACCTTTTTTCGTTACCTTATTTGCCCCCATCTTTCCCAATTTCCAACATTTGACACTTCAAAATCCTCTCTTTAGATCTCAGCCGTCCATGGAGTTGCTGGTTGTCAGATCTCGGGGGCATCGCTGACAAACCCAGATCTGGGTGATGCAGTGAATTTTGCTTTGACAATTTGGTGTTTCTTGCGTTTAAAGTTTATGTTTTAGATTAGTTTTGAGTTGGGTTTTTGAACAAGAGGGAGGAGATGACTTGGAAGTACAAGGCTGGGTTGCTTCTGATTGGAGCTGTTGTGATTATTTGGGTTACCTCAGCTGAAGTCACTCAGGTTGGATTCTAAATTTGGATAATTTCTATAAATAGATAAAAAAAAAATCATTTTTCGGTGAAATTTTGATGGTGATTTTAGTGATTTTTGGTTGATATTTGGGTGTTATATTTCAGAAAGAACTAGAGTTGGCTAAAAGTGCAAACTTTGAATTTTTGTTTATCTAGATTCAATGAATTTTGTGCTTTAATGAGCGAATACTTGTCTCTGATCCAGTTTTATAAAGGAAAGTGATAGCTATCAGAGCATCTCCAATGGTGACCTTCATTTTCAAGGCCTTTAAAAAGAATATTCTTGGAATGTTCTTTTTTGAAGGCTCATCAACTCCAACTATGCTCCTTCAAAATTGGTTTCTTCAAATTTTATTCAATTTAAATATTAAACTAAAATAAATTATAGATTAATTGTAATACTAATAAAATTTAAAACTACTTTAATTTCCGGATAAATATTTTTGAATATAACATTATTAGATTAATTTTATTTTAAGCGATTATTAATGACTTATAAATTTCCTAATAAAATGATTAATTTTATTTAGTTATCACTTTGCCTAGATTATGAATGAAATAGTAAATTGACATTAATCAAATAATTTTTATAATTTAGTATAATTTGATATTAAATTTTGAAAGAAATAGAAAATTTAGATTTATAATAATTAGAATTTAAAGTACAACATGAAGATTAAAAAAATACAAATTAGCTAATACAATAACAATAAACTACAATCACAGGAAAAACAAATTACATAATAGCAAATTACAATAACATTAAAAATTACTAAATAATCTTAACTATATAACAGGAAAATATGTTAAGCTAAAATATGCTAAGCTAATCAAAATAACTAAATAATCTGAACTATAAATATTGTATCAATTATTTTTTCCAAACGATAAAAAAATATTCAAAATTGGTCTCATTTTAAAGGTATCGTCGAGAACTTTCCAACAATACCATAGTCGAGAACTTTCCAACAATACCAAAATAATAAAATTTGGATTAATATTTTATAAGATACATTTATGAAATATATAGCTACACATTTTAATTAAAGGATATGGAAGAAATTCTTAAAAAGGTGTTAAGATAAAAAAGGTAAAATGGGAATTTAAAACTGTGAATAGTATTTTGAGGGCTCTCTCCAAAGCTTTCAAATATGAAGGCGTTGGTTGCTCCTCCATTTTGAAGGGGGTTTTGAAGCCCCGTTGGAGCCTCCCCGGGCCTTCATTTTGAGGAGATGCTTTCAGTAAGTCAGAACTTATGAAAGATATTGACAATGGACCAGTTACCTATTAGTTTGACAGAATTACATTTTAAAAACTTTTGTCTAACAGTTATAGGGACATGGATGGTTCATATAAGGCATCTGGACCTGACGGGTTCCCCACAATGTTTTTCCAAATATTTTGAGATGAAATCAAGGAGGATACTATGTCCCTGGTGGAGGAGTTATTTGACCACAGACTGAATCTGGGCATGGTCAACTTTGCTGAAATCATCCTCATCCCCAAACAAGAGGAACCCCATGGGGTAGGAAATTTCAGACCCATTAGCCTTCTCAACTGTTCAATTAAGATTATCTCCAAACTCTTAGCCAATTGTCTGAGGGAGGTTATGGATGAGTTAATCAATCGTGAATAATAAGGTTTCATAAGGGGTTTTGTGGATTGGGACTACCTATTTGAAACCCTCAAAGGGAGAAGGCTTGGTGACAAATGGATCAAGCACTGCCTAGTGACAGGTAAAACAACCATCTTGGTTAACGGTAGATCTGGTCACCCCTTATTCTGTAGGAGAGGGCTGCGTCAAGGGGATCTGCTCTCTCCCCTTCTGTTCACCCTGGTTACAGAAATTCTTAAAGTCCATGAAGTCCATTTTGGATACATGCAAACAAGTGGGCTGGATCTCCCCGGTAGCTAGGAACAGGAATCGATGGGGTTGTACGATCCTAAAATATGCGGATGACACACTTCTATTCGGTAACGGGGACACGACAGAAACGTTCTGCTTTAAGGGAACCCTCTACTGCTTTGAGGCGTGGTCAGGATTAAAAGTTTACTTCTATAAGAGTGCTCTGGTCCCTATTGCTCTTTCGGATGCAGAGGCGGAGGTACATGCTACCATTCTTAATTGTCAGAGAGATGGATTTCCCATCAAATATCTTGGTCTTTCATTTAGACCGGGTAAAAGAAGTCAGACTGGCTTCCGATCTTTGATAAAGTGGAAGGTCGACTGGCGGTATGGAAAGATACGTCCTTATTTCTTGGTGGAAGAGTGATGAGTGATCCTTATCAACTCAGTCCTAGCCAACCTGCCTACTTGCTAGATGGCATTCTTCGAATTGCCAAAATGGGTGATTCCGAGAATTGATCGCATCCGGAAGAGTTCTATGAAAATGTGCTGATATGGATAAGGGAGACTATCATTTGATCAGGTGGGAGAAAGCTTGCATGAAGAAATCGCACGATGGATTATGTATCATCGATCTCAGAGACATGAACCTAGCCTTGTTGGGCAAATGGTGATAGAAATTGTTCCACCCTAATGGCAAAGGCTGGTAGGAATTCTTTCATTCTTACCTTCAAGGGAAATGTACGAGAAATTTAGTTTTCCGGGTGGGTTCTAAGGTCTCCTTGTTTTGGAAATGAATCGTTAGAGCCAATTAACCATTTTGCACGACGATTGCTTTATTTATTGGCAATGGCCAGTCAACCAAATTTTGGTGGGACAAAAGGTATAGTGCCCACACACTTAGAGAAAGATTCATTGACCTATACGAGCTAGTATCCCAACTACATACTTCAGTGGCCAAGACGTGGAAGAGGGGGAACTTGGAAACCATCATTTCACACTCGTCTTAGCCCGGCTCTCATCGAGAGACTTCGAGCCCTCCAAAAACATATCACTCATGCTGGGGTGAAGTACACACACGGTCCGGATAGAAAGTTATGGGGGTTGGAGAATAATGGTTCTTTTACAGTCTGCTCCTTATACAACCATATCCACTTTCGGGGATGTTAGACCTAAGTGGGCCGCGATCCTTTGGAAGGCAAAGGCGCCCCTAAAAGTCCGAGTTTTTCGTTGGTTTGTGCTTAATAATGCTATCCTCACTAGAGAGAAACTGGCCAAAAGACAACCAAACATCGCAACTACTTGTGGGTTTTGCAACTTCCATACGACTATGTTGGTTCATTGAATGTCAGCGGAGTAAGGCTGTGCTGGTTGATGTGCTTAAGGCCTTGGGTACGAGTGAGTACCCAAACACTTATGAGGAGTTGGGTAGAACCCAAATTTGCCACTATTCGGCACGAAATGAAGGAGGCGTGGTCCATCGCCATCGCTGCTATGACCTGGATTTTATAGCTTGCCGGTATTAACTTTTACTTTTATGGGACTAGTAATAGTATTTCTGGTATTCTAACCCATATAGTACTTCTGGTATTCTAACTCATATCACGCATTTGATCTCCTTTTGGGCTACAATTGCTGCTACATGGCTGAGAGGATCGCCAGGCCTTCTAGGTAGACGAGTACGATCATGAGGAGGTGAAATTTGGACCTATCCTTGACTGAGCAGAGAGACGACATCTTGACACTCACCTTTCAAAGTTTGTTGGAAGGACCGCTATATGTGTACTTGTATTTCTTTCGTACTTGTTTTGAAGTATTATTTTGGATTTGTCCCACCTTCCACGGAGTTGTTGGAGGTTTATGTTTTATTTTCTGCTTTATAGTTTCTTCCAGTACTCTGTGGTTGTTTTGTTAAAATCTTATTAATGAAACAGGGTGGCGGCATTCCACATTTTCCCTAAAAACCTTTAAATAAAGAGTAACTGATCTAGGAGATATTGGAGGGAGACAACTAACTCGTAAGATTTCGTTCGGACACAGGTAGCTTTACTGACTAATGGAAGTTTTCCACTCAATTGTACCTTAATCAGATGTATGGGGATTTTCTTCAAGACGACCAACGAGAGAGAGTCAGGGTAGCAGCGGAGTTGGAAAGGGTAGCACCGGAGTTGGAAAGCTCAGTGAGTTTTCCCTGCTCTTCAAATATTAACAGTGGCAAGAGAGGTAGAGGTCACAAGTTCACCGAGTGTAGTCGCCAGTTCAGGCTCAACTCCTCGCTTTACGTTAGCGGACCTATAGGTCAGGTCGGGGCTCTGTGCTCTTTCTTTCTGTGTAGGACGATGCCAGGGAATGTGTCGGTGAATACGCAATGGGCCAACTCACCCAGCCATGATGCATGACAGAAGAGTGCTTTTCGCGCTATTGCCTCTTTAGTGCTATTGCAAAGGGTGCAATAGGGCTTCTTACTATATAAAGAAGACTTGTAAACAAAAGGACTTATTGTTCGAGAAAGAAGATTTCGGTTTTTCTCTTTCCTTCTCTTCGATAAGAAGTATTTGAAATGAAAAAAAATTCCTCTTCATTCTCTTGAGCATAGTTGCTTGCCTAGGAATTTGACACTGATAATAGTAACTACCTAAACAGTTATTCATTAATATACTCTTTAATGTAGTTTCTAAGTTTTTTAGCTGACCCAGTTTGATGGGAAAGGGTTTAGATGATTACGTTTCTGAGTGGGAACTGGGAAGTAATTCCTGTCTCTTAGATGATGAATTAAAGAAGGGGAAAGGAGACGGGAAGGGAGATGAAGATGTTGAAGTAATCTCGGCTCTCTCAAAGCGGCGACAATACAAATCAGTACAATACAAAGTGATGCTGACAAATACTATGTGGGTAACTCAAAAAAGAAGATTTGGCTTACATTTAAGCTTTAGAGCACTGCCAGCCTGGCATACACATTTGAAAGACCTGAAAAACAATCTTTTTAAATTAACATTGTTAATAATGTTTATTTTGTTGGGATCATCACCCAAACTCTACATTTATTTCCTGGATTGAATGTCTCAAACAGGAATTGGATGACAAATTTTAGATGGACAAGGTTAGTGTACTTAATATTTGATAGCATTTATCTGAGCTTACAATTTTGGATACACCATTAACATTGGACATTGCGATCGTGTACATATAAAAGCATTCATATTCGGGTAGTGACTGTTGGTTACAAGTATTTAGCTTAGGTTAGCTCAATCATGATGACCTGATAGAACACGTGCTTTCTCTGGCAAAAGAAACAATACGTTTATGAAGCTATCAAGAAGTCATTATTTTCAAGAAAATAACAGCTGAAAGAGACTTGAAGGCAAAAAACATTATGATTGTCATGTTATTTGCGTTTCATTGGAGCAAAATTCTTAGAGACCATAAGTTATGATTTGAAATAGCTACCAACAGAGTCAGAATTAGACCAGAATTGTCGTATGATCTCATCAGGAGCAATGGAGCTGAGTACCAAGTATTTCTGTTATAACTTGTGAGCCACTTGGAACAAAAGACTAATAACGACATTATGTGAGATATTGAAACACATGCAAGATCATATTTTGTAGGCTTTAGATATGGGACAAGAGGTTCCATCTTTCTTTCTTTTGTGGGAGAGAAAGAGAACACTAACAGAGTGGCACCTATAACGTTTGGGTTTCCTATCTCTGATTGTGATACTTTAGAATATGGTTACCATAGTTTGTTAGAATTCACTGTGCATAATTGTTTGCTAGTCGTTTGAAGAATATCTGCAGTTGAAATGTATCTAATTTTTTTTGCTCAGAATTTAACCTTTTTAATCGTGTTTGTTATTCAGGGCATATTTACAGATTACCAACAACCATTTGCTGTCACCTACTTGGGAGCCTCACTCATGGTTATTTATCTACCAATAGCATTTCTCAAGGACTGTTTCTGTAATTGGTTGAAAAAGCGAAGGACTCGTATACTAGCAGATACCCTCAACTTAACTCCGGAACTTGATTCTTCTCTTAACTATAGTGAAATGCAAAAAATCTTGGAAATGGAAACACTACCTTTGACTAAAAAGGATAGCACAATAGACCTCTCTTCACATGAAGAAGACAAGCTTTTTATTGCTAAAATCCGAGATGAATCTGATGTTGAAGTGTTGAAAGAGAAAAATGAGCTGACCACAAGGGAGATTGCAATATTTTCATTTTATCTTGCCCCTATTTGGTTTATAACCGAGGTAGCATTTTATTCTTCTCTACTATGCGTTATGCTCGTATTTAGCTATTAATTACCTATTGAGAGATGGATTCTTGTAAACAAAGTGTAGTGATCAGAGGTCGAGAAATTGACCAGCTGTCAATTCTGGTTTATTTTATAAGTTTGATCTGTTCAAATTAACATGTTGACTACAAATTTTTGGTAGAAAATAGCCTGGTTTGTAAGCTTTGTGTGTGAAATTCCCTGCCAATGCATCAACACTTCATATTTGTTGAGAGAGTTGTATTTATATACTAACACGCCTCCACATGTTGACTGCATTTCGTGGACTGAAACATATAATTATTATGTCCTTGTTCAATACGCTCACATCTAAAAGTGGATTTCTTTGATACCATGTAGATAGTTTTGACAACTATACCAAATCTTCAAAGTTGTGGTGAGGGTTGGGAGATTTATATTCATATCTTGCAATATACATAAATTTAAAAAGGAATATATAGAAAACAAACCACTAAGATAGAACAAATTTAAGAAGTTATAATTCTACCTTACTTGACTTCATTTGATCAAACTTGAGGTTTTACTTATTTTATGTTTTATATGGATGGTGACACTGTGACAGTACTTATCAAATGCTGCTCTTGCACGAACTAGCGTGGCGAGTACTACAGTACTATCATCAACCTCTGGTCTTTTTACCCTTTTCATTGGTGCATTTCTGGGTCAAGACTCATTAAACGTAGCAAAAGTCGTTGCTGTTTTTGTCAGCATGGCTGGTGTCGCGATGACTACTTTAGGGAAAACTTGGGCTGCAGATGATTCAAATATAAGCTCTTCTGGGTAAGACCATCAATTCATATGCCACCTGTCTGTTGATTAAGTAATATTAGGATGACCACTATTCTTTTGCAGATAAAAATATTAACTATTTCCTTTTGTAGATTGCAAGTATTAATTTTCCTCTAGCGTCCTTTTGACAAAGTTCCCATATGTGCAGGCACGACAAACGTTCACTTGTTGGAGATCTTTTTGGTCTTCTGTCAGCTGTATCGTATGGTTTATTTACTGGTGGGCATCTCGCTCTTCCTGCTCTTTGTGAATTGTGTTTGTGTCCGTGCATGTGGGCTATGGCTGATTAAATATATTAATGCTTATTTGCAGTACTTCTTAAGAAGTTTTCTGGAGAGGAAGGGGAAAGGGTTGATGTTCAAAAGTTGTTCGGATATGTCGGGCTATTCACACTTGTGGCTCTCTGGTGGCTTGGTGAGAATGTTTGTTCTTCCTTACAGATTTAGTTTTAATTTCCGTTCACATGTTCTTGTCATAAGATTTTCTTTGTTCTTCTTTGTTTCCCCCCATCATTACAGACATTCTTCTGTTGCTATTTATATTTTTCTGCTGATAAATAAACAAACTCCATTTGAACCAATATCCTGTTTCCTTTTTCTTTGTGCTGCTTTCTCCAAATCAATATTAGATAACATTAATGTTTTTAGAATTTCCAAAGATTTTTTTTGGAATTTATAAGGAATACTCATCAATAAATGTAGAACCATACCTATGTACATTTTTTATGCGAAGAAGATATTTTTACAACCACTGTTAGCATTCACATATCATAATCAGAAACGGCCCTAGGGTTTTTGGTTGTAGAGTAGGTATAAAGTGCAACTCACTGCCATTCATGTTCTTCTGTCGCGCAAGCTGTAAACATTTACAACCCATTTTAGGTGAAGTTAGTGAATAACCACTTTATTTGTGGTAATGTCTTGCTGCAACCACCCAGTTTTAACATTTGTGAATACCTTTTACATAATCAACCTTCCAATTTTGAAAGCGAACCAACAGTACGAAAATATAGGCACCATATTTCTTCAACACCAAAGATGACAATATTAATAACAATATTTATAGGTAGTAGGAATTGATTAGCCATATCATTTCTTCATTGAATCTTAAACTGGATTCAAAATTGATATGGAAAATGCCTCCCAGTTTTTCATGTTCCCTTACCAAATCAAACATTTGAAGTTGATTTATTCTGAATGACATCTTTTCTGTTTGTGGTTCAGTAACTGTTTACCAATCAACTTCCTGACTTATATTCCGTTCTCTTTACAGTGTGGCCCTTGACAGCATTGGGTATTGAACCTAAGTTCACAATACCCCACTCTCTTAAAATGGAAGAAGTAGTCGTTGCTAATGGTTTGGTTGGCAGTGTACTCTCAGATTATTTCTGGTATGTGAGTTACAACTTCATTATATACTTAATCACACTGTTCTGTTACTTTAACTAAGCCTAATTATTCTTTACAGGGCGCTGTGTGTAGTTTGGACAACTCCACTAGTTGCCACTTTGGGTATGTCCTTAACTATACCTATCGCAATGGTTGCTGATATGGTGATTCATGGCCGCCATTATTCAGCAATATATATTCTTGGCTCAACTCAGGTAAATTTAGTTGTTGATGTGATCATATGAATGATAGAAGTATTCGGAACAAAAAAGCGATGAGAAAAGAGTGATTTTTTTTTTTGGACCAGAAGAAGGTAGACATAATGTCTATCTCAAAATATATTAATAAGCAGTTTAAGAAATTATATACAACATTAAAGTGAATTTGGTCAGATGCATGAGAGTAATGATTACGAGGAAAGAGAGATGTGTCTCCTAGCTAGGGCTGCAATCGAGCCGAGCCGAGCCGAATACCTTCAGGCTCGAGCTCGGCTCGTTTACGAAACGAGCTCAATTTTGAGTTCGAGCTCGGTTCGAGCCGAGTTTTGACCATATTCGAGCCGAATAGCTCGCGAGCTTAGCCTAAAAAAAAATAAATCAAGCTCGAGCTCGGCTCGTTTACGAAACGAGCTCGGTTCGAGCCGAGCTTTGATTGAGCTCGAGCCGAATAGCTCGATTCGTTTGCAGCCCTACTCCTAGCTAATGTGAAGAGAAGGTAGATGACTATTGTCGTACACTTCTACTTACACTGAGTAAGGGATCATATTAACTTTCCCAAATCAAGTAATCTCATGGTTATAAAATTGATAAGAAAGCAAAGTATTCGAGTTATAAAGTTTACGGAACCAGAAATTAAAGGACACTAGTAATCTGCACGTGCGATGCACATTCTAGTTAAATTTTTTTTATACTAAATAATAAGATGAAATCTGGCCTCGAACCAGAGACATCCCTTTATTCATCACATACTCTTTACAAATTACCCTTAGTGGCACAAACTTTTATTTTATATGAGTGACACTTTTGTAAATAATTATGTCGTAAATAAATTTGAACTTTGTGGGTATTATGGTAATTAACAACAGTTGAGTAAATGAATGGTTAAAATAACTCCTACTTAAAAATGAATGGTTGAGATTAGATGGTTGAATGTCTACAAATGACAACCCCAACTCGCATTATAATATTAGAGATAGTCTCAGAATAGGAATTTGATATCCTAAAAAAACTGTACTACTAAAGTTTCAGTTGATTCTTTATGCTTGATCTGTTCCGCCTCTACAGCAAGAGAAGCCACTTTTGAGATGCTACTAAGTGAGACTGGGTTATATGCTACCCCCTCCATCCGCAGAAGATCCAGGGCATTTGAATTTGCCATAGAACTAACCATCCCTGCCTTCTTCTTGCTAGTACATGTTGCATTCAACCAAAAATCAAACCACTGCTTAGCTTTAGAGATAACAGAATCAGTAGAACTAATAGAAGCATCAAAGACCCTAGCATTCCTCTCTATCCACAAATTGCAACAAACTGCAATAGTGAAAAGTAACCAGGTGTGTGCATAGGTTTGGTTATTTGGGGAGAAACACCATGAGGAGAAAACCTCCCTAAATGGTTTGTGGAAGTGATGGGATGTGTAACTTAGTTTGAAAGAATTGCCAAGTTGTTGCTAGAGGGCAGGAGAAGATGTGATAATTTGTCTCCAATTGACATGCACAGGATGTGCATATTTGTGTACCAGTCCAACCATTTCTACTTAAAATCTCCTTTGCTTATCCCAACTCAACATGCAAATAAAAATCTTCACTTTCAAGGGTGCTTGATTTTGCCAAGTAGCTCTCAGAAAGGGAGATCTAAGGCCGCCATCAATGAAGAAGTTGTACGCAGACTGAATACTCTCCAAACTTATCAAGTTTCCGAATAGGCTTATCAGTTGTATTTGGATTTGGAGAGAACTCTTGAAGAACGTGAAGTAGAGCAACCTTTCCTCTTGCCATAGGCTGGTTAGTTCTTCTTCTAAGTCTCAGTCTCCATTGTGAAGTGTCCTATACCCATTCATCTTTGTGAGATGAGATGGGCTTGAATATTCCATGCAACAGCAGATAGTAGAGGATAAGAATGAAGCACAGTTGAGCTATTCAACCAGTAGTGTTGCCAAAAGAGTACTCTTTCCTTCACCAAGAGACCAATTGACATTGTCATAGAATTGCTGCTTTAGGGGGAAGATACTTTTCCAGTAATCAGATGCAAAAGTTGTGCAAGTGTTGGAGTTAGTGGCTTGGTTGTGGTATAGGGAATGCATGAATGCTTCTAGGGAGGATGGATTAGAGCACAGTTTTCACCACCATTTCATAAGGAGGGAATTGTTGAAGCATTTCAGGTGTAATACCCCCAATCCTCCGTGTGCTTTTACCTTGCAGACTCTTCCAGTTGAGATTTTCTTAGCCTCTACAATCAGAGTCCTATTCTCCTAATCACCCATGCTGGTAATTTGAAGAAAGAAGCAAAGTAAAGTGGCAGGGCTATGAGGACAGAGTTGATTAGAATCAATCTCCCTCCTTTTGACAGCATCTGGCCTGTCCAAAATGAAAATCTCTTCTCTATCTTCACAATGACTGGCTGTCATTCCCTGTTGTTAAGCTTCTTCTTAGATAGTGGCATTCCCAGATATTTCACTGGTAGCTTTTCTGTTTTACAACTCAATATTTGAGAGAAAGTATCTTACTTGTTTGAGGAAGAGACAAAATATACCAAGGATGATTTGTAGAAGTTGGTATCCAAGCCAGAAGTATCAACAAACAAGTAGAGTAGTAGTTTGTTATTAATGATTTTATCGTTCTTTCCTTTGCAGAAAACCAGAGGATCATTTGCAAATTATAATAGTGACAATTGAGAAAGTGGAGTTCTGAGCTGTAAGGCAGGGAAGAGACCCTCTTCTCTTCCTATTGGAGCATCTTAGCTAGAACATCTACCACTAGAATGAACATCATTGGAGATAAAGGGTCCCCTTGTTTGAGTCATCTCTTGCTATGAATTACTCTTCCCCCGATTCCATTTATAAGAATATCATGTATCCATGTGTAAAGAATATCATGTATCCATGTAAAGATGAAGGAATTACTCTTCCCCTGACTTGGCAGTGTAAAAAATATCATGTATCCATGTGCACCATCTGGGACCAAAACCATTTGCTAAGAGTAACTCTTTATGAAGTTCGTAATTAACAGAATCAAAAGCCTTTTTTAAGTCAATCTTCAACATTACTACTTCAGATTTCTTCTTTGAGCATAAATTGATCATTTCATGAGCTCTAAGGAAACAGTCTAAGTGGATTTACCTTTAAGAAAGACACTTTGAGAAGAGGAGACAAGGTCCTGAAGCAAAGGACCCAGTCTATTTGCCATAACCTTAGTGAATATCTTTAAATAGCAGCTGAGAAGGTTGATTGACCTGAATTCAGAGACTATGCTTGCCCCCTCACATTTGGGGATCAACATGATATCGACATGGTTCAATCTTCCTATATCTCCCAGGCCATTATAGATGCTTTGGAAGAGATTGTAGATGTCAACTTGAAGTATGTCCTAGCATTGATGATAGAAACTCATAAATAGTCATCAGGGACTGGAGCTTTATCAACGCTCATTTCAAACACTGCCCTTTTGATTTCTTCCAAGGTAAAAAGGGCATCAAGATGCAAGAGATTTGCTACAGAGGGATAGAGGGATTGCCAATCTGTGAAGGAGCTTGTGGTTCTCTATTGGCCACAAGTATTGAAGAGGTGATGTTCAAAGCATGTTCTAATAAGAAATGGATTAGAAATAATAGTCTTTATGCATAATGGAGTGTGTAAAATTCCTCAATCCTCAATCCTCATTCTTCTTCAATTTGCAATGCAATGGAAGAATCTAGTGTTTGCATCACCTTCTTTAATCCATGTGATGCTGGGTCTCTGTCTCCCATACATATTCCCAATCTGAACTGTATCAGTGTATGAATTGTATAGGGTAGTATTATCTTCCTGCTCAGTTGACGATAGAGGTCTTGAATCTCTTATAACATCTGTGTAGTGGATTTTATCCAGCAAAGTTGGCTTTTTGAGCTTGATACTGTCAAAAGTCTCTTTCTTCCATGCCTCAGTCTTCTCTCAAGTAAACTGAGCTTTGTCGCCAAACAATCTACTCCTGAGCCAGTGGTTCTGCATTGACTGCACTTGCACCAAGTGCAGACTGAGGGTTTGAATGAGGGATTTGAGAACCAAGCCTTCTCAAATTTGAAGTAATTGAGATTTGGTTGAAGAGCCACTGAGAACAATTGGGTAAAAATCAGAAGCCACAATAGGGAGGGAAAATTGTGCAGGGTTAGGGAATGTCAGCTCTCATTCTTTTGATATCAGAAACATGTCTAGCCGGGCCATGGATGGATCATCTCTCAGGTTTGAGTTTTTTGACCAAGTGAATTTCTTACCAAAGAGGGGTAGGTTTATGAGTTGCAGGGAATGAATCAGGACTCTAAAGATGGTCATCTCTCTAGAAAGCCTCTACTTCCCTCTCTCTCTTCATCAGACATGGTTATATTGAAATCTCCACAAATAATCCAACTAGGGCATAGAAAGGTCTTCTAGTAACAATTTCATGCCAACACACTTCTCTATCATCTCATTCATGAGGGGCATAGACTCAGGTTATGGACCACATTCTTTGCAGTGAGTCAGGCTTTGAGGAAAACAGATATAGAAAAGATGTCAATTGTAGAGTAAGTGAGATCAAACCGATTATCATTTCAGCCTATGAGAATTCCACCACAAATGTCAGGAGCATCTAGAGTAATCCATTTTGTGATAAGAGATCCACTAATAGAACTTAGCTTTCTATTGTTTGGGTGATGTAAAACCAACCCTAAAATAGAGAATTTCCAAGAATTTTAATGGGTTAATTTTACCAACATGAAAGTGCGGATCTAGGTGGAAATTGTTAACAGTTAACAGGTTTGATGGGTTTTCAAGAATTGAATCAAATGTAACAGTTCCAATTAATAATTCAACCTTAATCAATAAGTAAATCCCTATGTGTTTTAGCAAGTAAAAAGTGCAATACCGATTCGTACTCTAATCTAGCATGTGGATCACTCAATCTCAGTATTTTGTGGTCGACAGGAAAATTAGATAATATGCTAGATAATATGGCAGTAAACACAAATACTTAATAAGGGAAAGAGTATACCGAATGTGAAGAAACCTAGCGTAGAAGTAGGAGCGGACAGTATCCAAGAACACAGCAACGCAGCAACAATAGAGGGGCGACAGCAACAACAGCAAGGGCCGGTAGATCAAGTCGCCGGCGGGTTGGTGGCGGCGTCGGCGAGGTGCGACGGTGGGAGCTGGCGTCACTGGCAGTCGACGGCGGAAGGGCTCGGGGTTGCTTTTAGGGTGCAGGTCTTGATCGGGAGTGAAGGGGGAAGGAGACGGAATTGGGTTTGTTGGTAATGTCGAGGAAGAGGAAGGGATGGGGGAGACGGTTTGGTAGTGGAGGTGATGGGTCACTGGAGTTGGGGGTGCGAGATTGGGTGGCGACGGGAACTGGGGATGGGTCGCCGGAGTTGGCTGTGGTCGAAGGTGAAGGAGGGGGAATGGATTTGTGGGTTTCGGGTGTGGTAGCGAGAGAGGGAGAAGGAGGTTTCGGGATTTGGATGGGTTACGGGAAGATGGTGAGAGGAAGAAAATGGAGAGGATGAAGGAGAAGTTGGATGGCGGCTGTAGAGTTTTGTGATTAGGGTTTTGTAATAGGGATTAGGAAAATTAGTATTAGGGATTTGTATTGGGAATTTTTTTAATTGGGGATAAATTTTAGAATTAATCACTAATTCTAAAATTGGATTAGGATTTATCACAAACCCTAATTTGATCTCAATTGTATCACACAAAGGAGAGAAAAGGAAGAGCAAAACTCAACACAGATTTTTTTAAACAATAATGGCATGCTTTTCTCATACATCTCAGGGCCTTTAAATAGGCTCAATTACATCTTGAAACATATCTCCAAAATATTCTCAGAATCTAAAAATTACAAAACGATTACATATGGCTATAATTGCCAGAAATAAGAATGGTAATAAAATAAAAATCCTAAACTGTAAAGATGTCCTCATCATTCTCTCCGGGTGGGAGAGAGCTCGACCCAGTCGAGTCAAAACCAGTGATCATGTCATCGTGCTCCAAAAGATCTGTATCCAGTTGCGGGAGCCCCTCACGACCACTGCAAGTGTCATCCGACTTCGGCTTATTTTTCCACCTTACCAAATACTTGTGCATACCACCATCTCTAGTAGAGATTATCTGATCATCTAAAATATTATTCAATTCTTCTGTCGATGGGTAAGTAATATCTGGTAGTGGAGGTAATGGGGGAATCTCACCATTAGGCTGCAGGGTAGGCTCATCTATAAGAAAATTTCTAGGGTTGAATTTTGAGCCTTCATAAAGTACTAGATCCTCAATATTGAAAATTTTACTTATGCCAAAACCTTCAGGAAGGTCAACGACATAGGTACTATTATTGATTACATGTAGAATCGTAAATGGGCCTGCAGCACGTATGTTCAAGTTCTTAACGGGTCCAACAGGAAACCGTTCCGGATGAATCCGAACCATCACTTCGTCACCAATATCAAAAGTTATAAATTTCCTTCTAGTATCTGCTATTAACTTGTAGTTAAAATTATTCTCATTAAGTTCCTTGGAAATTTCTCTATGCAAGTCATGAATATTATATGCAAATGTGGGTGCAGACTCTGTGACTTTGTGATGTTCTAATACATGAGTAGAATCTATGGGTTGCCAAGTGACTTGGGAAGGAATGGGTGTCTCGGGTATACTCAATAGAGGTGACTGGATAGGCTGAATACAATTGAGAGACTGGTCATCCTCTTTTTCATCAAAGTCATCACTTATATTAGGTTCATAGGTAAACTCATTGTCGGGCTCATCAGCGATGACTGCGGTACCCTCTACTATATTGATTCTACTTGGACTAGGACAGTTGCCAGCAACATGACCGTATCCCTTACATTTATAGCACTTAGTGAGAGGATCAATCTTAGAATAGTCTCTTTCAGTGTTCTTACCCGTATTGGCATTTCTAAGTGGATAGGAATTTGAAGTATGTTTATTTGGGTAAGACTTGTTAGGGTACTGAGGAGAGGAGTGCTCAGGTCTAGAGGGGTCAGGAGGATTCATTCTAGAGGAATGATCCATCGAATCGCTGGACTTATAATGGGAACTAGCTTTAAGGGAATCCTTATCGAGGACTATGGCGTAGGCTGCCGCTATTGAGTCCACGTTTCTATAGATTAGCTCGTTCCTAAGGTCAGCTCGTAGTCCAGCTCTGAACCTAGAGAGAGTTTGTTCTTCACTCTCTTTACCCAACGCATTGCACCGAATAAGGAAGTCATCGAATTTATCAACATATTCTTGTGTGGATTTACTTCCTTGATACAATTGGTTCCACGAATCTAGCAATCGGGTGTGGAATGATAACGGTACATACCTCTCAGTGAGCTTCTCTTTCATGGCCTCCCAAGTGGCTATGGGTGCCAGGCCTCGGCCTCTGCGGGCATGTTCAAGATTGGTCCAATGTTGTTGAGCTTTACCCGTTAATTTCATAGTGGCAAATTTAACTTTAAGGGTTTCGCTCATGTCGAACCACACAAAGTAATGGTCCATGGCACGGATCCAATCGAGGTAAGCTTGGGGTTCCATGTGGCCTTCAAACTGGGGAACGTCAGCCTTAACGCTCTTTTGTAATGTTCATCAGGGTCACGTTCTTGACGTCGATCGTCATGAACATTCCCTTGAGGGATCTGACGATGGCCATGAAGCTCATGGACAATGGTTTGATTTAGCTCCACTTTCTCAAGCCTCTGATTGATATTGACAAGAGTTGCTTGGATGGCAGCTAGGGTAGCGGAGATATCAGGGTTGTCCATTTCAGGTCTGGGAAGTCTAGTGTTCCTAATTGGGTGATTGGGAAGGGCTAGGAAAGGCTCTTCAGGGTCTGTGATGGTGCTGCGAAGACGCATTCACCAAAAATGGAACTATGGGATGTGTATCCGATTTTTTTTTTTTTTTTTTTATATAAATGATTCTGAAATAAACTAAAATAAAAGAAGAAAAAAAAACTACACAATCCTAAATGAATGCAAAAATGATGCCTACGATGCAAGAACTAAGGTTTTAAGAACCTTCGCTCTGATACCAAAATGATGTAAAACCAACCCTAAAATAGAGAATTTCCAAGAATTTTAATGGGTTAATTTTACCAACATGAAAGTGCGGATCTAGGTGGAAATTGTTAACAGTTAACAAGTTTGATGGGTTTTCAAGAATTGAATCAAATGTAACAGTTCCAATTAATAATTCAACCTTAATCAATAAGTAAATCCCTATGTGTTTTAGCAAGTAAAAAGTGCAATACCGATTCGTACTCTAATCTAGCATGTGGATCACTCAATCTCAGTATTTTGTGGTCGACAGGAAAATTAGATAATATGCTAGATAATATGGCAGTAAACACAAATACTTAATAAGGGAAAGAGTATACCGAATGTGAAGAAACCTAGCGTAGAAGTAGGAGCGGACAGTATCCAAGAACACAGCAACGCAGCAACAATAGAGGGGCGACAGCAACAACAGCAAGGGCCGGTAGATCAAGTCGCCGGCGGGTTGGTGGCGGCGTCGGCGAGGTGCGACGGTGGGAGCTGGCGTCACTGGCAGTCGACGGCGGAAGGGCTTAGGGTTGCTTTTAGGGTGCAGGTCTTGATCGGGAGTGGAGGGGAAGGAGACGGAATTGGGTTTGTTGGTAATGTCGAGGAAGAGGAAGGGATGGGGGAGACGGTTTGGTAGTGGAGGTGATGGGTCGCCGGAGTTGGGGGTGCGGGATTAGGTGGCGACGGGAACTGGGGATGGGTCGCCGGAGTTGGCTGTGGTCGAAGGTGAAGGAGGGGGAATGGATTTGTGGGTTTCGGGTGTGGTAGCGAGAGAGGGAGAAGGAGGTTTCGGGATTTGGATGGGTTACGGGAAGATGGTGAGAGGAAGAAAATGGAGAGGATGAAGGAGAAGTTGGATGGCGGCTGTAGAGTTTTGTGATTAGGGTTTTGTAATAGGGATTAGGAAAATTAGTATTAGGGATTTGTATTGGGAATTTTTTTAATTGGGGATAAATTTTAGAATTAATCACTAATTCTAAAATTGGATTAGGATTTATCACAAACCCTAATTTGATCTCAATTGTATCACACAAAGGAGAGAAAAGGAAGAGCAAAACTCAACACAGATTTTTTTTTAAATCAATAATGGCATGCTTTTCTCATACATCTCAGGGCCTTTAAATAGGCTCAATTACATCTTGAAACATATCTCCAAAATATTCTCAGAATCTAAAAATAACAAAAAGATTACATATAGCTATAATTGCCAGAAATAAGAATGGTAATAAAATAAAAATCCTAAATTGTAAAGATGTCCTCATCATTGGGTTAGCTAACTTGGACTCTTGCAGACAAATAACTTAAAAATTGTTCAACTTAATGCCTTTTTTAACTATGGAGCATTTATCAGGACCTCCAAATCCTCTCACATTCCAGGATCCAATCTTCATCAGGAAAGAAAAGCGCACACACAACATGATACAAACATCACAGAAACAAAGAGCTGCAACTTTTAGAACCTCATGATAGAGGTTATGTTGGCCTAGAGCTAGGAGCCTAGGGCCAATAGTTGCTCTCTTAGAGTTTCGAATCTTTGCAATAACATGCTGATCATTGTGCTCAACTCCCAAGGGTTTGGCAATTGCAGCCAAATGTTCATCATCTAATTTAGAAGGAGTTTTCATAAAATTAGAAACTGAATGACTATTATCTCTGCAGATGCAGATGTTGTCCTCTTTGTATTAGCCAAAGAGCTTGAGGAAAGGAGTGTCCTGTGGTGGAATTCTCATTGCCTTATTTTTCTATTTTTTTCATAAAATTATTTTAAAAAAGTGATTTAACTTTACTAACTCAGGTCAGCTCCCATTGGATTTTGCTATTTTACAATGTATTCTATATACAAAATGAAAGCATAAAAGCATGATTGCTATTGGACATAATTACTTGTTGTATCTCTAGTTATAGAATTATCATGAAATGGTTAACATTGTATTTGTAGAAGATATCATCAATGAGAATACTATATTAATCTAGGAATTTATAAGTCTTATCCCGAAGCTAAATCTTTTGCTCGTTGAAGCAGATAGACTTGTTTCTAATCCTCTCATGTTTTTGGCCTACTGTGTATACTTCCAGGTATTTGCTGGCTTTGTAATAGCTAATCTTGCAGACCGGTTTACAAGATTGTTGGGATTGTAGCACTTGCAAAACCATACCATGGTGCTACCATTCTTTTTCTATGCTAGATTCTTTTGCTACCGGGGATTGCCAGTTAATTGTTCAAGATCCATAACAAGATGTTCTGGGTTGCCCTTTGGCGAGGTGTATTTTAGATTCATCGTCTGTTTCTTTAACAGAACAAAGAGGAAACAGAACAAAGAAGAATGCATGCAATTTATAATTCTTTTAAGCAATCATTTCATTTCATCGTGAAGTATGTATGGTGTTGTAGGAAATTCCTTCTGTACATAACAATTCCATTTCTTCTCTCTTCAGTTTTGAGTGATAAATTGTATCAAAAGACTGCATATGTAAGTCGTATCGTTATATGCATTTTGTTGTATACAATTATCGAAAACTGCTGCATGGTTCTCAAGTAGTGGACACAACAATTAACTTTTCATGTGGGCTAAATTTTCAAGTTTGTAAATTCGTCATCATCATCATAAAGCTGGAAATTCCATGAAATATATGACAAGATTTAAAAACTATCAACATTGACGTCACTCTCTTAAAACCAAAATTATCAGAAATTTCCTGGGCTGCACCGAGCCGAAATACAAGAAAGGGAAAGATAAAGCTAAAAAGAAATCACTACTTCTTTAGCACCAGCACATGATATGTTTACAAGACTATATAATGCAGCAATTCAAATTCGAGATTGCCCACTTTTAGCATTCAGCCAATCAATTTTCAGGTCAGCCAAAAGATAACAACATTAATATTCATGAAATGACACAGATAACAACATTAATATTCATAAAATGACACTCGACTCAAGTTAACCTGAATCCCAGGAAGAAGGCAGACAAAGCAGATCCACAAGGTAACCATTCTATTAGGTATCAAAATAGGCCAAAAGCTTTGGGTAAATTGTTACGCTAACCTCCATGAGATACATCATCTGCTCATCATTCAAATGATATATATATATATATATATATATATATATATATATATATATATATATATAGGAGAAGGTTCGGGTGAGAACCATGTCCTGGGGTGAGAACTTAAGGGCCTATCCCAGCCATTCATCTGTGTAATCTTAACGGTCAAGATTTTTTAAAATTAAACAATAAGATTAATTAATTTTTGCATTAAGATGTCAATCCCTTTAATTAAGGGATGGGGACCGCGTAATAAAAGGAATGAAAGATCACAGATTATTAGGCAACATATATTGCCTTTTTTATTTTATTTAAAAGGATTGTAGATCACAGATTATTAGGCAACATATATTGCCTTTTTTATTTTATTTTCAGCCGAACCACAATCTTCATGAGAATGAACAACATTTATTGCTACGTACAATGTTGCTAAATATGAAATTTTTGTTGCTACGTACAATGCAGTTAGTTGCTATTAAAAAAACATTCAGTTGCTATATGGAAACTGACAGCATGTACAACATAAGTTTACAAATTGATAAACAAACAATATATATATATATATATATATATTCCTGCTAAAATATGCACTAGTTGTATCTACTTACAATACAGTCAGTTGCTATATAGTGAACGAATTGGTGAAGGAACGAATTGGTGATGATTCTGCAGTTGCTATTAATTTGGGATACAAAATCTTCTCGAATAGCAACTATAATAATTATAAATAGCAACTGTAATAATTATAAATAGCAACTGAAATAATTATTCAGCAATACCTGACCACTTAAACAGCAACTATAATAATTATAAATAGCAACTGTAATAAACAGTAACCGTAAGGAATGAAATGGTGAATGATTCTGCAGTTGCTATTAATTTGGGAAACAAAATCTTCTCCAATATTTTACGGGAATAAATTATTTCTCTCTCCAGTTTGACCAAATTTGCCTTAACCGTCGCACACAAAAAAGGCAATTTATAATTATTCCTTTTATTACGCGGTCCCCATCCCTTAATTAAAGGGATTGACATCTTAATGCAAAAATTAATTAATCTTATTGTTTAATTTTAAAAAATCTTGACCGTTAAGATTACACAGATGAATGGCTGGGATAGGCCCTTAGGTTCTCACCCCAGGGTTGGTTCTCACCGGAATCGACCCCTATATATATATATATATATATATATATATATATATATATATATATATATATATATGCCACATCATCAATTGCTCATTTACTAAATGAGCAAGTTGCTCATATCCCTTTTTCCCATATATATATATATATATATATATATATATATATATATATATATATATATATATATATATATTTTTTTTTTTTTTTTTTTTCTATTATAAAAGCCACAATAAATCTGTCCAGAGCAGATCTAGACCGTAGATCATATATTTTTAGATTAAATATCAGCCATCTAAATTCTTAATTTACCCATAAATTGAACTATATCCTAGATCTAATCTGGACCATTCACTCGTAAATATATTATTTAATTAACCATTTAAATAACCTAATAACCATTTTTCTTCTTCTCCCATGCTGCTCCACATCTTTCTCTATTCTCTCTTTATGCAACACAACGCGAATGAAAATCAAAGCAGCAAGGAATCGACCGCGACGAAGAAGGCGGCGGCGAAGAACAACAACATGTCGAACGAAGTTGATAGAAAGCTTTGCAAGGTTACCTCTTCTACTCTTCCCGTCTCCGATCCGTCGGCCATGGCCTCAACTGTATCGGCTACCAAAAAGACATCGGTTGAGGTCCTTTCTCTCTCGAATTTTCTTGATTTCTTGTTAGGGTGTAAGATGATTTTGTTCCAAATAATCATTAATTAAGGAATTTGTTATGCCCTAGGTTGGAAAAGTAAAAAATTGGGGCGATTGATTTCGGTCGTAAAACCATAATGTGAACTGATTGCATCCAAATATAAATGTTGGGGGAATTTTGGCCTAAAGATTATGGCTTTTTATGGAAGGGTTTATTTATTTGGATTGTGGGATTTGGAGGGGGCTGTTTTGGTTTTGACTTAGTCATGGAACTTCAAATTAAATGAAGGAAGAGGTAGGCATATTTCCCCTAAAGCTTGGCATGATTTGAAGAGGCTAAAATGTGCATGGGGTTTGAGATTTAAGTACCGAAAGAAAACTAACATCAGTCACTTGTTGAAAGTTTGCCGGAGTATCCTAACCAACCCGAATGCAATTTGGGTCTCATTATTGAAGGCTGAGTATTATCAAAACTCAAGTTTCCTTGACTCTCCGCCACATGCAAGTTGTTCCACATTTTGGAATGGAATACAAGCTTTTATGGAGTCCATCAAAGGTCATATATGTTGGTCTATCATCGATGGTAAAAATATCAAAGTGTTTGAAGATTGCTGGCTCCCATATCGTGAGGAACTCCTCAGTCGACCCACAACTTGTTAAAACTCGGTTACTCTTGTATCTCAACGTCTATGCCCCACTACTAAATTTTGGAATGTACCTCTTATCGGTTTTTTGTTTGATAATGAGACGGCCTTAGAAATCATAGCTACCTTGATCAATAAATTTGATCCAGGTAAGGAAGACAAACTACTTTGGCTACCGCATAAGAAGGGCATTTTTCTATCAAGTCTGCTTATAGAAATTTTTACAATGATTGGATCAATGGTGATACTTCTAGATTCTACAAAGCTCTTTGGAGAGCACTCAACAATGTTATAATGACAAATGAGAGAAGAGCTAAGATATTTGCAAATACTTGCGACTCATACCCATTGTGAAATCAAATGATGGAGTCAATTGATCACCTTCTTCTTCATCATCCCATTCCTATGCAAGTCTGGCAATGTTCAAGATTTGAACATGGTATTATGAAATGAAGATAGCTTACTTACAGTCATCAATAGATGATTATCAAAGGCCTAGGGAAATGTCAGTAAGTTATTGGTTGGTAGCACTTTCATGTGGGATATATGGAATTGTAAATTCTCATAATTTGATTTTTCTAGATTTTACCATTAGTTCTGGAATGTTACTATGGTGACTTTGAATATTTTGTTAGATCGTGATTATCGGGAATCTAGGGTTTAGGAAGCTAAGCTCTTGTTACAGAGGAGCTCCGAGTTGGGATTGAAATTTGATGTTGTTAGATACAATAATGTTCTGAGTAGGCTTAGTGAAGTTGAGGAATGGTTGGGGGTTTTGAAGTTGTTTACTGATATGTTTTGGGGATTCAACCGGATACAAGGAGTGTTAATATTGTAATTTATACTCTTTGCAAAGCTGTGAATTGTTGCAAGGCCAAGTGTATATTTGAGAGCAAAGGGTTTGTTCCTGATATTGTGTCGTGCACGATCTTGATGCATCAGTACCTTACGGCGGGGATGATGGATGAGTTTACTCATTTGATCGCTTACATGCAAAAGAATGATATTTCTCCCGATACACTATGAGTATTTATTATTTGTAGAGAAGGGAAGCATTCAGAGGCTATACATCTTTTTGGAGACTACATGATGTGTACTTGAAAGAGGTGATGCACATTTGACACACAAGCTGGTTAAGGGAGGAAGGAGGAAGGCTTGCAGATTTTTCAAAGTTGTTTGAGGAATTGTTGGGTAAGAGTGGTTCTAGATTGTTAGGTGTATGACTTTATAATATCAGCGTTTTGTCAGAAGGATCTTGCGATAGCAAATATATATATAAAATCTTTTACTTTGGAGAAAAGGCTTGGAGTATGATACTAATAACAGGTTTCTAGCTTTTGGATAATCTGGATGAGAAATTCTTGCTGAGAAAATGAGCTTGAACAAGGTACCTTCCTTTGTTGTAATTTAATTGCATATAGTTTTGGCTCTTCAAGCGTGCTAAATGAAATATGCTCTCTCTTGATTAGTTTATGGAAATTGTAGCAATTAGTTCCACCTTGAATGTACAAAATATTGCCACTTATTCTTGAACTTATGGTCTGTGTTGTACTACTACGGGGACAGGAGACAATAGGAAATTCTGAATTCTAGACATGAGGACGTATCCATATGTGCCTTCTTTATGGATGTTAGGATGTAGTTATGTAGTTATTTTTAATTTATGTAAATATATTTGTTTGGTGCCTATGTGATTTATAATCACTGAGTAGGGTGGGATACCTTAGCTCATCCTATAGATAATATTGACATTTCCAGATGAGTAATGATAAACAAAATAGACATGAAAAACATGTATGCCCTCTGTGCACCTAACTTTTGATGAGAAAATTATCCTAAAGATTATAATCTAATATGGAATTTTGCGTTGAGTTTTTATTTTCACACGATTGTTGTTATATGACTGAATGATAATGAACTAGAAAATGAGAATGATCTAAGCGAGAATGAGATGAACGACTTGGTTTCTACAATGGCAAAGTTTTAGAGTTGAACAATTTTGGAAAACTAAGATGAGTAAATCAGCGAAGTCGTGACATGAAATTTCTTATAATAACATTTGAAAGAAAAATTTGGTATAAGTTAAGCTTTCAGTGAGTATGATACTTGTGTTCCATCGTTTGTCATTGCAATGTTGAGCAAAATTTGCAGCAAATCGTTTCAATGTAATTGGTTAAAAAAACTGATGTATTTGTTTTCAATGTAACTGTGTATATAATTGGTTTAAAAAAATTAATGGTGCTTATATTGTATGTTGTCCCTAGACTATGAGAACTCATAATCTTATACAACAGAGTGATATTCTTAGGATGGGATTCATGTGCTTTGAAGATCTATGATGTAGTGATCCAGTGTTGCGGTTTTGAAGATCTAAGCTGCAGTGATCCATGGATTGTTGTTTGAGATCATCAAAATAACAGATAATACAAGGTAAGTTATATATTTCTAGGTTATGGTTAGGAACCATGAATTCATATAGCTCATTACATTTCAATGTACAAAAATATTTATAACTGATAAGAAGAAGTTCATTGTGTCAATTTTGTTGTTGCAGCTGTAAATTGTCTTGAGTTTAGGAAATGAAAATTATTTTATTTATTCACTTCTTAAAAAGAATCAGCTCATCTTTCCAAGTCACTTATTTGATGGGGACATGGAATGCATCTGATCTGATGTGGATTTGGATATAAGTTGTGAATATTTAAGAAATTTTTTTTATATTGATGGGAAAGGCCACAATTCAACTAAGTGCCAAGTCGAAGTTCGCCGGTACAAATTCTCCTTAACATTTCTATTTACACTCACAAAACCTTTATTTGACAAGCAATCATAAAAAGATTGTTCAATTTGAACCTTTTTTTTTCACTCAGAAGAATAAAAGAAAAATCAAATTCGACTTCCTTACAAAATCTTTCAAAAATAATCTTGAATGATATCAAAGAAACGTATGTACTGTCACTAAATTGAAAACTTGTTTTGCAATCAATTAGTTTTAGTCCTCTCTAAATTCTTCCCTTTCAGGTACCTGAGCTAAAGAGACTCCTGCCTCTCCATCTGTGCATGTTTATAAAAACTCAGCAATCAAATCCTCGACTCTCCAATCAATATCACCCGACTCCGATGCATTGCTTGCTGATTGTGAAATTTCCCATTCTGTTGACCTGGTAAGCACAAACGATGACCCTGAGTAGTAGTAATTAACATCATATTTACAGTCTAAAAGACCTGAAGGTTGCCTTATAAAACACAACCTCTTCTTCTCAAAAGGTGAATTTCCAAGGAATATGGAGAGAATCCATCTGCTTGCATTGAAGGAGGGTAGGAATTTGACATTCTCAACTGCTCTGCGAAATTTACTGAACAGTTGAGGTGATTTCTTCAGTTTAGACATGATTGAAGATTGTATTAATTTGGTTAGATGTAAAGGGTTGTTGATTATCATAAATGAGAAGCAACTCGGTTTGTTAGAAATTTGAGAAGGATAATTGGTGATGTGTGTTGACTTGAGGGGGTTAAGACCAATAAATTGACGGATTAGGCAATGGGGGTTACTTTGTTTCTCATGTTGGATTATTTCTAGGGAAAGTTCTAATAAATATTTTTTAAAATTAGAGATATAGAAAAAAATATTTCGACATATATCCTATGTTTCTTATTTTCTGATGAAAACATTGACTATATCGCCACCATATTCTTTGATTTTTCTCAATGTAGTTTTTTTAATTTTCTGCATATTCAATCAGTCCACATTTGTAAAAGCTTTTGTGATATATTTTCTTCATAAGATAAAACGTGTTAAAATATTTATCTGACATATGCACCAAGCTACGTGCACTTGGTGCACGGAAAAGTTCAATATATATATATATGAGAAAAGTGAGCCTCATATAGGGTATGAGGAAATTTTCCTCATACAAAGTGATTATACTCACTTGATGGGGCTCTTGTGGAAGATCCACTCCGTCCATCATGTTTATCATACTAATGGATGTATGTGTAGAAAAAATCAAGTGGTTTGGAGGTCATTTGTCCATGCATCATGTGGTTGAAAAATGAATGATTTCAACAGTAATACAAATCGAACTACAAATTGGACCCACATAATGCATGGGTGAATGACATCCAAACCACTTGATTTTTTCTACACATACATCTATTAGCATGATAAAAATGATGGACGGACTGGATCTTCCATAAGGGCCCCACCAAGTGAGTATAATCACTTTGTATGAGGAAAATTTCCTCATACAAATATGATGCTCACATTACTCTCTCTCTCTCTCTCTCTCTCTATATATATATATGGGAAAAGGGGTATGAGCAATTTGCTCATTTATATATATATATATATATGGTAAAAGGGATATGAGCAATTTGTTCATTTAGTATATTAGCAATTAATTATTTGGCATGCATGTGATACATTGGACAACTAACTCTTTTACGGATTTTCCAATCACATGCATGCCACATCATCAATTGCTTATTTACCAAATGAGCAAGTTGCTCATACCCCTTTTCCCCATATATATATCTATAACTATTATAATGGGAGAGTTGGGGTTCACAAACAAATAAACAATATTATATTCCTTGGTGTATGTGTGGCAACACGTGCAGCGCACGTGTTGGTAGATTTCTTTTCTCCTTTTCATTCCCCCTCCACGTGCATCGCACGTGCATTATACTAGATTTTTTTTGTCCTTTTCATTCCCCCTCCACGTGCATCGCACGTGCATTATACTAGTATATAGAGAGAGAGAGGAGTGATCCAATGAGGAAAATTTTGCCGTACTACCCCACTTTTTGAAAATATTTAGCACTCTGCCCCATTTCCCAAAACAATTAGCGATATGCCCTTTTTTAGGACACGTCAGCAAGAAACGTTATTGAAAAAAAGGCATAGGTTATTTCGATGCCGTTCTTCCCAATAACGACATCTGTTTGAAAAAAAATGTCATGCCGTTATTGGGAATAACGGCATAGGTTGTTTTGTTTTTCGACAGCTTGTAGTCTACACTTAGAGAAAAAATTGCAAGTGTGAAAACCTTATAACAGATGCCGTTATTTCAAATAACGACATTCTCAATACTGATGCCGTTATTTGGAATAACAGCATCAGTTATAAATTTTTTAAATAAAAAAGTAACTTATTATTCATCCTCTCTGACGAATAAGTTAAAAAAAAATAAAATTATAACTGATGCCGTTACTCCAAATAACGGCATCAGTTATAATTTTTTTTTTTTTAAATTTTTTATTCATTCTCTCTGTTTCCAAACAACGGCAAGAGTTCATATTTATATATAACTGATGTCGTTATCTCCAATAACGGCATCAATCATTCGAATGCCGTTATTCAGGATAACGGCATTATTTATACGTTTTTTTCACACTTAGAACTTTTTAAAGTTAGAAGATTCACACTTGTAAGAGAAATATACTGATGCCGTTATTCCAAATAACAGCATGAAAAAAAAATGTAAAATAGATGCCGTTATTGGGAAGAACGACATCGAAATAACCTATGCCGTTTTCCCCAATAACGTTTCTTGCTGACGTGTCCTAAAAAAGGGCAAATCGCTAATTGTTTTGGGAAGTAGGGCAGAGCGCTAAATATTTTCAAAAAGTGGGGCAGTATGGCAAAATTTTCTCCAATGAGATACATCTTAAAATGAGATAATGAGATACATCAATTATTACTCTTAGATATGAGGAAATTGAAATGAGTGGCTCTCATTTATTTGGATTAATTAACTGGAAATCTGGTTTTTTTCTACATATCTATTATGAAAAAATCAAAAAATTCAGCAGCCGTAATTTCTCTCTCCCCATCCCTCATCTCTCATCTCTCTCTCTGTTTCCCTTTTCAAAACCCAACTGCCACGATCCCATACTCCCGTTGCCAACTCCGACCACCTTCCACCCAAGGGCGTAGCTGCCTTGGGCCTAGGGGGTGCAGCTGTGCCCCCTGGGATTTAAAAAAAAAATTAAAAAAAAATATTTACTAAAAGAAATTTAATAAGGGTTTGTGTGTAAAATTCCCAACCCATTTAGACATTTACAGATTTACTTTACTCTTTCACTCTTTCAGACTTTCAGTCTTTCTCCCATTCATTTTCTTCTTCTCTTCGACTCTTCCTCTTCCCGCCGGTTACATCACCTAGTTCCTCTTCCCGCCGGTTTCCACTCGAGGAGTCGATCGATTCCAAACCCTATTGTAAGTAAAAAAATTTATACATTTTGATAATTAGGGTTCATATTCTGAAATTTTGTGAATTCATATATGATAGGATAATTAGATTGCTAATTTCTGTTTCAGTGTTACTGATTTGTTTGAGAATGGACTGAATTAGTATGATATGTAATCAAATTAGAACCCAAATGGGTACTGATTATAGTGTTAGTTTCTGTCCCAATTTTGAGCTAATTTTCGAAATTTTTTATATTTAAACACATGGAGTTTAGAGCTGAATTTTTTATATGCGTATCTTACATATGTGAGCAACATTTCCACACATTTTCATGATATTTGGAGGAACCCAGGTTCAAGGCGTTACATTAAATTTGTACTTCACATTGTTCAATGCCCAACTTGGTTATTTGTACAAACATATACTATTATGATTCACCTTCATTCTCTTTCTCTTTTCCTCTTTTGAATTCAACTTACAAATCTCATCGCAAATTCAAAGGAGACCTGAGAGGAGCTCGAGAGGAGTAAGAAATATATCAAACAACAAACACAAAGTGGGTAACTAATTCTAACCATTAGTTTTTACTCTTTCTATGCATATACTTATGAGATGAACATCTAATGCTTGATGTAGTTAATTACTTTGAGGTAGAATGATGATTGAAGTTGGAAATAGAGAAGGTTTAACTACTGGTTTATTTTAATGGAAAAACAAATCTTCATCATTATCGTAATGAATTGTTTTATGAAGTGATTGATTTGCAACTTCAGGAGTTGAACAATCGTTTTAATGAGGCAAATATAAAGTTGTTGTTGTGTATGCCTTGTCTTGATCCAAGCAATTTATTTTCTGCTTATGATAAGAGAAAATTGCTTCGCTTTGCTGAATTTTATCCATCCGATTTCTCTAACATTGAGTTAATGCACCTTGACCGGCAACTTGATACCTATATTTTGGATGTGCGCTCTGATGACCGATTTTCTGAAGTTGTAGGGATTAGTGGGCTTGCTAGAAAGATGTTCAGTTAAAGTTAATATCGTGCATATCCGTTGGTATATTTGCACTTGAAGTTGGCATTGCTATTGCCCGTTGCAACAGCAACAGTAGAGAGAGTATTTTCTGCAATGAAAATTATCAAGACTTCATTACGAAACCGATTGGGAGATGAGATGATGAATGATTGTTTGATTGCATATATTGAAAGAGATGTATTGGATGCCATTGACAATGAAGATCATTCAATATTTTCAGAATATGAAATCTCAAAGGATTTTATTGCTAAAGAAAAATGTTATTTAGTGATTGTAATAGTTTGTGATATTTGATAGTAATATATGATATTTTGAGGCTTGCAAATGTGTTTATTATAAAAATTTTTAATAGTAAGTGTCGCGCCTCCTAGATGGAAATCCTAGCTACGCCAGTGCTTCCACCTTCACCATATCATCCTCTTCACCAACCCATCGTCACCTCCAACCCATCGTCACCCCTCCGATAACCCCCCTCGTCATCCACTGCCCAAACCGTCTCCACCGAACCCACTGCACCATCGCTGTTTCATCGCCACGCTCGTCCATTGCCACCGTGATGTCGAGTTGGTGAGGATGACATCCTTGTAGACGAGACGACTACCAAATAGCAGCAGTATAGAAAGAAGTCGAAACAATTTTCCATCTCATTCTCATAGATTTCTTGCAATTCCTGAAACTGTGTGGCTTGGTGAAGTTTAATCTTAAATAACACTTCATTGTTATACAAATAGAAATGCAACCGAACTCAATTATTTCGTATAAACTGCAATCGGGTTTGTCTGTTTGTTTTTCTTTCCTTTTGATTTTCTACAGTAATCATCAGAAACAAAATAACATCTTAGAAAGATTACTGCCTGTTGTCTGACTCTTCCAGCGCCTTGCGCAGCTTTGGATCTTCATAATCATCAATCACAAGCGCAGCACCTGCATCCAGCAGCGACTGCACTGGATTTCTTGTGGCTACAGCAATTACAGGCATGCCAGCTGCCACTCCAGCTTTTACCCCCGCAATAGAATCCTTCAATAAACAACACACTCATGTTAAAGTTAAGATTCAGACTGAAGATATATACAATGATAATAACAAAATGGAGAACCAACCTCAAAGACAATGGTGTGCTCTGGGGATGCCCCCAGTACCTCCAGACCCTTCAAGTACGGGTAGGGAAACGGTTTGGCTCTCTCACACTCGCCACCAATCACAAGGAACTGAAAGAAGTCAGCGAGCCGTAGTTTTGTGATCATCATCTCGGCATTGGGCCTTGGAGCATTGGTGACAGCTGCACGTTTCAGGCCACGGTCAGCATTCAGACATAGATGATCCAAACTAAGAGATACAATTTATTAATGACCCTACCGATGGACCAAAACTCCGAAGTTGTGGTAAGGGCAGGTTGAGAGCCATTTTTTTGGGGCAAGACCTGGACTATACGCAGCGGTATTTTTTTTTTCAATCCGCATTTAAATTGCGCTGCCAGTGAGATTCGAACCTTGGTTGCTCTGATACTATATTAAAGACCCTACCGATGGACCAAAACTCCGAAGTTGTGGTAAGGGTCGGTAGGGTTATTAATATTTATATTCTAACCCAATTAAGCCCACAATTGATTTGATAAATATAAAAAAACAGAATGGTCGTGAGTTTGGTACCTTCGGAATGCAACTTCCTTGTCATCCATCCATTTCATAGCCTCTTCAAAATCCCAATCAGGAAATAGTGAGCGAGCAATATCGTCATTATGCTTGCCACTAAGAGCATCTGTAGTAGTCGTTTGCTATATATCGATAATATCGATATTTGGTTTAAAAAGCAGCTGCAGTCGTTTGCTATATATCGATATTATCGATAAATCGCTACAGTAGATTGCTATAAATGAGAATCGATATAGCATTTATCGATAAGTGAGGGACGGTGTTTGAAGCGCCGTCCCACGGAAAAAATTAATATTATAATCGTCGGACGACACTTGAAGTGCCGTCCGTTTGAAAAAAGTGAATTGGCCATCCGAAATCCTCGGACGGCACTTGAAGTGCCGTCTGGAGGTTTTTGTATTTTTTAATTTTTTTTGCAATTTATTATTTTTTTTGCAATTTCCGAAATGTTTTCGTAATTTTTTAAAAGTTTTTTGTAATTAATGAATTGTTTTTGTAATTAATGAATTGCTTTTAAAAGGCTTTCAACCCACATGGGCTTGGACGGCACATGATGGGCGGTCCGTCCCAGTGGTGTAATTTTTTTAATTTTTTTTTTCTTTCTCGCGAATGACAGCTTCGTCCACTCCGACGGCACTTCATGTGCCGTCGCTTAATATTATATTATTGATTGCTAAAAAATAGCTTTCGAAGAATGCAGCGTAATCGAAATTCCTATTTCTATTTATCCATATATGGATAATTTTAGCATAAACTAACTACAGATGCTCTAATTCTCTTAACGAAGAACTCCTCAGCTATTGGAACTCCATTATTGTATCCCAACTGTAAATAGTTAAAATGTATTGTTAAATTAACAAAAAGAATAGACGTAGCCAAGCAAGAGATTGTAAGGAACTGAGAGTCCAACCTCGAGAAGCATCTCACGGAAAGCTCGACAATGAATAGGATCTGAATCGCATAGTGTGCCATCAATGTCAAATAGTACTGCTTCTAGTGGGGCTAGTTTAGAAAGCGAACTTCTGCTGCAAAAGGAATTTGTCGTCAGTTATGCGAGTGTGAGTAAACTGATCTCTCTGTTTTTTCTTTTTTCCGCTAACAAAATTATCCTATCTGTTGCCAGTAATGCTAAACATCAGAAAATAAAAGTTCAGTAAACTGATCTCTCTGTTTTTTCTTTCTATACTGCTGAATTTTTTGGTTTTTTTATAATAGATATGTAGAAAAAAAACCAATTTTCAGTTAATTAATCCAAATAAATGAGAGTCACTCATTTCAATTTCTTCATATCTAATGGTCATAACTGATGTATCTCATTATCTCATTTTTAGATGTATCTCATTGGATCACTCCTATATATATATATATAAGTAATGCTTCATCCACTACCAATTTCACTACCATTTTGTTCACTACCTTAGGTGGCATACTTCTATTGAAGAGTTGTATCACCTACTCTATCTTTTCCTACCTATTAGAATGTGCCGCCTAAGGCAGTGAAGAGATTTGTAGTGAAATTGGTAGTGGATGTAGCGTTACTCTCTCTCTCTCTCTCTCTCTCTCTCTATATATATATATATATATATATCATTATTTATATATTTTGTTTACGATTCATAATTTACTTCTATGTGATTGGTTTTTGTGATGTGTTATTACTTTTTCCACTATAATGTTTTGTTTTACTCCTACAAACTATTCATGATTTTCGTATCGGTTGTTTCACCCTATAAATTTTATGCCTGTATACGTATATAATTTTCTATGTTTGTTTTTCCTGCTTTACTTGACAATTCAAAGTATTTCGATGTATGCCTTTTTTATCTTTAATTTTCAAATCGTAAGTATAATTATTATAATTACTTTACAAATTATTTTATTGGTATACAAAATCGTTTTATGTTGTCTACACCTTTAACTGAAATTCATTCTCGTTTATTTTTCAGACTGTTATCCAATAGTTTTCTTTTAAATGGCTTATTCAATTTTGGTCATACAGTACCAATTCAATTTGCGATTTTCTACTGCTTATTACATTGATAAATTTTGATTTCTGAATCTATTTATAAATAATCAATTGACTATATTTTCTTTATCGCATTGTTTTCCGAACCATTCCACAAATTAATGACTTAATTGATTTTTCCTTTTATCTAATGGTTCATCTAATATTATGTTTGTATGAAAATTTCTCTTAATCTATCCTATCTTTTGTCACATTTATTTTCTTATGCTATTTTCCTAGTTTTATTGTTCCATTCTCATAAAATTTTGATACACATAATTTTCTTATATATAGAGTTTGCCTTGTTTTTCCTCATTGCTTATTTTTATACTACATTTATTTTCTGGGTGTTTACAGTTTTCTATAGACAATAAGATATTTTCTTTGGTGTGTACAAAATACAACCTTTATCCTAGCAAGTTCCGGGGACGGAACTGTTCTAAGGGAGGAGAGTGTAACACCCCGCAAAATTAGAAATGACAATTTTGCCCTTGTGTGTTACGCACGTGTATTTTGTAACGTGTTTTCACTACGTATTTTGATTACTGACTATTTATGCATTTTCCGTATTGATTTTATCCTATTTGAGTCAACTAAAATATAATATTTCAATCTCTGTATTTTTATGTGCTTTTTACGTATTTTTTATGCACGTATCGATTATGTGTTTCCACCGCTACGTGTAATATTTCGTACGTGTTTAAATTATTTATTTTAGGTATTCAAATCTATTTTTATAAATGGATATTTATTTTCCCGTATTTTTTATTAAAATAATTTGTACGTATAATGCACGTATTTTCTACGTACGTAGTGATTACGTTGTGGAATGTACAAATTAATAAATAGATTTTTATTATATTGTTTTCAATTATATTTTTAACACATTTCCGTTGATAGAGTTGATTTTCGTATTTCGGTATTTGTACGTGCGAAGTACGTGTTTTCAGTACATGTATTTTGGGCGTGTTCGTTTTCAAAATAAATTTTTGGAGTATGTATATATTTATTTTATTTAAGCATGGAAAATTTATATTTTTAAATTAAACTATTTTTTATATGCATCTTATATATTATATACATGTGTTTTAATTTAAATATTTAATTGAAGAAAATGTGTGCTCGTGCGAGCACGTGCTAATTTGTCCATCTTTATTTTTCTTACTCTCATTTATATTTTAGCATGCATAAGTCTTTTTATTTAGCCTTTTATTAAACCCATGGACGTAGATTCTAGTCCACTAGATTAATTAATTAATTAAAAGGCAAGCCCACTACTAACTAATTTAATTGATTAAAAAGAAAGCCCATGAGAGAAGTCCATTGATAAAATCTATTTTTTAAGTTGTGCATGGACTCACACATGACATGTAACAACTTTTTATACACACTAGAACTATAGGAATCGTATTTATTTTTGTATGTGTGTGTGCATGTGTGGAGAGGGAGAGAGAGAAATCGGTTTGGAAGAGGAGGGGGGACCGGATGGGAGTTTTGGTAGTGTAGGGTTGGGAGTTAGGGGATGTGAAGAGATGGGGAGTTAGGAAAGTGAAAAGTTAATGGGTAATTATTAGGTGGTGAATTTTGCAATTAAGCCCTTCTTTTGTCCTATAAATACACCATTCTTTTCTTCTCTTTTCACACCAAAACAAACCAAGTTAGAGAGAGGAAAAAAAATGAAAGAGAGAAAAGAGTGTTCTTGTGCATTGGAGAGCTATTGCTAGGAGGAGAAGGACTAGGAGTGCTTGTTGGAGCTAAAAGAGATGTCTCTCCATCTTGGTTATTCATTCTTCATAAGAGGTGGGTGAAATCTATATTTTCTAATTTTTAGGTTGAGCATGCTAGAATATGATATTAGTAATATAGATCAATTTGATGTGATGTGAGTAATCTTGTGTTTTTCTAATTATAAGACATGCATGTTAATATATTACATGAGTAGTAAAGATAAAGTTGATGTGATAATAAGAGAACAAATCCATGCTATTTATGAATTGTAGAGATTTTGGTATAGTCATCGTGTTGGTTGAAAATGAGAAAAAGAAAGAGAACAAATTCATGCAATTGTTTGTACTATGAATAGAAGTAAAATTTTGTTATGGGTAAAATTATTAACATGTTAATTAGAAATAAGAAAAAGAGAAAGAGTTATGGCCATATATGTATGTTAATTCACAAATGTAGAAATATATAATGGAAGGAAAACTTATTGAGATTTTCCCTTTTGATAAAAATGAATTTTGGTGAAATTGAATTGATTATTTGTAAGAGATACACTATGCTTTTAATTAAAATGAAGAAAAAGAAACTTATGTTCAATAAAGAGAAGGAGATAATTTGAATATAGATACAATGTGTAGAACACAAGTTTGGAAATTTGTGAATCATTGTTTCAAGTAAAATCAGTATGAATAAGAAAAGTACAGTTCATAAAAAATATTAGATCGATCATATGTTGAGTTTTGTGAAAAATAACTAATTTCAGAACGGTGTGAACAAAACTACAGTAGCGTGATTCCTAATTAAGAATCACACTTGGACTTACTGGTTAGCCAGTGCACCACAGAGCGCTACTGTGCTTGTAGGAGATCTTGGGTTCAAAACTTGTTGAACACATTTTATTTTGTTTTCCTTTTAAAATGAATCCAAACCGAAAAGTGGGTATATGGGGTTTTCGTTTGAACATTTGGCATCCAAGTCCACTTGGACATTTTGGTTAGTGGGGTGGGCTTTGGCCGCTACGATGTTGGGTGGATTGGCTGGGTTCGAAACCTGATAGCCACACTTCTTTTTGATGTTTGTGTTTTAATATTTTTGGGATTTCTAATGGGAATAAAATTTGAGAAAAATTCTAGAATTCCTATAAAATAAAATAAAGTTTATTAAAAAGAGTTTTAGAATTTTTTCAAGTATATTTGATAAGTAAAAGAGGAGAAATTGAGATAGAGGATGAGTTTTGACTTAAGTTTTAATTATTAAAGAGTATGAAAATTTATTTCAGAAGAAGAGTAAAATATGGTTGTGTGAAGTGATTTCTCTTGAAAAGATTGTACTCTAACTTGGTTTAAGAAATGTTTGATGTGGTTGAGATACATTTTATGAGCTTAAATTGCTAGTAAGATTTCAAGTGATTAATTTATGTTCATGAAAGGAATTATGGCTTCTAAAGATTGTGAATGAATAAAAGAATCAAGAGTAGTATTAAAATAAGACTTTGTGAATAAGTTGAAGATGAGAATATTTAAGTTTGAGACATGTTTATTGAAGGGTATGAGTACCCATGGATTCTTGTACATGAAATGTTGTGATTTAGAGTTAGTAATACCTCGGGTACCGGCATTGTTGAAATAAAAAGAATTGAGTTATATTTTGAGATTTGCCATGGAGTTATCTCGGTATTTATGATTAAGTATGGTAGGGGGTAAAACTAACTCTGGGTATGATAAATTATTCATGTATTGAACTTAAGAACTAGGCACTAAGTGAAGATGTATTAAAACCTAGGCTAACGTAAGTGAGGCACTCTATATAGTCGGGCGGTGGATTTACTGCGGTGGTTCTCCGGGACTATAGACCCAGTCGGGCGGTAGTAGGACTGTAAATTGGACCGAACGGGATCGGACAACTTTATGTTCAAGCTCGGACCAAAATTCTACTCGGACGGGCTTATGTCCGGCTCGGTCTAGGTCGGACAAAATTTGTATAGTTCGGACTCGGTTTGATTAAGCATCGGACCGCAATAATACTCGGACGGACTTATGTATGGCTCGAGCTCGGTAAAGAATCGGACCTAATAATTTGTTCGAGTTCGGTTCGTATAACAATTCGGACGGTCCACGGTCAGACCATTTCTCGAGCCGGACTCGGACGGACGACGGACCGTCCTATTCATTTTACACCCCTAGGCGGTAGATTCTGGGACCGTGGTTGCCTCGTGGGAGACAAGCTTTTATTTTAAATCCGGGACTATGTGTAGTCGGACGGATAGTTTACCGTACTCCAATGTATATACGTATACCGGGGCTAGAGGGGCACTTGCAGGAGGTTCACACAACGAGGAGTCTGTATAATAGTCGGGTGGTGGATTTACTGCGGTGGTTCTCCGGGACTGGGATCCATACTCGTGGAACGTCTCAACTTTGTTTTGTTACTGGTAGTTTGTCATGGCGAGGGATCGAACCCTTTATTGTGGAGTACGTAGATGCTTGCCCTCGAACCTATGTAGTATGGGATGCATAGAATCCGAACAAGTATGCATTAGTGTCATCTTAGTATAAAATATCTGCATTAGGCATTAAGGCATCGTATATACTTACATGTTTAGTGTAGTCACATTTAACATTTTATTTGCATTCAAATTTTTGGTTTGTTAAAGTATTGAAATCGTTATATTTCCGGCATAGAGAGGATGACCGTGTATAACATTTTTCATCGGTTGTAATCAACTGACATGCCCACAGTCTTATATGCATGAGTTGGATCTTCAAGAAGGAATAAAGTTGATTTCGATGCTGTTGATTAATTACATGTTAAAGATGTGCAAGTTGTATATTATTTTTATTGTTGTACTTCATCTTCATCTTTCGCTGTGTAAACAAATGTAAAGAACTCTGATGTATGATGAAAAATTTAAATTTCCTTGTAAAATTGTACGAAGTGAAGTGTAAAGATTCCGTGGAATCTCGAATTCGGTCTTATTTGAAATTCGGGGCGTTACAGTACACAAGCAAAAAGTTTTGTGACTATCTGACACAGGAAGGTATCCAAGAAATCAAGATGGTTTCTAGAACTCTACAGAAGAATGAAGTAGCTGAAAGAATGAACTGTATTAAACTCGAAATTGCGAGATGCATGAAATTTCATGCGGGTCTTCATGTCCATCTTTGGATAGCTACACTGGATACAACAGTGTACTTGATCAACCGCTGCCCGTCTAGTGCTCTTGATAGGAGCATACCTCAAGAATTGTGGTCAGGTAAACATGTTAATTATTTGCATCTGAGAGTTTATAGTTATATTGCATATTCACTAAATGACAAGGAAGAAAGAAATAAACTGGATTCAAAGTTCAATAAATGTGTCTTCATTGACTTTGACAAGTTGCACAATTTGGGTTTTTGGGAATAATAATGTCATTCGCAACAGGAATGTAGTCTTCAATGATGAGATCCTGTACAGAGATAGGCACACAGGTCATGCCGATACGACAAGTTCAGATTCAAATTCAAATTCAGATTCAGGTTATGAAGACGGTCGAGTGGTGGGGCCCCTATTATGCAACAACATGTATAGAGACCTTTGGCAGCATAAGAGGCTCATGAGGAGCCTAATGAGATTGAGCAGGATATCCAAGACGAAAATGTACAAACAGAGCCATTCGAGGATCCTGAATCGGTCAGTGATCCAGTACCTGCTTTGAGAAGGTAAATACAAAAGAGAATGACAACAGTGAAATATGATCCATTCGCTAACATAGTTCACGAGTATGTTCTGTGTAGAGATTCAGGTAAGCCAGAGACTCATGAAGAGGTTTTGAAATATAGTGCTTAAATTTAGTGGGAGTCTACCATGGAGGATGAGATTAACTCCATGATATAAAACCAAACTTGGGAGTTGACCAAGTTACTTGCAAGGAAGCGTGCTCTTATGAACAAGTGGATTTTCAGAATTAAGGATGAGGCATATGGTAGTAAGAGGTACAAGGAGAGAAAAGTTAAAGGTTTTTTTCAAAGAGAATGTGTTGACTACAATGAAATCTTCGAGCCAATTATGAATATAGCTTCAATCAGAGTTCTACTCAGCATAGTGGCAGTGGAAAAGTTACATTTAGAGCAGCTGGATGTCAAAACAGCGTTCCTCCATGGTGATATAGAAGAAGAGTTGTACATGAAGCAACACACAAATTTTGAAGTCAAAGGAAAAGAAGACAGGCTTTGTCGACTAAAGAAGAGTCTATGGCTCAAACATGCATCACATCAATGGTACTTGAAGTTTGATTGTTTCATGCGAGGAAATGAATTTTGAAGGATCGAATCAGATCATTGTCTATGTGCATGGGTATTGTTAGGGATTTCTACCGAAAACCCCTCTTAGGATCTTGTTGAGTTATTCGATGCAATCAACACAAACCACCAAGCACATATGAGATCATACCAAACACACCAAAGCACACACAAGTTTGTCTCGGTTGGGGCTTTCGCCTTAATCCGGAAGAGAAGAAATCCAAGATGTTATTCAACTAGAGAAGATACATGAATATTTCAATTCTCACCACGATCCTCTCTCAAGCCTTAGCAGCAAGTACTAGTTGTTTACAAAGTTGTTTACAATTAGAGAATCACTCAATCTCTTCTTCAATGAAGTACCCTCTCTCTTAGCTCTCAATGGAGGCCAATAACAACAATATATAGAGATCTAGAGAAAACCTAGTTTGATATCTTAATACAATAGTTTTTGGATATTCCTGAAGAGATAACCCTACGATAAGAGCTGTCAGATCTGACTTGAAGAGCAAGTTGGGCTTCTCACGAATCACCAAGATCTGACCCAAATTATCTGTCACACCCCGCTTCCCAAAAAGAATACGGAATATGGATACGAGACAAAAGTCTAGCGAATGATTTTCATCATCCATAAGCTGTTCAAGAATCTTTACAACATTCACAAGAATCATCAGAGTTGGACGCAAAAGAATCAACCACATGCACATATGAGCCAAAATACCAACAAGAATACTCGAAACCAAATATATAATCTCAAATAGTCATGATCTGAATAAAACAAATGTCTTGAGTCACATTGCCCAATTACAAGAATAAATCCAAGTCTCAAAATACAATATTGTTCAAGCAAACTACAAGAAATAATAATAATAAAATGCAGCACTAATACTTCATGTCTCCGATACCATCTGGAACCAGTTCTCCAAAATCTGCAATTCAACGAATGCAGGAAAGAGGAAAAGAGAAAAACAAGTACCCGTTAATTGTAAGTTACGGGCCACTTGTAATGTAGGATACAAGCACATGGAAAAACTAACTAACAACATGGTATATGTATGATGTCAACATAAACAACTAGCATGACAAAGTGAACAAGTGTAAATGGCATGAATCAAGTGTCAGTGGCCTATCGGGAGAATCGATGACAGCATCTTTGATGCACTGCTAGTACATCATCTGAGAATTCTAAATTGGTTAGTTGTAAATAAACCTGAGGCTATTTACAAGGGATTAACCCGGATCTACGCCGAGGTATTGACGGTGATAAGTAATCAAGTATCATGTAAACATGCATCAAGTGTCAAGTATCATGTAATTATGTATCAAGTGTCAAGTTTTAAGTCTCAAATATCATGTAGTCAAGTAACAAACAAGCATGTATCTTGTTCAAGTATCAAGTTCAAGTAGCATGTATCAAATCTTGTAGTGATTACTATCTAGGTAGCACTTCATGCAGCCCACCTTACATGGTTGCTACAGCAAACAGTTTCGTTTTAGATTTCATAGTGGACCATAAAGGGCAGTATACTCGGGGACAAGTCAAGTAATCGAGCTCCAAGCTCCAAGTATCATGTATCATGTAATCACGTGTCAAGTTGTGCAAGTGGCAAGTATCGTGTCTTGCGTTCAAGTATCAAGTAATCACGTGTCAAGTATCATGTCTCAAGTAATCACGTAGGATCAGTGGATCCCCTTCCGAGTGCACATTGCTGAATTATCCACTATTAAATCGTCCCTTAAACCCCGGCTTGGTTATTTATTATTAATGTCAAACAAGCATGTATATGTACAAAATATATCAAGAATAACATGGCATGATCATGTGACAAGTGCAAGTTGAAAGATAAATATGTACGAGTGCAGGATATCTCATAAAAGACTAAAATCGACAAATCTCAAGTTCAGGACAGTAAGACCATACTGTAGTAAAACAATGATTCCCAGTGTTATAAACATTCAAATCTGGATCCGTCGAAGGATCTGGAAAATAGACTATCACACGAATCCAGCAAATATAAAAAAGTCATATATTAATTCACAAAAACATAGCTCAGAACTGATTTGAATACCGAAAATAGGTTCAGCTAGAAATCAGGAAAATGAATTCAAGAGCAGGGAAACAGCATGAAAACAAATTAAATAAATCCACAAAAAATCTGGGGTATTACCCTATATGTCCAGTATCTAAATATAAAGTTTCATAATTTTCCAGTAAAATTAGATCAGTCCTCAAAATAAAAAAAACATCAGTAAACGATAGTTTGGCAAATCTGGAATTCCCAACACTGCTGTACGAAAACTATGATATCTTGCAACCAGTGAAACGAAATCCAATTCCGCCAAAGGGATATGAAAATAGATAAAATATATTAACTTTCATATTTCACAAATATTTTTCATACAGTAAAAGGAATCAGGGTGAAAATACGATTCTTTACAGAACAGCGAGTAAAATACAGCAAGTATAGTTTTCATAAATGAGCATGAAACAATACATAAAACTCATCAATAAAATTCACCAAAATTCTGGGTAATCGCTAACTAGATAAAAAAACACTGACCAAAGTTTTGGATCAAAATAATGTATGTAGCACAGTTAATAAAATGATTTAGTCATCAAAATCACCAAGAAACGAAATCTAGAAAAGATCGATTCCTCAGTAGTAAAACAATCATAACTCACACATATGAAAACGAAATCAAGCAAGGTCAGAGGGGTTGGAAAATAGACAAAATTATCTAAAACTCATGTTTTATACCGAAATTAAGATACTGACTTCAAGACAGTCCAAAACAGCAAACAAAACAGATCAGTGACAAAATACAGATTTTTTCCTTTAACAACAACTCAACATATATCATACAAAACTTGTTTAAAACACAACCAAACATGAAATCGAGTCTACCAAGTATCCAAACATCATGAATTGGGGATATCTAGCATGTCCATACCAAAAATATCACATGGGTCTCCACCAAATCACGAATTCTCACAAAAGTCTCACATACATGATCAAAATCAAGAACGGGTAAAACCTAAGTTAATTCATGTCCATATTGTGTCGTGAGTCATCTATGTTCAAATTTTCACAATAGAGACAAAATCCATCAAACATAACACAGACAAGAGTCGTCTCTAGACCCAGCTACATTATAGGCGGTATTTTTGGACTTATATCAAACAAATGAATTGGAGTACAAGTTACTTGCCTTAACAGAAGATGAAGAATGACTAAAACCAAGAGTAACGAGCAAAACCCATGGACAAAAATCCGCGAACGAATGGATCCAAGCAACTCGAGCGAAAATCACCACACGAGCAAAACTCCACAAAGCGAGAGATCAAGAGAGAGATGACGGAGATGGTGGCTTGCGGCCATGAGAGACACCAAGAGAGTGGATGAGAGAGACGAGCGAGGGTAATATGGTTGTGTGAGGTGTGGTCGGCCAAGAGGTGAGGGCTCAGGTTTGGAGGTGTGCGGCGTTGGACATAGGCCGGGAGGAGGTGGCTCAGCCTGGAGGGGGTGGCGTCGGGTTTCAGTCAGGTCGGGGTGGCCTGGGCGGCGCAAGCATAGGGAGAAGGGGGGTCGGGGTTTGTGCTTGAAGTTAGGGTTAGGGTTAGATGAGGGAGAGAGAGTAGTATATATATGAGGGAAATTAGGGTTTAGAAATATGAGTTGGGTTATTGGGTAATGGGTAGTTTAGGAGTGGTAGTAGGATTTGTTTAATTGGGTTTTAATTAGGATACAATTTGTATAGGATATCAAATAGGATTGGGAATTTAATTTGGCCTTGGAAATCTTATTAGGGATCAACAATAGGATTGGGAATAGGATAACAACCAATCACCATTACAAGCACCCAAGAACAAAAATAAAGAGGACAAGAACTAAATAATAGAAAGAACAAAATAATGAAGAACGAAATAAAAGGACAACCATCAAACAAAAGGAGCTCAAAATGAAATAAAACTAATATATATATTGAAAACAATTCCAATATAAGGTTCAGAAAAAATACAAGAGAGAAAATATACCAAAACGAAAAATACACTCAAAAATACACAAAATGAAAAACAGGGGTTACATTATCCATCAGCGCCATGCGCGGTCGACCGCACCACAAGGTCGGTCAACCGTCCCCCACTCGGGAACTTCTATAGAATTGGGCGGTCGACCGCACCCCAAGTACGGTCGACCGCAACTCCATCTGCTGCTACAGTTGCTGACTGTTCCCTTGCTTCCACTTCGTCTCCGATCGTCTCGATTCATCCATCGTCTCATCGTCTTCTTATCCAACATAGTATGCAAGACATAAACCCAACAATCTCTAACTTGGATTGCATACTCATGAATTCACACCTATGTGATTTAAAACCTTCTAGACTCTTTTCCTTCTCTTCTTGCAAACAACTTGTTTCAATGGCTTCCTCTGCTAGTTGAATCTATCTCCACCTGTTTTTCTCCCGCTGTATGCCCCCCTCAAGGGCACACCCCAGTAGATGTAATCATGGAAGTGCCACCCTTCACACGAACTCCACCTACCTCAAGGCTCTCTCTACCTTCCGACGATATTCGAACGTCACAGTCTTGCTCGGATGATTCTAGTGACGGCATACTAGATAATGCTTTAGGAACAATGGGCTTCAAACCACTTGGCCAAGTTTCCTGTTCCTCCAAAGCTAGTAGAGGTTGTGCTGACCCTGCTCAATCCCCCTCTTACCCTCCATCACCTTGCGATAACTTTTCCAAACTGAACGAACTCCACCTGGGTCTGTGTACCTGCAGTCCCGAGCTTCTAGAGTTCTCATGGATATAAGGCTTCGCTTCATCAAAGGAATATGCATGCCTTCCTCTAGTGTGTGTCCCCTTCCGTTTATCATCTTCAACTCATTAGTTTTCTCACCCTTTACTTCACAAATTTTGTCAATCTTCGTTCCCACACAACGACATGAGACAAACTTGTAAGTAGCAACCATTACTTCACAAATCTTATCAACCTTCGTTCCCACACAACGATATGATGCAAATTTGAAAGTAGAAACCATATCCCTCTCGGAACAAATTCGAGAAGAACTAACCGAATCAAAAGAACAATCGGAATTCACATCTAAATAACTTGAAACAAAAGCACTATTTAACCCATCACCTGATTCAGCGGCACTGAATTTGGTTCTCCGCTGACTCAACCGCTTGCAACAGTCTCTCATGTAATGCTCAATCCCTTTGCACTGGTGGTCACAGACCTTACTCCTACATACACTTTCCCTTCCAATCAAAGTACAATCCACCTCCAAGCAACTCACAGAAGTTGATGCCGATTTCTGACTCTCCTTCCTATGTGCATTCTCCTCCAACCCCTTGATCATACCTGCTATGAAAAACTTCTCCATGGTAGATTTCACATCTAGCACGGTTATCATGTTGGATGGATTTGGTGATGAATAAATCGTGTTGGAAACCCTTAGATCATCTGCGTTAAACGCCTTCAGTTCAGATAACTCCATATTGAACTCCACTTCATGATCTAGAAGAGCGGTACTTTCCTTCATTGAGAAACCTCACAACTTTCTTCGCTGGTACATCCGACCCTGTGATGACGATCCCGAGTAGTCAGTTCTGAATCTTGTCCAAAAACTCACCGTGCTTCTCCTATACCTGACTTTGCTCGTCGATGACAACCAGATTAAACCCAAGGCTTCTGAACATATCTTCTTCCACCTCTCCTGCTTTGTGCCGATTGGTCTCCCTTTATCTTCTTCTAGGACTACATCCAAGTCCTGTTGAACCGATGTTTCATGCATGTCCACCTTCAAGAGATCAAAGTTGATCTTGCCTTTGAACAGCTTGATCTTCGTGATCTGATCTGCCATCTTCTTCAAGGAACTCAAACAAACCTTTGAACCTGAAGCTCTAATACCAATTGTTAGGGATTTCTACCGAAAACCCTGCTTAGGATCTTGTTGAGTTATTCGATGCAATCAACACAAACCACCAAGCACATATGAGATCATACCAAACACACCAAAGCACATACAAGTTTATCCCGGTTGGGGCTTTCGCCTTAATCCGGGAGAGAAGAAACCCAAGATGTTATTCAACCAGAGAAGATACAAGAATATTACAATTCTTACCACGACCCTCTCTCAAGCCTCACCAGCAAGTACTAGTTGTTTGCAATTAGAGAATCACCAAATCTCTCCTTCAATGAAGTACTCTCTCTCTTGGCTCTCATTGGAGGCCAATAACAACAATATATAGAAATCTAGAGAAAATCTAGTTTGATATCTTGATACAGTAGTCTTTGGATATTCCTGAAGAGATAAACCTATGATAAGAGCCGTCAGATCTGACTTGAAGAGCAAGTTGGGCTTCTCACGAATCACCAAGATCCGACCCAAATTATCCATCAGCACCGCGCGCGGTCGACCGCACCACAAGGTCGGTCGACCGTCCCCCTCTCGGGAACTTCTACAGAGTTGGGCAGTCGACCGACCGCAACTCCATCTGCTGCAACAGTTGCTGACTGTTTCCCTTGCTTCCACTCCGTCTCCGATCGTCTCGATTCCTCCATCGTCTCATCGTCTTCTTATCTAACATAGTATGCAAGACATAAACCTAACAGGTATGACGGCAACAACACATAAATTTTAGCTTTATATGTAGATGATATGTTGTTAGCAGGTTCATGTATGAAAAAAATTAATGATATGAAACAGTTGCTAGCTTCTCAGTTTTCTATGAAGGATTTAGGTGAACCAAAGCAAATTCTCGGCATGAAAATCATTAGAGACAGACAGAGTAAGAAGCTTTGGTTGTCACAAGAAGACTATGTGAAGAAAGTTTTGAAGCGATTCAATATGGATGATACGAGGCCAGTTACTTATTGCTTGGGTGCACACTTCAAGTTATCTATGGATTTGTGTCCTATATCGGAGGCAGATATGGAGAAGATGACTGCAATTCCTTTCACTTTAGCCGTTGATAGTCTTATGTAAGCGATGATGGTTATGCCAGATATCACACATTGTTAGATGATAGATTAGTTTAGTCCCACATTGAATAATGTATTGGTTTTGTATTCTCTTCTCTCCTATATATAGGAGACGTATTGTACTCAGTTAAATCAATCAATAAAAGAATATTTTCCTATTTCATAATTCTAACATGGTATCAGAGCCAATTATAAAAAATTTCTTCTCCTAAATTTCTACATCCAAAAATTCTCAAATTCCAACAGCAAAAAAAAAAATTTAAAAAAAAAATCCCATCGTCTTCTTCACTGCAGAGTCAGATTCGAAGTTCATCCCTTTTACATCAGTTCGCATCGTCAGATTCGAAGTCTTTCCTCACATTCACTACAGATCCGTCACTACAGATCCATCAACTGCATATTCGAAGCGCCAGATCTCCTCTCCTCCCTGCGCTCCCATCTCTCCCACAACTCGCCACCTTGCCCAATCTCAGTCATCAACCTCATCCTCCCTTGTGGTCCTCTCTAGTCGGAACCCATCGGCATCCCATCAACTGCCGTCGTCCTCCCTCGTCTCAGCCACCCGAGCTGCCGTCCATATCCAGATCTGATCGTCCTCGTCGGATCGCCGATCCCGAGCCGATCGTCCTCGTCAGATCGCCGATCCCGAGTCGCCGTCCAGATCCAGATCCAGCCGCCATACTTCTGGTATCAGAGCCTATCATCCAATAAGGCCTATACTAATTTGATCCTCGTTATTGAGGTGGAGTGATTCTCGTCTTCTTCAAAATCACTCCACCTCCCAACATCTCTCTTCCGCTCCCGATCAAATATCAAAACCCTAATTAACTATCTCCCCCAAAATCCTAAATCTCCAATACCCTAGCCGTCATCAAACAATAAGATCCAAAAATCTCAGTCGTCATTCTCTCTCCTCCCATTTTCTCTCTCCCCGACCTCAGAAATCCTGCCCAAAATTTCCCGAGCTTCTACTCCGGCGCCATCTCCGATGACCCCCTTCCTAGCACACCCGTTGACGCCCACTCAGTCGAAACCGCCCTTCCAATTGCCACCCTCGCCCAACACCAGCACACCCCGTCACTCCTTGCCCTCTTCCCGTCGCTCCGCCTTTCGACCAACCTTCGTCGACCACCTATCTTGTCAATGCCAGCCCAGTCGTCAACCCCCTGATGCCCCTTTCCGTTGGCCTCAGCCCAGACCCATCGAACCTCCCACTGCTCCTCCTTCCCCGTTCGACGATAGCACCACCGAGACCTCGCTCTGCTCCTCTTCCCAATCGACAACGGCAGTCAACGCCACCGTCCAGCTGCGCGTCAACACCAACCAGCGCCACTTCGCTGCCGTTTCCGCCCTTGTTGCCCTCCGCCGGCGGCTTCTTCTTCTACCTCCGCGTCGTCTTCGGTTCCTCACCGCTGCCTCCACCGGCACACGCTGCCTCCGCAGCAACAGTCTTCTCCTCTTCCCTGCTCTATGTTTCGATTAGATCTGTTGTGATCCAATTTTTCTATTGGTGGATCTTTTAATGTTCCGTGTTCGGGGATAGAAGCAGATCACTTCCACCGCCTTCTTGTTTTAGATCAGTTTTTTGATTGGACGGTTTTGTGGTGTTTTGTGTTTGGATCCAAGAGGGAATCTTGATGCGGTACTACTTTGACTCAGTTTCCTTAAAAAAAAATCTTACAGGTTCTTGTGCTTCTACATCCAGATCGTCAACTCACTCCGGTTGATCGATCGTGATCGTCAACTCACTCCGGGTTGATCGATCGTAAGTTTGAGATGGGGTGTTATCAGCATCCAGTTCTCAGTTCAGGGATGATATCCCATCATCGACTATGTCTCAAGTCAGGGGTGAGATCCCATTAGTCTATTTCTCAGTTCAGGGGTGAGATCCCAGCATCGACTATGTCTCAAGTCAGGGGTGAGATCCCATCAGTCTATTTCTCAGTTCAGAAGTGAGATCCCAACATCGACTGTGTCTCAAGTCAGGGATGAGATCCCATCAGTCTACTTCTCAGTTTCCATCACATGCGACATCAAGCGCCGTTTCTGCATCACAGTTTGCCGTTTCTTCCATATCAACATCGTCAGTATTCCAAACTCTTGTTGCTTGAACCAACTTGAGTTTGAGAGGGGGTGTTAGATGATAGACTAGTTTAGTCCCACATTGAATAATATATTGGTTTTGTATTCTCTTCTCTCCTATATATAGGAGACGTATTGTACTCAGTTTAATCAATCAATAAAAGAATATTTTCCTATTCCCTAATTCTAACACACAACCATCACAATCTCCGCAAAAGTCTGGATCGCTACCCTATTTATTCTTCTTAGAGTAGTCTTATGTATGCGATGGTATCTATAAGGCCAGATATCGCACATAACCATCAGGATAACCGCAAAAGTTTGCATTGCCAGATATCACACATAACTCTCTGATTCTTCCTATTTATTCTTCTTTGATTCTCATTGCTACCCACTTCAACTATTTTCGCTCGTTCTACCAAGCCAGAAAACTTATTCAAAGGTTTGATTGTCCCAGCTATCTCAGGTCTTAAACCTCTCTCAAACTTTCTGGCTTTCCTTGTTGCATACTTATTATTCTTTTGTTGCTGGACTTTACAATATACGAAATATGAAATATAACTTGCTTTCTTGTTCATATTCCTCAAATTATTCCTCTTAAAAAGTCTGTTATAATATTATAATACTTGAGAAGAGGTCTGTGAAGATTTCCTAATGTGATTGTGAATATGGCCAATCTTTTTCGTACTATAAAATTTATATGCACATGTGATAAATATGAACATTATTCCATATAATATTGTGTGAAGTGAAGTTGAAAATCTCTCTCTCTCTCTCTCTCTCTATATATATATATCTCTACTACTATAATGGGAGAACCCCTTAGTCCTTAACCCAACCCGTGCAGCGCACGTGTTGGGTTATGGACTAACTTTGGTAAATATTTTCGGCAGTGGACCAGTTTGGTAAATATTTCCGAAAGTGGATCAGTTTGGAAATTATTTTCTTTTTACCCTTTTCATTATCCCTTCAATTTTTTCCACGTGCACGTGTGCACGTGTATGATACTAGTGAAGTGAAGTTGAAAAAATATGTATAATGCACAAATAAGACATCAAAACAATGTATTTACAGATAAAGTTTCCGGGGACGAGGTGAAAACTTCTAAAGACCCAAATAATTATTTCTAGGCCCCTTAATGACGATATAATTTTTTTCGCGTAAAATACGTGTCTATATTTACAAGAAGAATACAAATTTAAGAACCCCTAAAATTACAAAAAAATCTGGGGGCTTGAGGCGGCCGCCTCAACCTTCCTCAAGGGGGCGGCCCTGTTTACAGATGACTGGGTATACTGAGAACTATTATGAACGCCAAAAGGGGAACAACAGATGACTGGGTATGCTGAGGACTATTATGAACGCCAAAAGGGAACAACCAGAAGACATAACTAGCAAACATTCAATATCATCCAAAGTGCTCAGAAAAAAAACACAAGAAAAACTGAACATACAACTACAATGGTACACAAACATAAAAGTGAATCGACATACAACACTGAAACAACACAAACACCCCAAACTCTATTACACTCAAACCAAGATCTATACAAGCAATTGTTAGTAAAGAATGGGCCTATGGAGGCCAGATCATACATGTCAATCCTAATAGCTGTACAACTTGTTGCTTAACTTAACCTTGTCCAAAACCTCGACCAAATATTAGAATTAGTACTAACGGCAACAACGGCATCCTAGATTGGGTAAACGAATGATGAAGTCAGTGAGTACGAAATGCGCGAGAGTGGACCCTGCTGCTGGATGAGCTCGTTGATATCCTTCACGATATCAAATACTGCATTGGGCTGTGCCAGCTTCAGTGCATTCTCTGACATCTTCTTCAGCTCTTCAGAGTTGGGACCAAACCACTGTGCAACAAGTTTTGCTGTTTCTTTAGGACTTTTGGAGAATACCCCAGCCCCATTGTCGACAACATACGGGACATTCCCTACTTCCTGTAGTAGAGCGAAAAAACATGGTATTAGGTTGTTAGCCAATCATCAAATTAGTTTGTTATATGTGAGGAAGAAACATCAGTTTATACCGAAAATTTTTCTGAAGAAATTTGGTTTGGCATGTGTATTTTGGTGATTTTAAACATAAATTTATACAAATTATGCAAAGCAAGTTTTTTATGCTAACCATTAAGAGCCTAATTTAATCTTTATACCCTCAACATAGATTAATGTTGCATAAAATCAATATAACAATTAGATATGGGAAATGAACATGCAGTATACATGTTAAAGGTCATATGCCAGGATACTTATTTATTCCCTTCATGAATTTCATAATAATTGACATAAATTCTACTGTTTACAGTTAATATTCCGAAATGAAAAAGAAAATGCACTTAACAAGTTAGAAACCACAAAGTGGCAGACTATAAGCTACAAAAACAAATATAAACAACTAACTGAAATGAACAAATTTAAGTGACTTAACAACAGATTAAATAAGCTCATCACAGACCTGGCCGGGGATGAAGTCGTTTAAAATGATAGGGAGCCCTCTTATCAAAGCCTCAGCGATTGTGCCAGGCCCGGCCTATGAACAGAAAGGAGTCCATCAAGTTTCTGTTAGCATTTCAGAAACATAGATATAATAGATTCAGAAATAGAAAAACAAACATTCATCACACCTTTGTTATGATGCAATCGCAAGCTCCCATCCATTTCTCCATCTGAGTCTCAAACCCTCGTATCTGCAATAATTCAAAATAAAATAGTCAATTTGATCTCCCTGATCCTATTGACAAATGCATAAATGCATTTCTTATACCTTGATGGGGATCTTCCATTCAGAATCTTCAAGGGTTGATCTCAATGTTTGGTTACGACCACAAATGACTACAAGTTGCCCAATGGGTATGCCAAGTACCTCATCATAGAGTGATTCTCCTAGGGCTCTGGCTGTCTTCTTTACTGGTCCCATCCCTTCACCTCCTCCCATCAGCAGAACTGCAGGCAATTCTTGATCCATTTCAAGTTCTCGTCTTAAGTCTCCTTTGGATATAATAGCCCTACAGAAGGATGGCCTGATTGGCAAGCCAAAAACACGAATTTGAGATGGCTGTAGGTCATCCAACAACGCCCTTTTCGATACCTCCTCTGAGGGGCAGTAGCATCTTGTGACACCTGTGTGGAACCTACAAATGCACGGTGTTATTGAAAATAATAGCAAAGGTTGGATTTGGATCATTTGACAGGTGCGGTGATCAGGTAGGTGTCAGTCAACTCATTCAGTGTCAGTTGAATGCTGCTGCAAGGAAGAGACTTTGGCCAACACGCAAAATCAGTCGATTAATCTTATGACATGACCACTGATATGGTTTGGGTCAGACTGCTTGGTTTAATACTTAGCTCGAGGTTGGTTGTTGCAAATTGTGATGAGTGGCTGAGATTTAAAGATGGGTTTCTAGATGTAAATTGGTTACGTGGGGCTATAAATACTTGTTTAATCAATAGTTTAGGCAAACTACTTTTTTAGGAAAATTTGGAAAGAGGCTAGAGTCAGGCAGGGGAATTAAATATCTTGATATAACAATGCGCTGATTTAAAGAGAAGTAATACAATCATTTGTAACCAGACTCAAATTAGTTAAGAACTCTATCAAGACTCTCTAAGAAATGCTCCTACATTCTTTTGCTTTAGTGTTTTAGTTGATTGAGTAGTTATCTTGTCTACTTTCTGACTAATTTTTAAAACTAAATATTGCTTTGACAGCCTTGAAGATTGATATCTGGGTTGTACCAGTGGGACATTATTTGGGCTAGATAACAAGTTTTGAGACATACCATGTTGGGTGGCAAGTGTTGAGATCAGTGATAACTGTCACAAATACTACTCTCTTTTGAAGGCCCTGCCATTTGATAACCCAGAGAGGAATGTGTTGCATGAGGGGGTGAACACTTATAATGATATCTGGCTTGTACTTTTTCAGACCAGCTTCCACTTGCCTACAATTTGAAACAGGCGAATAATTAGAACTGCTGCATTGTGAGTTATCCATCCAGTGTATTATAGAAAAAAGAACAGAAAAGCAGTTTGAACATATTGATTCAACAGATTTTGCATTACTAAGTATTTAATAGCATAATCTATAGCTGGACTTCTTTAGAATAATAACATAATTTAAAATTGATTTTTATTAAAAAAAATCCAAGGCATTGATTGTATCTAGAACAATAAAGACATTGTTTTTTTTTTTTTCCCTTCTACATCTATAGTCAATAGCTAATTACAGGAATGAAACAAGAGAAATACTTCAAGTGTTATTTATAATTTTTCGGTTAGGGAAAAAACAAAGAGAACTCCAACGACTGCAACTTTAACTGAAATTCCATTGCAAGCAAATGTTCCACCAATATTCTAAGTCCTCTTTTAAGATTAGTAGTCTATACAGACTACACATTCAAATCTTAGGAAATAACTTAAATTCAAGATTTAGTTTGCAAACTACGCCAACCATGCGAAATAGTTTATTTAGTTACATAGGCTCAAATTATTTCGATTGTGCTCCTCAACTGCACTATCATTTCTTCCAAAGTGGGCATACGTTTGTTATTGTGGCTCTAGTTTTACTATAACCACAGGTCCACAGTTGGGCAAAATAATACCTATTTTAATGCATAATATGCTTGCATAGCCTAACTCCATCTGGCAAACTCTTAAAATTAGACTGGTCTTTATCAAGCACCCAATTATATTCACATAGAAAATACAAAAAACATAAAAATCAAAACAGCCGGAAAAGAGAACAAAGACATGACTCACGTCACAAAAGAAAGATCTTGGCAGGTTACCCCAAATACCCATCATAGCTGGAAGCAAAACAACAAATGATCACAACTAATAAACACATAGAAACAGCAAGATATTAAACAGCAAGATATTAATCAACAATCAATCCCTGTCGCCATCTTCAATAATTTTATAGTACTCATCAACAGGGCAATAATCAACTCTTTTTGTTTAAAGGGGGCAAGGAATTAATTAAGCATATAGTTACATTTATATATCCTCATTATTATAATTCTGTGTGCCACCACCTTTTCAATCAATGTTTTTCTACTTTTAGCACACAAATTATCTTTTTTCTAAACAAACAAATTGGAAAATTCCAGAAACTTAGTGACAATCTTTTAGATGCTTGACTAATACACGCATCTCTCCTCTAAGCGGACATCTAAAACTGCCACAAACTTATAGATGATGACAATCCTAGGTGCTTAAAATGATCTACGAGTATATAATTTGATATACAAAAGCGTGTGCAAAACCACATGTAAATTATCTAGCTAGTGTATATTGAGAGGTTGGTAAGGTAGTCATACTTAGTGTAGAAGGCAGCAATTGCAGCAAGATAGAGACAGTGGATCCAACGTGGGGAAGTGCCGTGGAAGGCCATCTTCCATAGCTGGACATGTTTCACCATGAACTTATATGATCTCTCCATGTTGTTCACTGGCCAACCTGCATGTTCTTTGCACAAATCTTTCACAAATACCTGCAAAAATAATAATTGCCAGTTTGGATCGTCTCATCTCAAACAATTGAACACTCCTTAAATCAAAAGTCCATTTAGAGATTAATTTTTTTTTTCAAAAAATAATAATAAATATGGGTTTCTGTCTTATTTATAGTTGTGTCTGAATATTCAAAAACTATCATATTTTATTAAAGAAAATAAGAATATCTGCAACATACAAGTAGGTAGAAACAAAACCATCCACCTCATTAGATATTTTCTAAGGATTATACATTTTAGACCCTTTATGTGAACATGGTTTCCCATTAACCACATCTACTTTTCCTACACAACTTAAACTGCTCATGATCCATCTTGTTTTAAATTGGAAAACCCTTCTATCAAAGTGGAATTTAATAAACCAAAATACGTTAAAGCAAATTATGCTCATTTCAATTATGAATCGTAAGCACATACAGCATATATATATATATATATATATATATATATATATATATATATATACACATACATACTAGATTTGCCCGTGGGCACGTGCCTACGACACGTCTTCGGAACGATACAAAACACGAAAAGCCCTATAAACAGTAAAACAACAATTATGTAGCTCAGGTTTGAATAGTATGACAATAATTAGTTGTAAATAAAAGTCTATGTTTCCATTAGTATATGTTGAAAAATAATTATATATGGGGGTGTAAAATCTAACTTCTTAAAAGTTTAAGTGTGGAAAATGATGAAATTTAACTGTTAAATAGATATTTGTTATTTTCAATATAACATGTGCAATAAAAAAAAGCATAAAAATTCTAAAAATTTAAATCTTAAAATCTAAATTTATAAGTAAATAGAGAAAGAATGGGAGAAAGAGAAAGAGAAATATGAAAAAGTGAAGAGAGAAGAGAGAGATAGTAATAAAGTTATGAATTTTTTAGTTTTGGGGGAAAAATTTTGGTTTTGGGGTTTGAATTTTATTTTTGAGGAACTTAATTTTTAAAATGCTACTTTTAAATATTAACAAAAAAAAAAGAGTACATTCTATATAGTAGTAAGTTAGCAATGTCTTGTCTTCCACTACAAAGATTTCCTCCTTGGTACTTTACATACAGGACAATCGTTACTTTTCAAATTATATTGGCCAACGAACGGTACAGCGTTCATTAAAAATAAGTCAACGGGTTAAAATAGATACTCCTGGTCAAAATAGGGGTTGACTATACATTTCCGAAACATAGGTTTGGAGTACAATTGAGTATTTTTTGATGAAGAGTACAATTGAGTATAATCAATGTAAAATTAATACATCTATACACAACTCACACGCTAAATCTAATTTCTTCATTTCTAAGCAAACTCATCTAAACGTAATGAAGTTTTTAAAAAAAAAACAAAATCTAAAATCACACGCAAAATAAAATTAAAAGAAATCGAAAAAAATAAGTTTCTGATCACGTAAAAAATAAAGAAATTCATGAGAAAAAATCAAATTACGAACCCTATATTCGTCCCCGAATTCGATTCTGAAAGCGTCGCGAATGGCCTCAGCGGAAGCGCGGTGGCCCCCACCGGTGTCGCTCATCAGGATGAGGACATTCTTGGTCCTCTCCGCGCTGAGCTGCACCATCTCCATGTTCCCTTCCTCCTCAACCCAAGTGAGCCCCACCTCCTCGCCCTCCTCCGCTTTCTCACTCCCATAAAAAGACCACCTCTTCTTCTTCTTCCCCCCGCCGCTATTGTACGCCAGCACGCTCTGGAACACCGTATCCGTTATCGTCCTCCGTGGCGACACCACCGACATCACCATAGCTGTATGATTTTTTTGATTTTTTGAGAGGGAAGATTAGGAGGGGGGTTTTATAAGATTAAGAGGGGTTGTGAGTGGGGTGGGGCCCAGTCTTTGTGTTAGGGCTGTAAGATTCGGGAATAATTCTGGGAATAGGGGGATTAATTTAAGGGCCGAGCATCTAGGGCCGTTAGATGCGGATCCGATGAGGAATATGTGGGATTATTAAATTATTTATTAGATTTAGATACGGTTCGGTTCTGGTGTTGCGCTGGAACTGGTTAAAGTTCAGGTGGAGCACGAGTTTTGACTTGGGATGACAACTCAGCAGTTCTTAGAGCTGGTTGTTTTTAGAGCATCCACAATGAATGGTCTGCTATATTTGTCAAATTCTGAAAAAAAATAGACTGCAGTTATTTGCTATTTTATTAAATTTTGACAAAATCTCTACGGTCGCTTCTCATTTTTTAGAAACGAAATTTCGATTTTCAAATTATAAAAGACGATACAAGTTATCACATCCCAATTATTTTTTATTTTTTAATCTCGTCGGACGATACAAGTTGTCTCGTCCCAAAAATTTTTTTCCTCACGTCGGACGATGCAACATGTATCGTCCCAATTTTATTTTTATTTTTATTTATTTATTTTTTGATCGGACGGTCTGGATGAAAAAATAAATTCAAAAATTCAAAAAATTCAAAAATACCCTCGGACGAGCATTGTTGTCCCGTCTCAAGCAAAAATGCTTGAGACGGGACAACATGTCCTGTCCCTATTTTTAGGGCAATTAGATTAGGGTCAAATAGTTAGATTAGGTAGTTAAATATAGGTTTAAGTTATATTTGATTATATAATTTATTTAATTAAACTATTTTAATCTCTAATCACTAATTAATTAACAGTAAAAAAAAATCACTGACGAAACAACATGTCTCGTCCGTCTCAAATTTTAGCAAATTTATAGAAAACAACGACTGCAGAAGATTTCGATATTTGCGATTACTATAGCTGCCATATTCTCAAAAATGAGAAACACCATTGTGGATGCTCTTAGAGCATCCACAGTCGTTTGCTATATTTGCCAATTTCTCATTTTTTGAGAAACAAGACGCTGCAGTCGTTTGCTATTTTGCCATATTTTGACAAAATCGCTACAGTCGCTTCTCATTTTTGAGAAACGAAATTATGATTCTCAAATTATAAGAGACGATACAAGTTGTCCGGTCCAAATTATTTTATTTTTTTAATCACGTCGGACGATACATGTATCGTCCCAATTTTTTTTTTTATATATTATTGATCGGACGGTTCTGATTCGTCGGAAAAAAAAAATTATCTCGGACGAGACAAGTTGTCTCGTCCCAAGCTAAAAAGCATGGGACGGGACAATATGTCCCATCCATAAAAGAGGGCATTTAGATTAGGGCTTAAACATAGTTTAGTTAGTTAATTATTAGGTTTAGATTATATTTTATTATATAATTTATTTAATTAAACTATTTTAATCTCTAATCATCCAATTAATTAACTGTAAAAAAAAATCAACGAAACAACATGTCTCGTCCGTCTCAAATTTTAGCAAAAAAATAGAAAAAAAACGACTGCAGACGATTTCGCTAAATGCTATTACTGTAGTTGCCATTTTGACACATTTGAGAAACACCATTGTGGATGCTCTTAGGTGTACGATAGTACACGTCGGATAAATGGAGGCCGTTAATTTGGTGCGGAATTGATGAAATGGACGGGTGGATTGAATTAGGGGTGTGTGGTTAGTTGTAAAATATTTCCAACCATAAAAATTATTGTAGGATTTTTTTATTTTATTTATTTATTTTTTTTTTTGATAACGCCGATAGAGTCATTAGACTCCAACCCAATAATATAAAAGAAAATATTTAGAGCAAATAAAATTTTACAAGGAGTAAAACAAGAAGAAAATAACAACACAAACCACTACCATCGATAGATGATTACAAAAGGCAAAAGAAACCAATACACCAAACTTAGCACAGCAAAAACCGCCAAGAAAACTGCAAAAAAACTCGATAAATTCCGGCACAGACCAGCAAAAGAAAGAGACAATGGCCGCAGGGGAAGCAGGAACAGGGCGAAGACCGTGCAGGCCACCAAAAACAACAAGAGGAATCGCGCTGCCAAAAGCGCTGAAATATCAATCAACAAACCCCCATAAAAATGAGGGGAGACCTCAATCGAAACAACTAAAAAAGCCTCCCCCCTCTGAACTTGAACGGGACCTGCAACAGCCAACAACAAAACCGAAAGCACAGCCAAAATGAGCCTGAAAACGATATACACCACCAGCAAATGGCCAAACCAAAGTAGCCAAGATGGAGACGACGGTGTGTTCACCAAAGTAACAGATGAGTCTCCATACAGAAAAGGACATGCACCAAAATAAGAAACAAATAGAAGCTAAAAGAAGAACATCTACTAAGAACATCGACTATAAACACGGTAGTGACTTTTGATAGTAGAGAAAGTAATGAACACAAGCGACAAGAACAATATTGAATATAAAGCTCTAAAGAGCGATTAAAACAGAGCCATTAACAGCAGCTAAAGACACTAGTAACCATTCCAACACCCATAAACTCCGACAGCGAAACCACCCAAACTCGCCGAGTAGGCACCTGAGCCCCATCACCTACAGCCAAAAACCAAAAGGGCCACCGTACAACAGACAACCAAGATAAAACCCAAAAACAGAGACTTAAGTCCCTTCACCGAACACCAAGGTCTCAATCCTGCACAGGAGAATGGGAGGAGAGGTTACAAAATTACACCATACAGTCATGTAATAAAAAGATTGTGAGAGGTGAGGAAATAGAGCAAGGCCTCATCTAGCCAGTGGAGCCTCATAGCCTCCACCTTATGATGAGGCAAGTGAGATGGCCAATGCTTAATGTAGAAAATGAACTCATCGATAACAGCGTCACTGGGTTTAGAAGTCTGCGAGAATCCTGATTGTTCCTTTCGTTCCAAATCACCCAAATAATAGCCATGGCAGAGAGGACCCAGGACTTACGAAATTCTTTCTTAACAATTCTTGAATTCCAACACAAAACGAAAGAGGAAGGGAATGCGGAAGGTTGCCAAGCCAGAGCACTAATCTGCCATAAAGGACGGGTGAAATCGCACTGAAGGAACAGATGATCAACATTCTCATGACAATTAAGACATAAAAGACATAATTGTCCGATAGCTAGATTCATTTTATTAAGAATCTCCACAGCTAAGAGTTTGTTGTTAATGGTAAGTCAGCAAAGGATTTTCGTCTTAAGCGGAGCACAACAGCTCCAAATGGTATTTGAAAAAGGCGAATTGACACCTCCAAAGTTTAGGAAATTATAGAACGATTTAACAGAATAAGCACCAGAACTGGTCCATCGCCAAATGAAGTCCTCTTTGGGGTGCCAGATATAGTTGTTTAAGCAAGCTAAAAGAAGGGTGAAATCAAACATAAGTGGTGGAGGAAGAACGCTAATGAACGGGATATGCCACACTCTGATATTAATCTGGACTGAAAGATAGTCCGCCACATAGGCCGTTGGTAAAAGGGCGAGCTGAAACAAGGCTGGGAAGGCAGAAGCAAGCTTAAGACTACCGATCCAATGGTCAGTCCAAAACTTGGTTTTGGAACCATCTCCGCAGACACGGAAGAGTCCACATTGAAAAGGGTCAGTCACCTTCCACACCCCCTTCCAGAACGAGGAGGCTTTGGAAAAGAGAGAGGGGAGGAACTCCCATACATTATGGCACCGTAAACATTTTAGAGTAATCAAGGGAGCCCAGGGTAATTGATCATCTTTCACAATTCTCCATAACCATTTACCCAGAAGAGCTAAAATTTGATTCCGGAGGTTCAGGATCCCCAATCCGCCAGCTGCCTTGGAAGAACAAACCAGTTTCCAATTACAAAGAAGAGTGCCGGCTCTATAATAGTCGGCACTCGACAGAAGAAATTCCTACGAATCTGGTCAATTCTCTTGATAACCCAGGAGGGGACATAGAAAAAGGACATCATGTAGAATGGAATAGAGGAGAGAACAGAGTTGACGAGGATAAGTCTGCCTCCTCGAGATAGGTGCTCACCAGACCAAGAGTTAAGTCTGGACTCCACCTTCTCAGTCATGGGGAACCAATCCGATTTATGTAACTTATCCCATCTCAAAGGGATGCCAAGATAAGGAATAGGAAATGAAGCGGAGGCGCAATTAAAAAATTGTGCAATCTCGATCTGGCGGTTATTCGAGCCGCCTAGCCAGAGGACAGAAGTTTTATGGAAATTGATAGAAAGACCCGATGCATTTTCAAAGATATAAAGCAGAAGTTTGAGGTTTCTTAAAGTACACCCATTAGGTTTCGCGAAGATGATGGTATCATCAGCATATTGAAGGTTCAGAACACCACGGTAGCTCTGGGAACCTCCAAGTCCCTCAATTACATTGGCGTCCCAAGCGTTGCGAAGTAATTTGCTGATAACATCCGCAACAAGAGTAAAAAGCAATGAAGACAAGGAATTTTTTTTTTGAAAATGAGTTTTTAAAAAGTGGTTTATTTAGATGTAATTTTATTGTAATCTCTAATATTATAATGGGAGAGTCGGGGTTGTCATTTGTAGACATTTAACCATCTAATCTCAACCATTCATTTTTAAGTGGGAGTTATATTAACCATTCATTTACTCAACTGTTGTTAGTTACCATATTACCCTCGAAATTCAAATTTATGTACAACATAATTATTTATAAAAATGCTACTCATATAAAATAAAAGTTTGTGTTACAAAGGGTAATTTGTAAAGAATATATATGAGTAAAGGAATGTTTTAGATTCGAGGCCAGATTACGTCTTATTATTTACTTTATAAAATAAATAAAAATTTGATTAGAAGATGCATCGTAAGTGTAGGTTACGATAGAGATGAGAGAGATAAATTTAAAAAGAAACAGTAGTAAAAAATTAATGTTGATGAGTAGTAGGTAAAAGTGTTTTGTTGGATACACTATAGTGCTCATCCATTGAATTCGGGTTTTTTTTAGATGACGGTACAAATCTAAATTAAAACAGTTAAATAAATCACATGAATACTTATTAATGAAATGCCTTTTTTTCTATAGTACTAGATTTGCCCGTGGGTACGTGTCTACGGTACATCTTCGGAACGATATAACATATGAAAGTCTTGTAAACAGTAAAATAACAATTATGTAACTCAAGTTTGAATAGTAAAGCAATAATTAGTCGTAAATAAAAGTCCATATTTTCATTAGTATATGTTGAAAAATAATTATAAATAGGGGTGTAAAATCCAACTTTTTAAAACTTTGAGTGTGGAAAATGATGAAATTTAAGCGTTGATAAGATATTTGCTATTTTCAATGTAACATGAGCAATAAAAAAATATATATATATCTAAAAATTTATAAACCTGAAATCTGAAAATATTAATTTCTAAGTAAACAGAGAGAGAGTGAGAGAGAAATAAATAAATAAATAAATAAAGGAGTTGTTTTGAAAATTTGAATTTAAATTTTGGGGAAGGAGAAAATTTTGGACAGAAAAATATGCTTTATAAAATTAGATCTGGACCTTTGATTTCAATTCTATTAAACGAGAGCCACTTTATACTTTCTTTGTATTTTATTGTATAGATTTATACAACTAACCAAACAGCTTCTTATTAGTGGAGGCAAGAAAAGGAGTGCAGGTCCCACTCCTGGAGTGTGGGGAGAACACATCTGCGAAAAGGAGAGACTGTGTTTTTTTAACTTGTAGTGCTCGTTAATTTGTCATTTTTACTTGTAAATGTAATTAAATTATGGCAAAAAAAATGTTCAAAATATAATTTACCTTCAAACAAATTCAGCACTCTGGTAATGTAAATATCTCATCTCTAACATTTTGGAGGAGTGGATTTTTTTCTTGTTTCCATCCATACAAACAAACATCCCATAAATCTGATGCATACATTAATATTTGTTTCCAAAAATAAAAATACAAATGACAGCTGGTTTTGCAACTACATGCAAATATAATTAAGCTATCAATTACTCTTTACTAGTAATCAGCACGATGCAATGCACGGCCTAATAATTTTTTTTTTATTTTTTAAAGGGAATGTTAACACATAATCTAGTCTCAAACCTCAGACTTCACTTTACTCATCACACACTCTTTACAAATTAACTTTAGTGGCATTAACTTTTATATTTTATGAGTGACACTTTTATAAATAATTATGTCACAAATAAATTTAAACTTTTAGGGTATTATGGTAACCAACAACAGTTGAGTAAATGAAATGATTAATATAACTCTCACTTAAAAATAAATTGCTGAGATTAGATGGATAGTTGTCTACAAATTACAGGTTGCCTACAAATGACTACCTCAACTCTTCCATTATAATATTAGAGATTAGAGATATTAGGTGTTCAGAATGAGGGTGGCAATTGGCCCGAACCCGACCTGGGCCCGCCTAGGTCAGACCCGATAATTAGCAGGCTTGGACTAATAATTTTCATTTCGGGCCGAGCTCGTGCTCAATTTTTTAGGCCCGAGGAAAATTCGGGCCGGGCTCGGGCCTAAGTGCTGAGGCCCGATGGGCTCGAATCAAATTTTTGTATGTGCATGTATATATATTTGTATGTATATTTGTGTATGATTTTTTTAAAAAGAGAATACTCATGTAAGTAAGTTGAAATGTGTTAAAGTTTAAAAATAGAAAAATTATGTCTTGTATATAAAATAAAATGAAAATAGAAAAATTAGATGTTAATTACTCTAAAATTTATGGTATTCATATTATTGTTATTTTTTTATCGTATTGATATCGTTTTATTTTATGAGAAAGTTATATATTAGAACATGTACAAATAGTTTGGGCCTAGGCCTAAACCTATTTTCGGGCCTAATTCGGGCCCGGACCCGGGCTCGGACCTAATTTTTAAGCCCAAAGATAAATCGGGTCAGGTTCGGGCCTCTGTTTCAATTTCGAGCTCGGGCTTATATGGATTTGGCCCAAACTCGGCCCCGTTGCCAGCCCTAATTCAGAGCTTAGAAGAAGATAAACTTGGAAAGGAAGATGCATATTTAGGAAGAACTTTTGAGGAACAAACAACGGACTTAGCTTATTTCGATTGGGGTTGTAATATTTTTACTACTTTATGAACTGCTTTCAAACACTGCTTTTAGGGGTTAGTAGCCTAATTTTTTGTGCCTGAGATCATTCTGAAGGGCTTGGGAGTTGTATGATCTCATATGTAGCGTAGTAGATGTGTACAACAATAGTTCTCTACCATCTTTTCATACTAACTATGAGACACATTGCTTTCATTCCTTTTCAATACTCAGGTATTTCTGGCTATGATTCCCCTAACATATGTGTTTTCTGATATATATATATACACAGAGAAAGAGAGAGAGAGAGAGCGCAATACTCAGTTGCAAACGGGTCTGTTTGCACAGACCCGTGCAAACGGCATTGCTGGCCATTGGCTCAAGTTCATCTTGATCCAAAGGCCGTGATCGAGCCCCGCCCGTTGAATGAACCTAAGCCGTTGTTCCAAATAATGGCCTAGGTTGTTTGAAACTGCAGCTTTTTATAGCCTAAGTCATTGTCGGAAACAATGGTCTAGATTATGAAAGGCCGCTATTTCAGACACACGTTGAATGAACCTAGGCCGTTGTTCCAAATAACAGTCTATGTTGTTTGAAACAGCAGCATTTTATAGCCTAGGCCGTTGTTGGGAACAACGACCTAAGATATAAAAGGTCGTTGTTTCAAACAACGGCCAACGTTTGTACTTTTTATAACCTAGGCCGTTGTTTGGAACAACGGTCTAGGTTCAAATTTGGGAGTGAGTGAAAGAGTGAATGAGGCTAAGAGTTATTTGGGACGAAATTCCCAAATTACCCCTCATAACTTAAGTGAGATGGGGATGATGGGCGGGCTCGATGACGACCATTGGATCAAAATGAACTTGATCCAATGGTCAGCAGTGTCGTTTGCATGGGTCTATGGAAACAGATCCGTTTGCAATGGAGCATTGCTCATATATATATATATATATATATATATATATATATATATATATATAGAGAGAGAGAGAGAGAGAGAGAGAGGGAGAGAGAAATCTTCGGTTGCACACTACTTTGGTGAGCACTCCGTGAGCACTCACGAACTAGAGACCTTATGAAAAATCCGAACCGCTCATATTGTTCTATATGCCTTAGATAGCCTAACAATAAAAAATCAAGTAATTTGAAGTTCATTTACCCATGATTTACATCATCACAAAATTGTATGGCTGAAAATTCTAACAGCGTGATGGATGGGCAAATGAACTTCAAATTACTTGATTTTTTATTGTTAAGCTATCTAAGGCATATAGAACAATATGAGCGGTTCGGATTTTTCATAGGGTCTCTAGATCGGGAGTGCTCACGGAGTGCTCACCAAAAGTAGTGTGCAACCGAAGGGGACTCTATATATATATATATATATATATATATATAGAAATGCTAAAATGAGATGGTGAGATGGGTGAGATGAAGATGTATTTTGTGATATCAGCAATTTGATTGATCCAAATCCCGATCTCACTGTTCACATCATTCTGCATATCATCTAGTTGGTGTGTACATAATTTCAAGCGGTTTCGAGACCTCTAGCCTATGCATCAAAGTGTTCAAATAAATGCATATACATGTATTTCACATCATTTTCATGATGTGTTGAACGCTTTGATGCAAAGACTAGAGGTCTCCAAATCGCTTAAAATTTTCTACACACCATCTAGATTACATGTAGAATGATGTGAACGGTGTGATCGAGATTTGGATGATTCAAATCGCCCATCTAAAAAAAATACTCCATCTCACCATCTCATAATAGCATGACTCTCTCTCTCTCTCTCTATATATATATATAGGGAAGTTTTTGGTTGTGCACCATCTATGGTGCACACGGCGTGTGCACTCAGCCTTCCTGCCTTTGTATCGACGATCCGAACCATTCACATTGATCTACACATCTAAATTAGTCCAAATATGTAAAATCAAATTATTTGAAATTCATTTGTCCATCCATTGAAGTATTACAAAATTGTATGACTGAAAATCATTGTTTTTATAGTCACGTGACAGATGAGCAAATGAATTCCAAATGTTTTGATTTTACATATTTAGACTAATTTAGATGTGTAGATCAATGTGAACGGTTCGGATCGTCGATACGAAAGCGGGAAGGCCGAGTGCACACGGAGGGGTGGTGCATAATGGAAAATCTCCCCCCTCTCTCTCTCTCTCTCTCTCTCTCTCTCTCTATATATATATATATATATATATATATATATATATATATATATATATAGGGTGCTTCAGTTGCGCACTCCTCGTGCGCACTCTTCCTCAGCCACACTATTTTGATCCTCATCATAATCAAAATCTTGTGGCTCTCCTTTCAACCGATCTCTCAGTTAACATGATGGGGGCACTATGGTCATTTCCCCCCATCATGTCTTTATATCCTCCCTCTGCTCTCTCTCTCTCTCTCTCTTCCGCTCTCTTTCGTCTCGTTCTCCAAACTCCCCCCATTAAGTGAAACCCTAGCTTCTTCGAATCCACCTCCACCTCAGCGCCGCTCCAAATCTAGCTCTCAAATCACTCAAACCCTCTCCTATATTCTCTCTCCCCGCTCGCAACTCTCCTGATCGAAACCCTAACTCATCGAAACCCACCCTATCGAAACCCTAACTCCTGCTTTCGAAAGTTCTCGACTCCCTGCTTTCGAAAGTTCTCGACGCCCCTTTTCCTGCTTTCGAAATCCCCCTATATCCCCAAAAACCCATTGAAACCCACTCGATCGAAACCCTAACTCCACCTTTCTTCTCCACCCCGACATCTTCGTTCAGGTAAAATTTTGTAAACATTTTTTTACCATTTTTTTTCTCTTTCAATTCCCTTATTTTGTAATCTTCGTTAGTTTATGTTATACAAAAAATAATCTTTAGGTTGATTTATGTTTGCATCGGGTTAGATAATTTGATAACATATTTATCTCAATATTAATTAGACAATGTTGCTATGCTTTGACAATTGTTATATGTTTTCCATTCACTTGTTCAAACTCTTTATTGTTAATTAATTTGTCAAGTAATGTTTGCATCTCAAGAATAGTGTGTGGAACAATATGATTAGCTACAATAGGTCAGGAAAGTATTTGATTCTCATTCATGCATTATGGGGTTTGGTCTTTCTATATTTTTTTGTGTTGGTGTAGGCAGTGATGACACACCTTATTCTCTGAAAACCCATTTGCTGTTGGTAACTGAGGGCAACTTTTGTTAGAATTTCGAGCATATGCTATTTATGCATACTCTTTAGTTTTGCACTCTTTTTGTGTGCACCCCTGTGCGCACTCTCCCACATCCACCCGATATATGTTCATGATCTTGATTGGGCAGCTCTCCTTCTCCCACTCTCTAACTAATGTTGAAGGGTGTATTTATGCATTTGAAGTGATGCCTGATTATAAAATTGACGGAGGGTGTATTGATGCATTTATATGAAGGAGGGTGTATTTATGCATTTCAGCTGATGCTTGATTATTTATGCATTTGAACTAGTTGGCATGGCACCACAGTGCAGCCCTAGTGTGAATAGTGTGTTCTGAGCCTACTAATATTTAAACAATCATGTCTGAAAATGATATGAATAAACACTTGTATAACTCTTTTAATGAAAATTTACCAGAAGAAAACAAAAAAAGCAAATTTTTTTAATGGAATTGCTATAAATTTTACTTGCTAATTAGTACAACTGAAAAATGTACTCAAATGATGTATCTGTTTGGAGAAATTAAAGATCAAGGCTTTTCCCTATAATGCTTATGCCTTTTTTTGTAGCTTTGAGGATATATTGGACTTTCTCAAAACTGATGGAAGAGCAAAATCAATGAAAACTGAAGGCAAAATCTCATCATTCCAAATATTCCTTGATGCTCTATTTCAACTCTGTCAATAATGATTAGGTAGAGATTGTAATTTAGCAATGTATGGTGGCGATGTTTAGTTTGATTCTTTTGGTTGGTGGAGTGTATCCTTGCTTGTATAAATGATCCAAATTAAGTGGACTTTATGTTAAAATTTGACGAGCAAGTGTCTAAGCAGTACAAGAAGCAACAGTTCTTTTTTAATTTCTGGTTAATTGTAGACTTGCACTTTTGAAAACATCTTTGTAAAGAAACAATGTTCATATTCTTTCTATGTATAAGTCAGTTTTTGAATTCATGTATTACAAAGTTGATGGAATCTTATGTTCTGAAATGAATGAAGCCTTACCATATGCGAATTCTGTTGTTTTTTACTTTTGTTTAGATAGGAGAATGTTTGGAGCAAGGTATTGAATTGAACACTTAAAGTTTGAATAATATGTGTAGTATATTATCATCTATATAGTTTATAATACAATGGTTGGTGGCATTATTATTATAATTGTTTGATTTTGCAATTGGGTGTAAATGTAGTTGGCATAGATTAATGAGATTTTGCAATCGGTTATGATCAGAGTGTTAATGAGATTGATTTTGTGGAAGAAGTAGGGAATGTGGTTATGAGATTGGTTTTGTGGAGGAGGGGGCGGTGCCTTGGTTGGTTCAGAGGGAGTTGACCTTTGGTATGAGTTGTAGTTATTATGTTTGGGTCTAGAATCCTTTGCTTTGCTCATACAAAGACCCATCTCTCTTCTTTTTGTTATGAATTTAAAATGGACTTGCTTTTCAAAGGATCAGCTGCTCTCCTTCAGAAGTGGAAGCATATAGAACTTTAACTGAAGCTGCTCTGCTGCTCTGCTTTCAAAATGGACTGAATTCTTTAACTGGAGCATACAGAACTTTCACATCAGAAGTGGAAGCAAACATGAATCCAATCCTTCGTACTAAACCAACAGGAATCGAAAAAAAATACGAAAAAAATAAAGAAACCAACTGTACTTATGAGATTTTGATTTCAGAACCAAAAACATAAGGACACTAGTCATCTACTCCATAGATAAACCAAGTGATATAGAGAAATTGAAATCCTTCAGCAGAAGACATATTTAAGAATGTCTAACTCAGAATTATTTAGATTGAATGTAATAGAAATTCCAAATAATATTAATGAAAAGTATATTCATAAACTTATTCTGAATTTTACGGGAAACCCTGATCAGGATCATACTTCTTTAATCTTCAAGCTGCACTCTGTTCATGTTCTGCTGCTGAACTCTTTTTCTTCACATAAATTTATCTACATATATCTACATATGAATATAAATTTAGAACTATGGTTCTGCTGCTGCTGAAATTTATCTACATATAAATTTCTCTACATATAAACTTAACAAATCAGGTTCTTGTTCTGCTGCTGATGCTCTGTTCTTGTTTTGCTCTTTACTCTTTGTTCTACTGCTGCACTCTTTTTCTTCTCGTTATTATGCTAGTTTTGCTGCTGCTAATAAATAACAATAAACAAAACAAGGATTAAACAAAACAAAAATAAACAAAACAAAGTAGGCTCAGAACATATAATTAAAACTAGGGCTGTATTGCAATGTCATGCCAACTAGTTCCAAAACATAAAAAATCAAGAATCAATATATGAAGGAAGAAGTAGAGGGAGAAGCAACAACTAAATTCTTGCTTTCTGTTAGCATATACAGAGATCAAAATAGCAGGCACTGTTAGCATATATTAGCATATATCACTGACGGGGAACTGAGATAGGAAATAGAGAATGAGAGAAAATGACCATAGTGCCCCCCTTGTTAAGTGAGAGAGCGGTTGAAAGGAGAGCAACACGATTATGATCATGATGAGGATCAAAATCGTCTGGCTGAGGGGAGTGCCCACGGGGCTCTCAGTTGAGCACTCTCTGTTGCATCATCCCTGCCATCAGGTTCACACACACAAATTAGTAAATAAGATTTGACAGAGCAGAAATAATGTCCCCCTAAAAGAATTCTTCATATCAATGGATGTTCATTAGTTGGTTGTCATCACTGCCTACTTTCACACACACAAAGACAAGGGACCAACTTGGTAAATAAGATTCATATGGTCAAATACTTCCATGATCAGATCATAGGATTTACATAGTTGTCCAATAGCTGCATTCTCTTTCATTACCTGCAAAGTCATTAAACTTGCTCATGAGAAAATGTTTGAACAAATGACTACTGAATAGTGTAAGTAAATGAATAAATGCACGATAAGATACCTCAATAATCTCAAATATTAACATAAAGTCCACTTAATTTGGATCATTTATACAAGCAAGCATACACTCCACCAACCAAAAGAATCAAACTAAACATCGCCACCATACATTGCTAAATTACAATATTTACTTAATCATTATTGACATAGAGCTGAAATACAACATCAAGGAATATTTGGAATGATGAGATTTTCCTTCAGTTTCACTGATTTTGCTCTCCCATATGTCTTGAGCAAGTCCAATATATCTTCAAAGCTACAAAAAAAGGCATAAGCATTATAGGGAAAAGCCTTGATCTTTAATTTCTCCAAACAGATACATCATTTGAGTACAATTTTCAATTGTACTAATTAGCAAGTAAAATTTATAGCAATTCCATTAAAAAATTTTTGCTTTTTTTGTCTTCTTCGGGTAAATTTTCATTAAAAGAGTTATACAAGTGTTTATTCATATCATTTTCAGACATGATTGTTTAAATATTAGTAGGCTCAGAACACACTATTCACACTAGGGTTGCACTGCGGTGCCATGCAAACTAGTTCAAATGCATAAATAATCAAGCATCAGTTAATTAAATAATCAAGCATCAGCTGAAATGCATAAATACACCCTCCTTCATATAAGTGCATCAATACACCCTCCGTCAATTTTATAATCAGGCATCACTTCAAATGCATAAATACACCCTTCAACATTAGTGAGAGAGCGGGAGAAGGAGAGCTGCCCAATCAAGATCATGAATATATATCGGGTGGATGTGGGAGAGTGCGCACAGGGGTGCACACAAAAAGAGTGCAAAACTAAAGAGTATGCATAAATACCATATGCTCGAAATTCTAACAAAAGTTGCCCTCAGTTACAAACAGAAAATGGTTTTTCAGATAATAAGGTGTGTCATCACTGCCTACGCCAACACAAAAAAATATAGAAAGTCCAAACCCCAAAATGCATAAATGGGAATCAAATACTTCCCTGACATATTGTAGCTGATCATCTTGTTCCACACACTATTCTTGAGATGCAAACATTACCTGATAAATTAATTAACAATAAAGAGTTTGAACAAGTGAATGGAAAACATATAACAATTGTCAAAGCATAGCAACATTGACTAATTAATATTGATATTAAATATGTTATCAAGTTATCTAATCCGATGCAAACATAAATCAACCTAAAGATTATTTTTTGCATAACATAAACTAACGAAGATTACAAAATAAGGGAATCGAAAGAAAAAAAAATCGAAAAAAAAATGTTTACAAAATTATACCTGAACGAAGATGTTGGGGTGGAGAAAAAAGGTGGAGTTAGGGTTTCGATCGGGTGAGTTTCGATGGGTTTTGGGGGATATAAGGGGATTTCGACAGCAGGAGAAGGGGCGTCAAGAACTTTCGAAAGCAGAAGTTAGGGTTTCGATCGGGTGGGTTTCGATGATTTATCAGGAGAGTTGTGAGCGGGGAGAGAGAAGATAGGAGAGGGTTTAAGCGATTTGAGAGCTGGATTTGGAGCGGCGCTGAGGTGGAGGTGGATTCGAAGAAACTAGGGTTTCGCTTAACAGGGGGGTTTGGAGAACGAGACAAAAGAGAGCAGGAGAGAGAAAGAGCAGAGGGAGGAGATAGAGACACGATGGGGGAAAATGACCATAGTGCCCCCATCATGTTAACTGATAGAGCGGTTGAAAGGAGAACCACAGGATTTTGATCATGATGAGGAACAAAATCGTGTGGCTGAGGAAGAGTGCGCAAAGATGAGTGCGCAACTGAAGTGCCCATATGTGTGTGTGTGTGTGTGTGTGTGTGTGTGTACACACGAGCAATGCCCCATTGCAAATGGGTATGCAAACCACTAAGGCTGTTTTTTCAAAACAACGGCTTATGTTGTATATATAAGCCGTTGTTCCGACTATAACCTAAGTTGTTCGAAACAACGGTTTAGATTCAAAATAAACGAAGTCGTTGTTCCGAATAACGGCTTCTGTGGTTTGCAATGGAGCATTTCTATATGTATATATACAGAGAGAGAGAGAGAGAGAGAGAGAGACTAATGCGCAACCGAAAGGGCCTCTCTCTCTCTCTCTCTCTCTCTCTCTCTCTCTCTCTATATATATATATATATATATATATATATTATATTGTTTCTACTAAATTTCAGCGTGATAGCAATCATATATGAGTTTTTTATTGAGGGAGAAAGCACCAATCTAGACCGTACATTGATCAGAGTCTGGATCTAGCTGGAAACCTGCAAATAGTCTCACACCGGAAGTTATTTTGGCGTAAGACCCTCCGATGCTCAAATTAGTCACTCGAATAATGATTGTGTTTTTTTAGTGGAGAGAATATCCTTTGATTAATGGACGTGGAGGGTATTTATAGGTCAGGAATCAGTTATGAAAGATAGACCAGAAAGATATCTTCCACTATTTTTTGCTAGGGATTATTTGGTAAATGGATAAAATTAATAACCAACCCCTGATTTGCGGGGATTTGACTGATAGTTGTGATTCTCTAGAAATTTCCTTATCCTTGGGCAGCAAGCAAGTCACAATTGTAGATCTAGTTGTGCTAATGGACCTGAAAATGGCCCATAATCTTCCAGCCAACCCGTTCTTGCTGTAAAATTATGATATTAACCCTTGCAGCTTTGAGATGCATGCATGAATCATAAGAAGCATTTTTGTCCATATCATATGCCCCCCACTCCTTAAGGTTGAAGGATGTCAACCTTTCGGGAGTAGTAGGTATCCCGCTATTTGCAGAGTTCTTCGAGGGTCATAACTGATATTGATGCTTGAGCAGTTCAGATGAATACCCTGGCACCGTTTAATGAGCTCAATGTTCCAGGTGATTTTGGACGTTTGTTGCTCAGATGACAGTCCAAGCATCAAACTGTCTGTTCTGAGATGAGTTTCTTGGTGCCGCTCGAATAACTAAACGATCACCGAGCTCAATGATCTTGAAGCGAGTTCACATGCTGCTCGGAAGACAATTCGAACACTAAACTGCCTAGCTTTGGGATGAATTTCTCGGCGCTGCTCGGATGACAAACCGAGCACCGAGCTCAATGATCTTGAAGCGAGTTTAGGTGCTGCTCGGATGGCAATCTGTGCACCGAGCTCAATAGCCTTGGAGCGAGTTTTATGGTGCTGCTTGGATGACAAACCGAATGCCAAACTCGATAACTTCAACGAGTTTTTCGAAGCAGTCTCCTTAGGCAACCTTTGAGTTCCTGCCATGTCATCTTTGACGTTTCATTTCTTGAGATGTCTTTCCAGCTTCACGACTCTTCATTTCACCCATTGGATTTGACTGGTTTATGGGCGGCTGAGATTATGTCACATCATCAACACAATTATCTAGTTGCCTTTTGAAATTCTCTATACTTTTTCTATATAAAACCTAGCCCCTTCTCACTTCTCATTTCTTAACCAAAGCTTCTCTATCCTCTTTGCTCTTTCTCTATCTAAAATTCGGATTCTAGTGAGATTTTCGGCACCTTTTCTGCAGTGAATTCACCGTCGATAGCAATGTAATTAATTTTGCAACGCCTCGAATTCCATACACTGAAAAATTTGTGGCACACCAAGAATGTTTTACTTGAGTACACAAACATAATATATTACAAGAAAATGCAGAAATCTTACTACTAGTCCAAACCACTTGAATTGATAAGATGACGGGCTCAGGATGTCACACTTCTATGCTAACACCTCAGGCACCCTTACCTGCAAAACCACAGTCTATGGGATCGTTAGCTTGTGAGTCCGAGGGTAAAAATTCTAACAATTTCAACTAACTCCCAAAACACAGCATAATAGAAGAAAAACTTGAATTAATATATATGTTAAACGTAACTGGAAAATAGTCAATTATATAATGTCGTATGAGTGAGCGTGGAACTAATTTACTAAACTGTCAAACATATACCTACTATGCTAACATGCACAATTCAAATATGCTTTTCAAATCCATGCTTGTTTGGAACAATATGCCGCTCATACAACATATTTCTCAAATTCAAGCTACTAACCTTTCTCCTCTTTATATGGTTTAATCCCTCGCTATGCAATCATATTCATGTAATTTATTATATTTTTGACATTTATCTAATGACTAGTAAGGTTGCAATACCTACGGTCCATCTTCGTTCCGGACCATGGCCCGAACCCTGTGGTCTTTCTCTGCTCCGAACCATATCTCGAATCCTCCTACCCATCTCCGCTATTGCAGTCGATTGTGGTCATCACCACTCCGCCCGGACTTTGTGGTCGCTCTTCGCTACTAGACAGACCTGTGGCCATTACATTCTACCGGGACCCTGCGATATTTCTCCCTCCCCGAACCTGAACATTCCACCATGCCCAGACCCTGCATTCTTTCTCTGCTCCTGGACTTTACCAAAAGTTATCACGAATATAAAGGCAGCCATGCAGGCCTTCCCCTGCTCCGCCGAGAGATCCAGAGTTAAATTCTCGCTCCCCATTCATATCTGATAACATAAAACATAGACAAACACTCAAGGGTCCATCCCCAAAGTTCTAATAGGAGACCGTGGCACATACATCCGCCTCCGATTCTTAACACTAGATTCTAGAATTAACAGTCAAGATAACAACGCACGTGTCCCTTTGACAGGTGAATACAACTCCCAACTAGTGTATGTTCTTACAATCATTAACAATACGGCCTAGAGCTAGCTCTGCCCTACCGAACTTACGCCGCCCACTTGCTGATAACTAAGCCTTATTCAAACTCTCGAACTCACACTTTAATTTATGAAACTTAACCATGAACTAAGTTTCTCAATAACCTAATCATTTTCTAATGAGAGTAATGAGATTAATGGTACTAATCACCCAAGAATGTCTGAATCAAGTTATATACTAAACTAAACTAATTCTCATAATATCCATTATATAGGTATTTATGCATCCCACAAAATCTAGCACACCTCATGGTCTTACAGCCTATTGAGATCATAATCATATTTGATTTGGCTCTATTACACTAACTCAACTTATTATCAAAAGTTGACTAGTACCCCAACACATAATCATGTGTAAGTCGAACTCCTATAATAATGAACCTTTTTGGTCTACCCCTCGCCCACACACATGGATTTAACGGGCACATCCATAGCCGTGAACCCCAGCAAATTGATCTTCTGTAAATATGGACCTTACCGGCCTACTCTTTCTCACACAAGTGAATTTATCGGGCATATCCTCGGTCCAAGTAGAATTCATCGTTCGAATATTTAGCTCTGTCTTTGGACAGAAACATAGTAGTCTTGCAAAAATCATATAAATTTCAATACTTATCAGAAAAATAGATTTCTTAGTTTCATATGAAACATAAACGAGTCTACTAAAATATTGTAGTTAAAAATATCTAAATTTAACCATAATTATTTTGTCAAAATCCATATGTAAAACAATGGATTCTGATACCAGAAAATTGCAACTTTTGCTATTTATAAAAATCACCGAAAATCCCACACTTCATGGAAATTTGATTTATTAGACTCGAAAGAAAGATTAACAAATCTACTTCAAATTCTTGGTTTTGAATTTTTCTCAAAATATTGCATATAAGAGGTTTAAATGGTTAGAAATCAGAAGGTGTACAAATTTTCAGAACCAAGGCAAAACTGTCAACCAGTCCTAAATTAAGATTTGTTTAAAATACTAAACGATATCAAAACTCACGAAACTTTGTGAACCTATTATAAACATATACTAGATTTACATATAAAAAGTTCAACTTCAAATTCATATATTTTGAGAGAAATGGTTTTTTTGGAGGTAAGCATGATATTCATGACATAATCATAGAATATGTCATGTTTCCGTTCTTAACCAAGAATGATATCGAATGATATCCCAAAATCATGAAATTTTGAATAGATGTTATAGACGTATACAAGATACACATATAAAAATTTATGCTTTAGATTCTATCTAGTTAAAGAGAAATGATTTTCGGAAGTAAGTTCAAAATTCAAGACAAAAACTATAAAATGTTTCCAAGTTAACCGTACTGTAATTCCACACAACTGCATGATTCAATCGATCCAAGCATGAATACTCATCAAATACTATATATATGACTTCTCTAACATTGTCACGCCCCGCTTCCCAAAAACACGGAATACGAGCGTGTGACGAAGCCGAGCGAATAATTTTAACATCATCCATAAGCTGTAGGATCGACTTAGCATCATAACAAGAATATAACAAGATATACACAAGCAAACATGCATGAATAATTTATTAAGCAACAGAAAACAATTGAAACAAATAATAATATCCAAATAGTTTTCAAGTCTGGATCAAAAGATAAAATTCGGGAACATAAGCCCGTTACAAGTTTTAAGTAGCAAGAAATAAATAACTCAAAGGAAATAAATAATTTAAGCATGTCCTTTTTCCATTTGAAGCCTAAAATCTCTGCTCACCAATTCCAGCAGGTAACACGTCTCCAATGTCTGTTTAATAATTATAAAAAGGAGAAAATAGAGAAAATAAGAAAAATGCCCTTAGTGCAAGTTAGGGCCACAAGTAGTGAAAGCAAGTATAAGCAACATGGAACAAGATTTGGAATCAAGAATGTAATAGGGATGCAACAAGTAGTGAGGATTCAAGAAACTAGCTAGCAAGAAGGACAACTCAAGTGATCAGGTTGGATAACAAATACTAATAGTGGAACAAGTGGCTAGTGAACATATAATGGTATCATGCATCAAGTGACAAGTATCAAGTACAAGTGTCAAGTAACAAGTCTCAAGTCTAGTGTCAAGTTGTCAAGTACAAGTATCAAGTCTCATGTATCATGTAGTCAAGTATCAAATAAGCATGTATCATGTTCATTTATCATGTATCAAGTCTTATAGTTATTACTATCTAGGTTAGCACTTTATGTGCCATCCTTTTATCACATGGTTGCTACAGTCAATACAATTTCGTTTAGGCCTAGTAATGGAGTTTATAGGGTGGTGTACTCAGATATCAAGTATCAAGAAAGTCATGCTCATGAATCGGGTAATCATATAACTAGTTCATGTGTCAAGTCATAATAAGATAAGTCATGAATCATACATATACTAGTTCATGGATCAATAATATACTAGTCCATGAACCGATTTATAATATACTAGTTCATGAATCAAATAATATAATAGTCATAAATCGAATAATAATATACTAGTTTATGAGACATGTATCAAGTGGGAAACACGGGCCTCCTTCCGAGTACACTTACCTATATTGTCCACTACTATGGTCTTTCCCTTAACCCCGGCTTATTATTTATTATTATCATCAAGCAAGAATGAAAGTGTGCGAAACAATTCAAGTAAACATAATCAAGAACATGGAACAAATCTAGGCTAGGTAGGGTAGAGGTTCAAGGGTCAAAACAAATCAAAGTATCAAGAACAACGAAAATCTCAAATCTGGACAGTATGACGTTGCTGCACCAAAACTGCGATTCCCGTTACTACAAGATAGCAAATGTGGATCCGTCAGAATTTCTAGAAACTAGACTCCTGTCCGGTTCCAACACATATAATTACCACATGTAAAAGTTGTGATAACATGTGTCAAAACAGCAAACTATACAGCATTTGTGTTCAGCCAGAATTTGTAAACTGAGTTTATACATGTGAAACAGGATTGAAACATCATTAATTAATTCTGAGAAAATTAGGGAATGTTATCTAGGGTGTCCAGTAAAAAAAATTTCAAGTCGTTTAGTTACGAGTAGCATTGTTAAAATGATTGTAAACTAAAGGGAAGCAGCAGTTTTTGTGAATCTGTGACTATCGACACAGCAACAGTAAAACTGCGATATCTCCTAGACCGTAACTCGTAATTCGAAAATTCTGGATGTTATTGACAACTAGGCATTTAGGGATACATTTCATATTCAGGGCTCAAGTTCAGATTTCAATTTTATAGGGATCGAAACAGCAAGTAAAGATAAGAACAGCAGCAAGTGTAAATTTCTTCTATATACAAGTTGCATGATAAAAGACTATTATGATCTAGATTAGCATGTGATACAAAATGAATGTAGTGGTCATCAAATCAGCAAGTAACATCTATTTCTCAACTCAAATGAATACAAGATCATCACATACATGATACAACGCACATCTACAAGTCTAGGGTTTCTTAGTTTCATGTGTTCAAGTGATTAGGAGGTAAAATGAGTCCAAGTAGTTTGTATAATATATCAACGAAAGGGTTGTGACTCTTAAGATTATGGAATCGATGAGGAATAATATTAGATCAACGACGATGAGACAAGGAGGAGTCACAACTACTATCTATTTACAGTATTTTCAAATTAAACACTTGTACTCGAACAAAAATCTGTACAAGAAGAATACTTGCCTTAGGAGAGTAGTCGACGAATCTGACGGAGGAATAACGGAGATGGATTCCGACACGGATCTTGATGACGATCAAGATCAAGATGAACGAACGACTGAGATCAGATCTGATGATCAAGATGATGGAGATCAGACAGCTCAGATCGGATCAGATCAGATCTGGAGAGATCAGATGGCCCAGGAGCAATCTGATCAGTGATCACGATCTTGATCAGATCGGAGGAGATCCAATGGCTGAGATCAATCAATGACGATCAAAGACGAACGAAGGTCCAGATTCCCTTGATGAAGATCATGAAGATCCGACGACCCACGATCAAGGTGCTCTAAACCCACTTGATCAATCCCCTCATCAAACAGCACATGTACCATAGCAACATCATGGGCTTAGCTCTGGCCCAGCAAGTGGCGGCGGCCAAGGGGGACGACACCGGCGACCAAGTGGAGCACGGCAGCCAGGGGACATGGCAGCGGCGCGCTGTATTGCACGGTTGCTACAGGGGAACGGGGTCACTGCTGTGCTGTCGCGGTGCAGCGCTGCGACAGGAGGAGACCAGGGTGGCCACGGCTGGCTGTCATTGCGAGGAGGACGGCGCGGCATCGGGAGGCGAGGGGGTCGCTGCAGAGGTGCAGCGACACTGTAGGCACTATGGGCGCTGGCTGACGGCACGCTGTGCTGTTGTTGTCGACTTCGGGAAAGGAGAAGGGTCGGCAGGCGGGAGAGAGATGAGCAGGAGCAGGGGTTGGAAGGTGGTGGAAGTTGGAGGATGAACAGGGAGATGGAGAAGAAGGGTTGGCGGCTGGGGCATTTTGGGTTTGTACAGAACTAGGGTGGGTAGGTTAGGGTTAGGTGTTTAAATAGAATGGGTTATTGGGTTTGGGTAGGGGGTATTGGATATTAGGGTTTTAGTGTATTAGGCTTAATGGGTATTGGGTTAAGGAAAATATCCAATAAGAAAAATTAAATAATAAATAAATTGTAGGATTATATATCAAGATATATGTATTGTACTACCATATGAAAATTATTTGAAATCACTACAAATACAAAAAAAAAACCAGTTGAAATAGATTTTTAAATCAACAATCAAGATGATAATATTAATAACAACAACAATAATTTTGATATACATATCAAAATGAGATTTGGGATAAACAAGTTTATTAAAATCTAAATAGTAATAAAATAAGATACAAATGGCCGATCACTTAGAAAATAAACATTAAAGTTAGAATATACTATTATTCAAAGAAAATACAATTTTCGGTTCGAAAAGATTTTAAATAGTAGGCACAATTCGAGTTTAAAATAATACTGAATTTATAACAAATCATAATATGAAAAATTATTCAGATAATACGTACTTAGGGAAACAGGGGTTAGAAACATGCATACCCTCTACAATATACTTGAAATCACAGTAGTAAAATTGTTACCCACCTGTAGCATCTGAATTTGATTGCTTCTAAGCTCCACAAAATGTTTCAACACCAAACTCAATAAACTTAACCTTATGAAAATTTCAACTCCAAAGAACTTTAGTTTATATAGAGGAGAAAAGAGGAATGATGGAGAATGAGGGGAGACATTCTTGGCTTTTATATACAAACACTCATAAGCTCTTCTTTCATTCTTCATTTAATTACTTCTTCCTACATCATTTAATCACCTCCCCTAAACCTCTTCCTACATCATTTAATCACTTCTCATAAATCTCCCTTATGTCACTAACCAGCAAGATTCATGCATGATAAAAAAAACGGATAATTTCATTAAGCCTGTTTTCATAATACGCATTTTCTAGAAGTCTAGCCACCAACTCAATTGCCCGTAAGTCCTTAAGTTCAAAAAATAGTATATTAAATGTGCATATGTGTCATTTTCAAATATTTATATTCTACAAACTACTGTCTACAAATATTCAAGGTATTACATAAGATATTATATGCAATTGTACACAATACGCATGCAGGGACAGAAATGTCATAACTCAATTTTGTGGGGTATTATAACTTTATTATAAGTTGAGTAGATCCATGTGTAGGGTTCAGTCAGATCACCCAGCCCCCTCCTCGTATCCTGATGAAGGCGAGGTACTCTCCGATCGTCATTCCTGTCCCTCGAGGGAAAAGAAGGGGAAGGTGGTAGTCGGGTTATCTGTTATCATCGAAGCGAATGAGGAGACAAGGGAGATAACATGGAATTTCTTCGATCGGGCTCATCATCTTTACACGCCCTTCCTACTTTGCTAACATCTCGAAAACTTGAATGATTTAGTGAGATTTGGTTTGCGGTATCCTGAATCAGAGAATGCCCCAAGACAATTCTCAGAAAGGATGATCTTTTGACGATTAGGGTCACCATCCAAACTCTGAACGAGTACGAGTTACTCCTACATGGCCTATGGCTCAGGCCATTTTCAGTGTTGTATGAGGAGTATTGTGTCTTTTTCTTGTGATGCTTTCATGCCGAACATCATCTCCTCATACACCCCTTTATGAATGAAGTTCTAAACTAGTATAGAGTCAACCCGGTGCAGTATATGCTGAACGTATAGAGGCACTTGACCAACTTTATATTGCAGTGTCGAGAAGTGGGTGCCAAACCAAGCTTGAAAATTTGGAGGAGGCACTTCAGACTGACGACCGGACCCTAGTGTGGTTTTTAATTTTTTAGTTTTTCCCTCTCAAGCACTTAGCCTTTTAATTTCGTCTTATTCTCATATTCTTCTTATTAACAAAATTTGAATACAAAAGAAACCAAACACCCCCCTAATGTTAAGCCATATCTTCACCTTTTCTATAAGCAAAAAGACTCACAATTTGTGGACACTGATTTTTTTATTTTTTAAACCAAAAAGCTTTTTGATTGCAAGTAAATATAGAAAATTTGGTAAAATTGATTGCACAATCGGTAAATGCATCATAATTACCAAAATTATCAACTTTTCTTCTGTTTGGTTGAGGGTAATTAGGATAGGTAAAATTAAGTGGGTCATCGCTATCACCTTATAAATTTGGTAAAACCAAATTCCCCTTTTTAAAAGGTGATTTCGGAGGTATTTGGTACGTGAAAATGTGCAAGAGAATCCCAAATTTTTTCTTAGGAGGCGTTTGGTACGTGGAAATGTAAAACGGAATTCCAGATCTCCCCTTAGATTACATTGTTTGGTATGCGAGAATCATAATTTTGAAGAAATGATGGATACCAAGGGAATCAAAATCCTTTGTTAGGATGAATTTCCATTTTCCAAAAAAACCATGAGATTTGCATAACAAACAATAAAATAACTCAAAAAATTAGAATAAAAAAAATATTCTTCCATAAAATTATGGAATTTGAGGATTCTCATGAGATTTCTATAACAAACAATAAAATAAACAAAAAAAAACTAGAATAAAAAATTACAATAATAAAGAATTTCCGGGAATGCAATATACTATATCAAACACGATAATGCAATATTCTCATCCTCATATTCCTGTGAATCATCTCATTCCTGAGACTTTTCCAATTCGTGTACTAAACGGCTCCTTAGATTATCTTTTTTGGTATATTTGGCAAACATAGTTTTGGAAGGAATTATAGATTTTCAGGGGAACCAAAATCCTTTGTTGGGAAGGATGTCCATTCCCCCCGAAAATCATAAGATTTGAGAATTCCCATGAGATTACCATAGCAAACAATAAAATAACCCAAAAAACTAGAATTAAAAAAAAACAATAATAAAGGATTCATGGGAATGCAATGTATTATACCAAACGCGATAATACAACATTTCCTGTCACGCCCTGCTTCCCGGAATACGAGAACACAGACACGTAACTGAGGCCCAGCGAATGATATAAGTACGCCAACTCATATCATCCATAAGTTGTACCAGTCTTAACTCAACAACATAGCAAGGAAATAGTCACAACCACGCACAAATACATGATCACATAAACAAATACTTAGACTAAATATGCAATAGTCCAATATAATAACCAACAACTGGAAATAAACAACAGATACCTTCTGGCAAGCTTTTGCTCCAATCGTAGAAGAACTACTCACCAATGCCCTCTGGCAATTCTCCTTGTGCACCTGTACTTGTTCATCTAAAAAGAAAGAATAATTTGTCCTTAGAGCAAATACAGACATCAAGTAGTGAGAGCAGAGAGTATGGAACAAAGTACATGAAGGAATATGAATCAAGATCAAATTATAAAGACAATAATGGTATTAATAAACAATGGTCATAATCAAGTATATATGTGTCAACTTAAGTTCATTAGCATGTTCTTTTTTCTATCTAGTGCACGTACTACTGTGTCCCATACCACAAGTTCGGTGCACGTAAAACAGTGTACATTTTAGATATAGTGGTGGGATCTACAGAGCGTGTACTCGGTGTCAATAACAATCATTTACAATTAACAATCAATCATTCACAATCAATACTCCACCTTCCATGTCAATACGATATCACGATAGGCCTTACCGAGTACATTTTCTGAGACTGTCCACTACTAAGTCAACCCTTATTAACCCCGGCTTGTTTAGTATTTTATTATGTCATTATTGTCCATGTAAGTGTGTATAAAAATGTTAAGGGGATGATAAGAATGCAGCAACATGATGCATTGCACAATAAAATACATGAAGTAACAAATCTGAAAACAGCCGACACAGTGGCACTAAAATAGCGATAACTCATAGACTAAAGTTTAGAATTCGAAGTTCCAGGATGCTATCAGCAACTAGACACTTAGTGCTACAATTTATATTCAGTAACTTTCTGTTAATTTTGACTGTAGCTAGGTTAAACACCATATTCTTTGCAGTTTAGCTGTTCTGGCAGCAACTTAATGTCAACACTTAATGGGTGGAAACATGGTATAAAAACACTATAAAAATCTACGAAAATTAGAGATGAACCCTACGCATGTCAATAAAGTTCCTGGATATTTTCATGCCATTCTAATATTGTTAACATGGTGTTTCACTAATAATTGTATCAATATTACATTAATTCTGCGATCTGAAAAGTGCAGACCAACAGAGACTAAAAATGTGATATCTCATAGCTCGTAACTCGGAATCAGGATCCGCCACTTGGGTTGAAAACTAGACTCAGTAGGCTAAAACTCTATTTTTTATCATTTGTGTTAATTCTCAAATTAACATGGTCGAAACCTCTGTGCAAAGCAGTACAGGTAGCAAGAGTTCATAAAAAGTTGTCACATATGTGCTCATCAAAGTGGGTAATTAACATGCTATAGTATCATGAAATGCATTATACTAGTGTACAACAATTAGAATGGATTCTATAATGTACGAGTCAATTTATCATGCCATTGTTCAAATCACAATATCTCAATTGATCAATGTATTCAATCACCATTCATTTTCCTTATATGCAATTTCTAGTCATTTTATTTATGCCAAGTGTGTATGTAGGCTTGGTTTTGAGTCAATGAATAAGGATACGATTTCAAGAGTACGTCGGGTTAGCTCGTGTAAATCCTCGATACTCCCAATGGAAAGGACACAAGGCAATTTTAAGATAATTGAAAAGGGACTACTTGCAGGAGGTCAATAAGCTTGAACTATAAAATTTTAAAGAGTTTAAGTGGACTTGCCTTTTGTGAACGATTAGATTAGAATAACCAGAATAATGGGATCAGAATCCCGGCGGCGCTCCCAAAAGCACGTGCAAAGAACCAACAGCAAATGCCAAAGCCAAGAGAAATCTCCCACCAGATCCAAACAGAATACGGGAAAACAAATGGCGATCTGGCACGCCAAAACACAGAACAGCAGAGTCGTCCAATGGGAGATCCATCCCACACTCGATCTGGCCAAAACAACATACAGCAGAAGGATCTGCTGTGCGCCGAACATGAAACAGCAAAACCGTCCACTCACAGCGCGTCTTCAACCTTGGCGTGAGACTTCGGCAACGCAACGCGGCGGCGACGGCACGGCGCGACACCGTGGCGGGGCCACTGCATGGCACTATGGCAGAGGCGAAGCGGCGGTGACTGGTCGGGAAGCAACACAGAAGCAATGGCTTCAACGGCGATGCGAACTCTGTTTCTTGCTCGAAAACAGAGGAAGACGGCGATGACTTCGACGATGAGGGCTGGGGACCTTCGGTGGATGTAGGGGGTGAGCGGCGAGGGACGTCGACGACGATGGGGTGCACTGAGTGGGGGAAATGGCGGTGGATGGGTTCGAGCGGGAAGCGCTCGACTGGAGGTCGCGACTGGGGTGTCGAGAGAAGCCCAGACGGAGCGTCGAAGGAGGAAGATGACTAGAGATGGAGGAAAGAAACGAGCGGAGGGCGGTGGGTTGTGAGGGGACGGGGACAGTGGCGGGGTTGGGGGCTCTGTTGGGTTTCGTTTTGGTTTTGGGAAATAGAGAAGAGAGAGAGAGTAACGGGGAGAGGGAGAGAGAAACAGTAGGGGGAGAGTTTTGGGAGTTGTGGAGAAAGTGAAGGTTTGTTTGGCTGTTGTGTAATCAAGGAAAAGAGTGGGGAGTTGGGAGGATATGGGGAATCGTGGGGAGTAATTGAGGGGATACGGGGAGGTGTGTTATTGACTGGGTCAATAACAGATTAGGGGGGGGAATTGGATTAATGGATATTGGGTTAGGGTAGACTAGGATCCAATAAGAGGTGGATATGGGTTTGGGTTTAGGGTTAGAGTCCAATAGGAGATGAGCTTGGGTTTGGGCTTCAAATCAAAAAAATAAAAAAAGAAAGACAAGATTCTAGTTTGGAATATAAATTTGGATTCCAATAGGAGGTTCAAAAGGATTTAAATGCATCGAAAAGAATCTATACGGAAATTGAAATACAAGAATACATGGAGAAGAAAGAAAAGAACTGGAAATCTGTATAATCGGAAACAGGGGTTACATTCCCTGAAATCTTCATTCACACCCTCACATTCCCGGGAATCCTCCAATCCGTGTACCAAACGCTCACTAGGGGAAAAGCATGGCAATTGTTATTATTTTAATAAAGTTGTGGCTCATACATTATAAATGTTAGTAACTTGTGCTGGATTCCTAATAATTTACAAACAAATATGGAAAAATGAAGTTAAGTGAAATTATTTTTTTAGAAATACTAACGTCATCCAAACATGAAAAGAATCTCTAACTTTGTAAAGGGATGGATTTATGCGTATTTTACTTGCAACCAAATATAAGAAAATGAAAATTATAAACCATGCAATCCTATAGCATATTACTAAAATTGATTACTTCCAACCAAACAACGGCAAAAGTAAAAGATTCTCTCAACTAGTAGTAGAAGTATTAAATCATAATACTGAGATTGTTGTCATGAGTTGTTTGGTTGCAGGTAAAGGTAAAGTTGGAAAATTAGGTAAAATTAATTGACACATCAGGATTTGTGTCATACTTGTTTTTTCTTGTTTGATTGCGCTGAATAATGGTATGTAAAATTGTGTAGGCCATCGCCGCCATGTCATAAATTTGGTAACACCAAATTACTCTCTTTAGAGCATCTCCAACCACGCTAGCTATTTTGGCTAGCTAGAATAGCCAAAATAGATAACAAATGGATAATTTGGCTAGCAAAAAAAGCTCACACTCCAACCATGCTATCTATTTTGGCTAGCCATAAATAATTTAATTTTTATTTACTAATAAATAGTTACAATAATCTTTTTTTTAAAATGAAAACATTTCTATTCCTCAAGAATTTAGGAATCAAATGAAATATTAGTTTCAAAATAGCACTAAACAATTACATGATATTGCAACACTATGAACTCAATATACTAATTTTATTTTGGGAAGAAACAAAAATACTTGTGTTTATTGTCCGTGTCGCTGCCACAAGTGTTCTACAAGATCCAACCGCAGTTGGGAATGCATTCGTCTATCTCTGATGCGATGATGAGTTTGTATAAATGTAAGCAGTTCAGGCGTATAATTATGTGACACTTTTATGGACGGACTTTCCTCAACTGCATCATAGTTAAAATCCTTATTATTATCTTCTCTCTTATCTTCGACTATCATGTTATGCATTATTATGCATGTTGTCATAATATCATGAAGCATTTCTTGATCCCAAAAACGTGCTGGTCCACGAACAATTGCAAAATGTGCTTGAAGAACACCGAAAGCTCGCTCTACATCCTTCCTTGCCGATTCTTGAGCTTCAGCAAAATATTTATTCTTATTATCTTGTGGAAATGGAATAATTTTTACAAATATTGACCACTCTGGATATATACCATCAGCAAGATAATATCCCATCGTATAGTTATTACCATTGATAAAATAGTTAACCTTGGGCGCTCTTCCATTAGCAAGATCATGAAAGATAGAAGACCGATGTAGCACATTGATGTCATTAAGAGCTCCTGGTAACCAAAAGAATGCATGCCATATCCAACGATCATGTGAAGCCATGGTTTCTAAAATAATGGTAGGTTTATGAATGTGGCCAGTATACATTCCTTGCCATCCAGCTGGACAATTCTTCCACTTCCGGTGCATACAATCAATACTTCCTAATATACCTGGAAAATCACGATTTTCGTTCATTGTCAGCAGTCGGGTAATGTCATTATTGTTTGGTGATCTCAAGTATTCATAGCCAAATACTGTAACAGTGGCCTTGACAAAATGACGAAGACTCTCGATTGCAGTGCTTTCTCCAATACGTATGTGATCATCAACTAAATCTGCCCATACCCCATAAGCAAGCATCCTCATTGCGGCTGTCATGTTTTGAAGTGAAGACAATCCAAGAACTCCACAAGCATCCCTTCTTTGAATAAAGTATCGATCATAGGCTTCTATAGCAGACTAAATTCTTAGAAAAAGAGGACGTCTTTTTCTGAATCTCCTTCGAAAGAAATGAGGAGGATATACAGGCCTTTCAGAAAAATAGTCATTGAAAAGTCTTTCATGTCCTTGAACTCTATCACGTTGAATAACAGCGTGGCCTGGAGTAGTTACACAACGAGTTGCACTTCGTCTTCTTGTAATTAGTTCATCTTCTTCTTCTATAGAAATTAATGCTAAAGGTAGCATTTCATCATCAGAATATACATCAAGATCATTGATCTCAAACATCATATCAAGTACATTACTAAAGTGTGCCATCAGTGAGCAAATGTGGTTCAATGCTTAATTGAGCTGAGAAAAGTGAAAGCATGAATTGAGTTAGAATCTTTATATTGCAAGTTTATGTAGAAATTGGATTCATAAAGGCAAAATACAACTTTTATTAATAAGATGTTTAGCTGAAGGCTTACAGATGCATAGGTAAAAAAACTACATTAATAAACAATGGCTATTCGAAGTAATAAATACACAAACAAATACTAATTATTGCTTAGTGTTTTTCCAAGAATTTTCATCTTCCGGGCTTCGTAATATTTTGCTCGCAGTGGGTTCATTCCAGTGATGTCAATAGCCATTATTTTCTCCTCGTCTGCTAACATTTGTAGACATAGTTTTTCATTCTCAATTTCGATTAGCACTTGCCGTTGATCGAATTCTTTCTCATACTGTTCTGTTTTATTTTTTTTATTTTCCTCCATATATTCTTGCAGAAACATTACTACAGGTGATTTTTCTGCATTCTGTTCCTTATGCTTTCTCTTTTGTTGCTCCTTAGAAGCCTTTCTATCAAAAGGTCTTTCCATATCAGTTGCAATATAATCGGTCTCTAAATTAACATGATCTGGTAGTGAAGCAGAAGATTTTGCAGGACTTATCCTTTTACAAGTTTTAGACTTTTTCTTTGAAATTTCCATTGTCCATTTGGGATTATGCTTCAATTCATGCCAACAATGCAAAAATCCAAATGGCTTTCCTTGCAGTTCTTCGTACATTAGCTTTACTTGAAAAATCTACAATTAGTTAAAATTAAATTATTTTTTGAAAAAAAAAGTAATTCATAAAATTCAATAATATTAATACATTGTCTTCATTGGTGATCCCACTTTGGTTTCTTGATTCTATCTGTGCATAGTACTCACAGTATAAGTTAACTTCTTTTTGAATTCCTGACCACCGATTCATGAGAGAATTTGCAATGCGCTCAGACTTAAACTTTTTGTTAGCATGAAAATATTCATGAATTCTATCCCAATATTTATCTATTGTTTGTTGGTTTCCTTGTATCTGATCTAAACCAATACTAAGCCATGCATGTACAATGAGAAGGTCTTCTTCCATTGTGAAGTTACCCCGTCTTTGTGTTTTCTTAGTAGATGAATTAATTCTTGCTCGATTTTCTGGTGGTGTCACGGTAGGTTGATCGGTGAATTGAGTAGACTCAACATATTCTGGACTAAACAATTCATTCTCGAAGTTTGATCCTTTGCGCAGCAGAGCAGTGTAAGAAGTATTATTATGTGAATCCATCTAACCATTGCAAAATATTACTGTTAGGTTAGATAATCTAAAATATAGGGTAAAAGGAGTGAAGCATATGTACGTCTCATTCGGAATCAAGTTATAAAATCAGGTTATATAATCATACTACTTGATTATATAAACTAAACTAAGTTTTAAACTTAGTTATGATAATTATACTACCAGAGTGAGAAAAGATAAAAAGGAAGAAGAAACAATTTCACTGTATAATGTTTAGTTAATATGTAATCTAGAAAAACTACATAAACATAACAATTTCGAAGAGATAAAAATATAATACCCAATCATGCTTATACACATCACAAACAAACTCATTTTTACACACATCATGCTTATACCCCCCCCCCCCCCCCCCCCCCCCCCCCCCCCCCCCCCCCCCCCCCGCGAAAAGGGAGATTTCTTCTACTTAGAAATAAGCACAAAAAAGAATTACATCATATACACACACACACACACACACACACACACACTAGATTTGCCCGTAGGCATGTGCCTACGGCATGTTTTCGGAACGATACAAAACATGAAAAGCCCTGTAAACAGTAAAATAACAATTATGTAGCTTAAGTTTGAATGGTATGACAATAATTAGTTGTAAATAAAAGTTTATGTTTCCATTAGTATATGTTGAAAAATAATTATAAATGGGGGTGCAAAATCTAACTTCTCAAAACTTTAAGGGTTAAAAATGATAAAATTTATCTGTTGAAGAGATATTTGCTATTTTCAATATAAAATGTGCAATAAAAAAAAACATGAAAATTCTGAAAATTTACAAACCCGAAATCTTAAAATCTAAATTTCTAAGCAAATAAAGAAAGAATGAGAGAGAGGGATAGGGAGAGAGAGAAAAAGAGAAATATGAAAAAGTGAAAATAGAAGAAGAAAGAGATAGTAATAAAGTAATGAGTTTTTTTTTTTTTTTTTTTTTGGGGGGGGGGGGGGGGGGGGGGCGGAGAATTTTGATTTTGAGGTTCGAAATTTTTTAAAATTTTTTTTTGGGGGGGGGGGGAGGGGGGGATGTGTTTTGTGAGATTAAATCTGGGCCTTTGATTTTGGGGGGATTGAATGTGAGCCACTTGATAGCTTTCTTTTTTTGATGGAAAAGTATCGGCTCGAACCAGGGACACTGGATTCAAGGCACCACTCAATTACCCTCCCTACCCAATACCAATCAGGACATTGCCTATTGGTCTTGATAGCTTTCTTTGTATTTTATTATATATATATATATACACACACACACACACACAACACTTCAGTAAAGTTGTCAGTAAAGCAATAAGTATATCAGTGAAGTATATATCAGGTAAGGATATTAACTAAAGTATATCAGTAAGTAAAGTATATCAGTAACTAAAATATATCCGAAATGTAAAAAGTAGATCACGTAAGGATATTAACTAAAGTATATCAATAAGTATATATCAGGTAAGGATATCAAGTAAGTACATCAGCGAAGTAAATCAGTGAAGGATATTAGGTAAGATCATTCAATTAATTATGCAGTGGATTTATACTCAGCAAAATACTAATCTGATACTCAGCAAAAGATTCATATCAGTGATACTTATCTACACAAACTTTGTACTAAGCTTTAAATTAGTTTGTATGACATACTTACTGATGCTTATATTATGCTTTTGTATTAAATTAGTTTCCTTTAAATTAGTTTGTATTAAGCTTTTGTACAAACTTAACCTCAATACAAACAGACTAAATACAAACTTAAGTATATCAGTAAGTAAATACAAACTTAAGTATATATCAGGTAAATATATCAGTGAAGTATATATCAGGTAAATAGATCAGTGAAGTATATCAGGTAAGTATATACAAATAAAATAAATACAAACTTAAGTATATATCAGGTAAGTATATCAGTGATGTATATCACTGATGTATATATCAGGTTATGATATTAACTAAAATATATCAGTAAGTAAAGTATATCAGTAACTGAAGTAAATAAGTAAGTAAAGTATATCAGGTAAGGATATTAACTGATATGGCTAAAATTGGGGTTAAATCGGGACCGTCCAGATCGAGCACGAATCTTGAAGCACGGGGGTAAAAAGGTAATTTCACATACAGATGGATTCAAAACGGGTATTGGGCCTCCTTCTCACGAAACCAACCGCCCGCGAATAGATCCACTCCAACTGGGCACGGGTCCCGACCCGATACAAGCCCAGTCCACCAAGAGGAGAATCAGGGCACTGATTTGATTAAATCAAATCAACAAACTTGATTGGCTCCCACCAGGGAATCAGGGTCTAACTTCCTAAAACAGAATAGGAGGATTTTTCTCCTAACTGTTAGGCAGGAAATCAGGGCCCTAATCATTCCAGAAGGCGACTATAAATACAGCCCCTCTACCACCGAGACCAGGTTAATCACTTTTTCACCACTTAAGCTCTTTCTTAATCTTTTGCTGATTACTGACAAGAGCGTCGGAGGGTGCGTCGCCGGAATCAACCCCGGTGTCTCGCACTTCCCTGCAGGTTGCGGCGGGAGCAAGAAGGCCGAGTCAGCTGTTCAGGTTTTCCTCGGATCCACAAATTCTATCTGTTTGCCCCCACACCGAAATCAGCGGCAACAGATTGGCGCCGTCTGTGGGAAAACCACACGAACAGTCTCAGCCCATTCTCCGTCGTCATCTGCAGCCATGCCGCCGAAGAAGAACCGATCCAGAGGGTCGAACCGTGGGGGCAACCCCACCGACCCGGCAAATGAAGTTCCGGTCAATCCTATCCTTCAATCCGACCTCCCTCCGCTGACCCAGCAGGTCCCACCTCCTCCTCCTCCCAAGCAGCAGCCCAACAACGGTCCGTCCGGTCCTAACGGTCGGAAGGAGAAGCAGCCTCTCAATCCGGGCCACGTCTCGGTCCACAATGGGTCATCGGATTCGATGGCCTCTCATCACCCCGACCTCCGCATCACACTCCAAAACCGCCACAAGGACGACGACCTCCGTACCCATCTTGACGAGAGGCGGGCCCGAGAGGGAGCCTCCCGCCAGCGTCAAGGTGAGCGGTCGCCACGTTGTCGGGACGGCAGAAGGTCCCCGGAACGCAGAGGCCGAGCGGCATCACCTGAGCGCCGAAGGAGGAGATCCCGGTCCCCCAGGGATCGGCGTCATCCGAGGGACCGAGATATGCCCATCTGCCGAGCCGAGTTCCTCCAGTTTCAGGAAACCGTACTGCAGGCCCTCAATCTCCGACAGAACGCCCAGAATGCTCAGAGGGTTCCGACGCCCCCCAGGGATCCCAGTCCTCGGCGCCGAACCCGGAGTCCTTCCCCGACTCCCAGCCGACAGCAGCGGCAACAGAGCCCTCGGCGGTCCCAGGAGTACCGGCGCCGCAGTCCACGCTCCCCTTCTTATGGAGAGGAGTCCGGGGGGTCGTACGACTACCAGCGGAGGGACGACGCCCTCATCCGCCGTATCTATGAGGTGGAAAGGCGTATCGGCCGCATGGACAGGGAGGAAGAGTCCCGAGCAGGAACCTTCCGTCCCAGCCGACCTCCCTTCTCGCGGTCGATCATGGAGGCCCACATACCGAGGAGTTTCAAACCGCCGCAGTTTGAAACATACTCTGGGGAATCCGACCCGGTCGACCACGTCGAGAGCTTCAAGACCCTGATGCTGATCCACCAAGCTTTCGACGCGGTGCTCTGCAGGACCTTCCCTGCCACCCTCCGGGGGTCGGCGCGGGAATGGTATTCTAGGCTCGCCCCCTCGTCCATCTTCTCATTCGAACAGTTTGAGACACTGTTCATTACTCACTTCGTGAGTAGCCGACGAGCCGAGAAGACGAGTCTTTCCTTGCTAAACCTGCGGCAGGAGAAGCAAGAAAAGTTGCGGGACTATGTGAAAAGGTTTACCGCGGAAGTCAGGTCAATTGCTTCCTTGGACCAGTCCGTGGCTACCGTGGCGTTCCAGTCGAACGTCCTTAACGCCAACCTCCGATCATCCCTGGCCAAGAAGCCCCCGCATGACTTCGCCGACCTCCTCCTGAGGTGCGAGAAGTACATCCGGACGGAGGAGGCCGAAGCCCTTCCGAGCTTCGGGGGCACCGCCGCGGGGTCAAAGAGGAAGGCGACAGGAGAAGAAGGGTCCAAGAAAGCTCAGAAGGACATGGGCGGTCAGCGCCGCCCTCCCCCCAGGTTCGAGAAGTTCACTCCCCTCACCACTAATGTCTCTACTATCCTCATGGAGGTAGAGAAGGAGGGAATCATCCCTCCAGCCCCGAGGATGCACACTCAGGCGAAGAGGAGGAACAAAGATAAGTGGTGTCGTTACCACCGAGACCATGGGCACGACACGAACGACTGCCGAGCTCTGAGAGATGAGATCGAAGCACTCATTCGGAGGGGGCAGTTGGCCAAGTTCGTGAAAGCTAACGATCGAACAGATCGGAACTCACCTCCCCCTCGGGGGGCTAACAAGCGCTCCGAGCGGCGCGAGGAGACACCCGAGTTCGAAGAAGAACGGGTTTTGCACTTGATCCACGGAGGCCCCATGGGGGGCTCCTCTAATTCCTCCCGGAAGGCCTTCGTCCGAGAGGTCAACTCGGTCCATAGTGCCCCTCCCCCGAAAGGTCTCGGCGTCCCTGTGTCTTTCTCCGATGCCGACCTCGAAGGAGTCCGAACCCCCCATTGCGACGCCCTCGTCATCGACCTCCGCATGGCCAATTTCAAGGTGCAGAGGATTTTGGTGGACAATGGGAGTTCGGTCAACATCCTGTTCCTCTCGGCCTTTCAAGGCCTGCAGCTGTCCCGGGACCGTCTTAAGCCGGCCGGTTATACTCTCCACGGGTTCACGGGGGTCCCGGTAACCATCGAAGGGGTGATAACCCTAGACGTTACTGCGGGGAGCACCCCTACTACCCGGACCGAGCCGATGGACTTCATGGTCGTCGACGTCCCGGCAGCATACAATGTCATCCTAGGCCGTCCCGGCCTAGCCGCTCTGGAGGCTGTCCCCTCGGCATACCACTTGAAGATGAAATTCCCCACTCGCTCGGGAGTAGGGGAAGTCAGGGGAAGCCAGGAAACAGCTCGGAAGTGCTACATGACTTCCACCGGGGGACCAGTGCTCTCGCTCGAGACACTAGAGATCCCCGAGCTGAAGGCCCGTCCGACGTCCGAGCCGGCGGACGAGTTAGAAGAAGTACTCTTCTCCGACGAGGATCCGAGCCGAAAATTCCTCGTCAGCAAGTCGTTGCCGACAGTGCTGTTCTCCGACTTGGTGAGGTGCATCCGGGATAACCGCGACCTATTTGCTTGGTCGGCCGCGGATATGCCCGGCATCTCCGAGGACTTGCTCGTCCACCGCCTAAGCGTCGAACCGGGGTGCAAACCGGTTCAGCAGAAGAGGCGAAAGTTTGCTCCCGAACGACAGCAGGCAATCAAGGAGGAAGTGGATAAGCTGCTGAAAGCCAAGTTCATCCAGGAGGTAAATTATCCCGAGTGGCTGTCGAATGTCGTAATGGTCAAGAAGTCTAATGGCTCGTGGAGGATATGCATCGACTTCACCGACCTCAACAAGGCGTGTCCGAAGGATCCCTTCCCTCTCCCGAACATCGACACCCTTATCGACGCCACCTCGGGCCATGAGCTCCTCAGCTTCATGGATGCCTTCTCGAGGTACAATCAAATCCGGATGTTCCCTCCGGACATCCCGAAGACCTCCTTCGTCACCGACCAAGGCCTCTACTGCTACCGAGTGATGCCGTTCGGTTTGAAGAACGCGGGCGCCACCTACCAGCGCCTCGTCAACAAGGTTTTCCAACATCAGATCGGCCGAAACATGGAGGTGTACGTTGATGACATGCTCGTCAAGAGCATCCGCGGCACTGACCACGTAGCCGACCTCCAGGAGGCCTTCGGCGTGTTGAGGAAGTACAACATGCGGCTAAACCCGAACAAATGTGCGTTCGGAGTCTCCTCTGGCAAGTTCCTCGGTTTCATGGTGAGCCAGCGGGGAATTGAGGCTAACCCCGAGAAGATTAGAGCCATATTAGACATGGCCCCGCCTCGGAACGTCAAGGAGGTGCAGAAGCTCACCGGTCGGCTCGCAGCCATCGGCCGGTTCCTCTCCAAGTCAGGGGAAAAGTGCCCCCCCTTCTTCAAAGCACTCCGGGGGACTAAAGGATTTGAATGGGGCCAAGCACAGCAAGAATCGTTCGACCAGCTGAAAGCCTATCTGGTGAACCCCCCTCTGCTCAATAAGCCAGTCCCGGGCGAGCCCCTCTTCATCTACTTGGCCGCTTCCGAGCAGACCCTGAGCTCAGTCTTGGTAAGAGAAGAGGACCGGACCCAAAGGCCCATTTACTACGTGAGCAAGGTGCTTCGGGACGCCGAGCTCCGCTATCCGAGGATAGAGAAGATAGCCTACGCTCTGGTCATGGCAGCAAGAAAGCTTCGGCCCTACTTCCAATCTCACTCGGTCGTCGTCCTCACCGATCAGCCCCTCAAGCAAGTCCTCCACAAGCCCGAAACCTCGGGCCGGCTGATGAAGTGGTCCATAGAGCTAAGTCAGCATGACATCTCCTATCAGCCTCGGACGACAATTAAGGCACAGGCTCTCGCCGATTTCATTGTAGAGTCCACCATCCCTGAGGTCGGCCACGTCCCAGATGGGCCCCCCATTTGGACAGTCTTCGTGGACGGATCCTCTTGCAGTGAAGGAAGCGGCGCCGGCATTATTCTGAACGGCCCTGACAACTTCGTCCTGCAGTATGCGATCCGCATGAACTTCAAGGCCTCGAACAACGAGGCGGAGTATGAGGCTCTCATAGCTGGTCTCGGACTCGCCCGAAGTGCTGGGGCGCAGCGCCTCCGGATTCACAGTGATTCCCAGCTAGTCGTGAACCAGGTCTTGGGCGAATATGAGGCCCGAGACGAGCGAATGGCGAAGTACCTCGCCAAAGTCCGGGAACTCATGAGCCGGTTCGAAGAAGCCATCATCCAACGGGTCCCCCGGGAGGAGAACTCACAAGCTGATGCTCTCTCCAAGTTGGCCTCGTCTTCTCTACAAGGTCTCGAGCAGACCGTACTGATTGAAGTCCTCTCTAAACCGAGCATCGAAGACGAGACACCTAGCTCGGTGGAGTCATTGCCGGTCATGCTGCAGGACGATTGGAGGAAGCCACTGGTAGAATTCTTAAGGGATGGAGTTCTGCCCTCAGATCCCAAAGAAGCACGCCGAGTCAGAACTCGGGCCGAGCGCTATGTTTTGATCGAGGGCATCTTATACAAACGCTCCTTCTCTCAAATAGATGGCCGACCTTACCTAAGGTGCCTCTCTCCGGATCAGGCCGAATATGCCCTACAGGAGCTTCATGAAGGCATCGGAGGGGCGCACTCCGGATTTAGGTCTTTGGCCCGGAAAGCTTTGAACTATGGGTACTTCTGGCCGACCCTTCTTCGAGATGCCGAGCGGCACGTTCGGCAATGCAGCTCCTGCCAGAGACACTCCAACATCCGACGTCTCCCCCAGGCCAACCTCACCTCCCTATCGAGCCCTGTCCCCTTCGCGATGTGGGGAATGGACTTACTAGGGCCTTTCCCGCCGGCTCCGGGTCAGCTCAAGTTTTTAGTCGTCGCCATCGACTACTTCTCGAAGTGGGTCGAGGCCGAGCCCCTCGCCAAGATAACCGAGAGCAAAGTGGTGCAGTTCTTCTGGAAGAACATCATATGCAGATTCGGCATCCCCCGCGTCCTCGTGACGGACAATGGGACTCAGTTCACTGGCACAGCATTCCGAGCCCTATGTGACGACCTCGTCATTCAACAGTGCTTCTCGTCCGTCTCACACCCTCAGTCGAACGGACAGGCCGAGAACGCTAACAAGCAGATCCTCGCGGGAATCAAGAAGAGGTTGGACAAGTGCTCCAAAGGATTGTGGGTCGACCAACTCCCTAATGTGTTGTGGAACTACCGCACAAGCCAGCGGACGCCCACCGGAGAGTCCCCTTTCAGCCTTACTTATGGGGCCGAGGCCGTGATATCCCTCGAGGTCGGAATACCTTCCCCTCGGCTCATAGCCTATGACGAAGCGCAGAATGCCAGGGACCTCAGAGGAAACTTGGACCTGATAGATGAACTCAGGGAAAGGGCATCGATTCGGCAACTGAATTACAGAAGGAGGATCGAGCTAGCATACAACAAGAAGGTCCGACCCGCCAAACTTAAGCAAGGAGATTTGGTATTGAGAAAGCTAGCCATATCCCTCCCCAGTCAGAGGAGCAAACTAGCTTCGAACTGGGAAGGGCCGTACCGGATCACAAAGGTTGTTCGGCCTGGAGCATACCGAATTGAAGACATGGATGGCAAAGAGCTTCCGAGGACCTGGAATGCCGACCACCTCCTGAAATACCAAGAGAGCGCTCCGGCGCCCCTCTAAGTAATCCGAGGTGTCGAACCATTCCTCTCCTCTAACTTGTAACCTGTCCCATGAATTGTACTATGTAAAACGGTTCGCCGTCAAATATCAATAAAGAAAAGTTCTATCATGTTTGTGAATTTGCATGTTTCTCTCCCCTCTTATTTAACCAATGGTTCGGAGTCCAACACTCGGCTCGACTTTACCTCCTCGGCTCGTCTCCGGACAAGCCAGGGGTAGATCGCCGTTCGGAACTGCTCCCACAGCCGTTGAACTATACCGATGGTTCGGAGTCCAACACTCGGCTCGACTTTACCTCCTCGGCTCGTCTCCGGACAAGCCAGGGGTAGATCGCCGTTCGGAACTGCTCCCACAGCCGTTGAACTACACCAATGGTTCGGAGTCCAACACTCGGCTCGACTTTACCTCCTCGGCTCGTCTCCGGACGAACCAGGGGTAGATCGCCGTTCGGAATTGCTCCCACAGCCGTTGAACTATACCGATGGTTCGGAGTCCAACACTCGGCTCGACTTTACCTCCTCGGCTCGTCTCCGGACGAACCAGGGGTAGATCGCCGTTCGGAATTGCTCCTACACCCGTCGAGCTCCAGCGATGGTCCCGGGGTCCAACACTTGGTTCCTAGTCCATCTAAACTACTCCGGTAGGTCGATGTCGGACCTTCGTTCGGACACAAAAGACCGAACACTTCTAACTACTAGCCGAAGACCGAAGACCCACAAACTCGGTCGGCTTCCGAGCAAGTGGCTTCCCGAGCGTGTAAATGGGGAAAACGCACTTTCCCCTCAACTTTCGTACGTGATCTCGATCAGACGGCTCAGATCAAGCCACCTGCGCAAAACGACAAGATAACGTTTTCTTGGGAACTGAGCCGCCTCGAGATTCGCGCCTACGTTCGACGGCTCAGATCTCGCCACCTACTCTAAAGCGACAAAATAACGCTTTTTTGGGTACAGAGCCTTGCCGTACCGTGTCAGATCCACTAAATGACAAAGAGCCGCACCCCTGGAGATCCATTCGGCTAAACAGACGCGCTCGGCTCAAAGATCTTGGCACGACCGATACGGTTACAAGCAAGGACAAACATACAAAGCAACGAAAGGGAATTTTATTAATTGTCGGCACATAATACAAAACATTCCATTACAAAGTGTTGGCAAACAAAACACACAATGCCCGACCCACTGCACTTGTCTCTCATACAAAAACATCCTCACTAAACTGTTCGTCCTCCTCGGCAGACGACTCCTCCTTCTCCCCCCGGAGCCTCGCCATCACACCGCGCAGATGCCACATCTCTGAGAGCAGGTCATCCCGCTCGGCGACGATCTTCGACTGAATGTGCCGAATGCTTTTGACCCGAAGAGCTTTATTGAATGCGGTCTGCGAGTCTTCATCCTCCCGTGCGAAGCTCAGTTCGACGATCTTATTCTCCAAGCGTTGGATCTCGGCTTCCCGGAGACCGAGGACCAACGAAAGGTGGTCCCACTCACTCTCGGCTCGGCGTAACTTCATGTCAGCACTCCTAGGGCTCAGAACCACTGTTCCAGAGGTGGCCTCGGATTCAGAGTCATCATTCGAACACTCGGAGTCCGAGCCATGGATCGTCACAACGAGCTGAAAAGAAGGGAAAGCAAATAACACGGTTTCAATACACTGCCGGAGTCTAACACTTGAAAATTTTTTAATGGAGACTATTCGCATTCAGACATAATAGTGTTACAGACGGTCGACCGACCCCACAACTAAGTTGTTACAACAATCAACAAAAATAGAAAAACGACAGAATCAGAGCCTCTTCGGAAGGGGAATGCTTCGGTTTAGGGAAACACGAGGACGGCGAGGCCTGCCCTCCGAGCCCGACCCTAAACCTACGAAGCGCGATCCCCCTTCGCTACTAGCTCTAACGGCGACGCCGGCCGAAGCCCCGCTCGACGAGGCTGCCGCGCCACTCTGAGCGTCGGCTGGACTCCCCCTGGTCAACGGCGAGCGCATCGCAAGTTCGTGAAACGTAATCCCCCTCTCGCTCTCTTCGCGAGTGCACGAAATGCTGCGAACGTTGGCCCTGACCGGTGCCGGCTTGAGCGACGCGATCTCTTCCTCCAGTTCGATAATCCTATCCCTCAAGACGTCGTCCTTCGCCAACTTCTTCGGTCGAGGGGCTATCAACGAACCCGAGGCATCGGCGTTATCAGTCGCGAGCCGTCAGTAGTGGGTCACTTCAATCCCCCTATCTATTGTGATCCTTCTGAGCCTATCGACTTCGGCCGATAACCTCTTGCGCTCGGTTGACGCTTTCTCCAGTTCGGAAGCCTGCTTCTCCCACTCCGCCGAACGCTCTTTTTCCGCTAGCTCCAAGTATTGAACCTCGGCCAAAAGGTCGTCATTCTTCTGCTCGGCGGCGGTAAGCTCCCTACGGAGGTTCTCAACTTCGCCTTCGGGATAGGGGGCTGAAGAGCGCTTCCGGTACTGGTACAGCTCGCGACCATACCTCCGCAGAGCCGCCTTCGTATCCTCCAGCCTGCCGAGCAGGAGATATCGCTTATACCGGCTCTGAGAGAGCTCGTCCTTCGTTTTCACCAGTTCCTGCCGAAGGTATTCAGCCTCCGTGATCGGACCGAATCTCACCTGAAATGCAGAGATAAATTCGAGGCCCAACACTTGGAGAAAGTTACGCCAAAACAAACACTAAGTCCGAGACTCAACACTTGGGCAAATTTTGGCCAAACAAAACATTTTTTCATTCAAAATTCGAAGAGTTCTACAACAGCGGTGGCCAGTCCGCAGTTAGGCTTACAAAAACAAAAAAAGAGAGAAAAGAAGACAACCGAGTCAGGGATCGACCTTTTTGTCATTCGGGTCCGTCGACCCCTCGGCCTTGTCCTTGCCCTCGCCTCCGCCACCTCCTTCGCTCCAGCTCTCCTCCTCGGAGTCGTCTTCCTTCTCCTCCTCGGCTGCGGCCTTCCACGGGTCCTCGACGGGTTCCGTCTCCCCCTCGGGGCCGATCAACCCCTCGGGGACAACCTCCTCACCTTCCACGAGGTCATAGAAGTTGTAGGAGGACGTGTCGAAGCCCGGGTTCTTGGCGACCACATGTTGCAAGGCACGGCCGTAGGCGTCCAGCATGTTCTGGATCATGTGCATCGCGGCCTCCTCCTGCACGGCTTTCTTCACCCTCTTCACCTTCCTGAGGTGTTTTGCCTTGATCTTCTCGGCCCTCTTCCGAGCGTCCTCCGCCTCCGACCGAGCTTTGGCCAGCTCCTCCCTCAGGTCGGCAGCCTCCTTCACCGACGCCTCGAGCTTGGCCGCCGAATCCTTCAGCTCGGAGACCTCCTTCTCCGAGGCCTCGAGCTTGGCCGCCGTATCCTTTGACAGCTGAACAGCATCGGCCAGCTGCTTCTCCAGCCCCTCCACTTCGGCAGCCCTCTTCGTCGAAAGAAGCAACCCGGAATCGAGCCGCTTCGCGACCTTGACGCGTTCCACCCTCTCCTTCTCCTTCTCCTGATCCTTCCTCGCCATCTCCTCGACCAGGAAATTGAAGTGGCAGATGGTCTGAAAAAGAACAACAGAGTTACAATCCGAATCAAAGAACTTAGAAAATTTTCTAAGGAAGAAATTCAGATGAAGAAGAAATCAGCCTACTTACCGACATGGTATCCCGGGCGATCTGCATCACGGCGTCCCCTGCCATCCCGGCCTTCAAGGTCGCTCGATCCTTCGGGGTCGGCAAGTGCCTTATCGCCTCCATGCAGATGTTCCTATCGCCCAGGAAACCATCGGCGTTCATCACCTGCCAGTCGGGGACGAAGATCTGCTTGTGACGCTCGGTTAAGATCTTCTCCGCCTCGGCAGTGAGGGGCAGAACCGGCATGGACAGCGCATCCTTCACCCCGAACACGCCGCTCGACGAACCCGGAGCGTCCGTCCCCGGGGTCTGCACAGGCGCATCCGAGGCAGGGGGATCGGAGACAATGGCCTCCCCCTGCTCGGGGACCACGACCTTCGTCGGAGAGACAAGGACCTCAATCTCCCCCTCCTTGAGGACCGCGACCTTCGGTTGGTCGGCAGTCTTTGCGACCGAGGGCTTCTTCGGAGCCCGGCTGTCCTGAGGCGCTGCCGACGGCCTCTTCTTCTTCTCCTGCTCTGCCCGGCCCTTCGCCACCAGAGCCTTGTAATCAAGCTTCATTGTCTCTGCAAAAACCGGATGGAAAAACTTAGAGAATTTTTCATGAACTTTAAACAAGGAGTATAAATACCAGATGCGTACGAGGGTCGATCGGACTGAGACCCCCACGGAACAGATGCTCCTCCGTAATATCCTTCCAGCTTAGCGCTGGCAGGGCGAGAAGCTTCCTCTGGACCTCAGCCTCCTCAGTATTCAGCGGGGCGTCCTTCCTTGTACGCTTGGGCAGGCCGTCTTTCGCCCAAACTGTCGGTATCACCCACGGCGTCAGATTTCGGACGAGGAAGTATTTATCCTTCCAATGTTTGATCGAGTCCGGGTTCTCGATCAACTTAACTCCCGTCCGAGGAGAAAGGAAAAACCTCTGCTCCTCACGCCTCGGCTGGCAAGGTCGGAATAGACTCCGAAAGAGGAACATAGTCGGCTTGGCGTCGATCTCTTGACATCGGAGAAGGAACGCCACGACATGCCTCCAAGTGTTCGGCATCAGTTGGGCAGGACTCAGACCGTACCAGACCAAGACTTCGACCACGAACGGGTGTAGGGGAAACCGGAGCCCGGCGATGAGGGAATCGACCGGGAAGACGCATATGTCCGGCGAGGACTTTGTGTTAGCTCGGAACCCCGGCCCAGGAAGAAGCAGCGCATACTCGAGCGGGATCCGGAAACCCTCTCGGATCATGCGGAGATCGGCCTCGGTGAGAGTCGAGATCCTGTGGTCGACCTCGGACAGCTCCCTAGGCTCGTTCTCCTCCACCAGTTTTGCCGTACCTTGAGTGACCCTCTCCAAGGCATCCTCGGCGTAATCCCGGACGCCTCCCACGGTCGATACGGCGATGAGTTGCCGACCGAATGCCCCCGCTCTCTTCGGCGTTTCCACTATTGTGATCACGGCTTTACCCTTTCGGGACTCCGCCGCGACTTCCTCGGGCACTTCGGCCACTTCACCCTCTTTATCCGGACGAACAACTTCTTGCTCGCTCGGCTCCATTACTCCCTTCCCTTTATCCCCTCGGCCAACGGCTTGCTCCGAGGCGGGGGTCTCAGCCGAAATCTTAACCATGTTTTCCTAAAAAGAGAAGGGAAAGAAACTGACCTTGAAGTGACAGGTGCGGTCGGAAAGTTCGCCGGAGCTAAGAACACTACCGCGACAGCTAGCAACGCCACCAAGGGAGCTAAAAACTGCGAAGCAAAGTAAGAACGGAAGAGAGAGAGTAAAAGTGAAAAGTGAAGACTTGGTCTTGGGGGGGTGAAGATTTATAGTAAAATTGGAACGTCCCTTGGACTTCCAATGAAACTTCGCGACTTTTGGGCTACTCTCGAAATGTCACGAAGGCCCATCACCACTACTCCTCTCACCAAGATCCAAATCCGAGCTACGAGCGACCCAAACACTCCGACAGCAGGGTCCGGTCGGGATCCGAGCAAGTGCCTTCCCGAGCTGGTAAACGGGGAAAACTCACTTTCCCCTCAACTTTCGCGCCCGATCTCGATCAGACGGCTCAGATCTCGCCAAGAGCACTAAACGACAAGATAGTGTTTTCTTGGGGACTGCGCCCGTCTTGAGATGCGCGCCACCATCCAGCGGCCCAAGGCGCGCCACGTCGCTCGGACGATTGAACCTTCGGACGCCTCACCTATGCCTAAAGGAACCTGGAAAAATTTTGATTCAGTGTTGAGGCGCCGCCTTCGGCTAGCGCCCCCCAGGTCCCGTTCATCAGTCGGTATTCCACCGACCACGGGCCCCGGTCGGGAATAGATCAGCGCTCCTCTCATCTCTAACTCCCCCGGGCTGACATCCAACAGAAGCCATCAGCCCGGAAGGAAGACAGAGATGAGAGAAGGCCCATCAACACTCAGAGAACAGGAGAAACACGCCGTTCCGAGCCAGTTGTTTACAACTGGAAGGCGCGGCTTGTCAGAGGACTCCAACCACAGTGCCTTCACAGTTGCAAACAACAGGCTCGGACGGCCCAGAAGCCCGAGCTGCAACTCATGATAGAGAAGCGCGCCATCCCGAGCTAGTTGGTTGCAACTGGAAGGATCAGTTTGTCAGGGGACTCTGACAGCGGCGCCTTCACAGTTGCAACAAACGGACTCGGACGGCCCGGAGATCGGCATCGGACATGGATCGTCACTCTCCCACCAAGACCTCCGCCTACTTCGGCACTCACTTCGGAGCAACCAAGGAAGGCAGAAGATCTTGGTGAGAGAACGACCACCCGTCCTCCCGAGACGGTCCATCCCTCGGATCCGGACTATGGTCGTCACCACTCTTGCCTTATTCTCCCCCGCTCCTGACATCCACTTAGGGACCGTCCGGAACGGGATAAGATAAAGGTAAGAGAGCGACCACCCGTCCTTCAGAGATAACTCATCCCCCGGTTTCGGACTACGGTCGTCACCACTACTACCTCGTTCCCCCTCGCTCCTGACATCCACTTGGGGGCCGTCAGGAACAAAGGGAAAACCAGGCAGAAGAGCGACCACCTCTCCGAACCTCAAGAGAGAAGCTACCCAAGGCAGATGCCTCCGAGGTCTGAAACTCAATTTGGTTGTGACTCAATTCAGGTTTTCCTCGGATCCACAAATTCTATCTGTTTCCCCCCACACCGAAATCAGCGGCAACATTAACTAAAGTATATCAATAAGTATATATCAGGTAAGGATATCAAGTAAGTATATCAATGAAGTAAATTAGTGAAGGATATCAGGTAAGATCCTTCAATTAATTATGTAGTGGATTTTTTTAGAATATTAACTTCTCAATATCAAGAGAAGCATTTGTAGCTTATGTGTCAAATACAAAAATCAAGAATCAAAGCAAAAGAACTATAATACAGAGATCTTCTTGGACATATTAGCAAAATTAATCCTGATGCTTATTCTGGACACAAGAATTAATAGGATTGGTGGAAGAAATTTATAATTAGTTTGTACATTATAAATTAGTATGACATATTAGCAAAATTAATCCTGATGCTTATTCTGGACACAAGAATTAATAGGAATGGTGGAAGAAATTTATAATTAGTTTGTACATTATAAATTAGTATGACATATGAATACTTATTCTATGTCCATTGCTATATGACATATGACATACTGATGCTTATGTATGCTTACTCTATGTCCATTGCTATATGACATATGACATACTGATGCTTATGTATGCTTATTCTATGTCCATTGCTATATGACATATGTGTAGTCAGTTTTGGAATTTTATTAATACAAAATATATAAGCACACAAAATTTACAAAATATATAAGCACACAAAATATATAAGCACCAAAAAGTTCTTTTCTTCTATGTCTTCAGAAGTTCTTTGTCTTCAGAACATCCAAAAAATTCCTTTTTGCATCAGAAGACATATGCAATGCAATTTGGTTTAAGATACATATGCAGATACCCATATCTATCAGAATCAAGTGAAAATCTTGTATGCCTTCTTCTAAATCGTCTATGTCTTCTTAATCAGATATATATATATAGATGCTCTAAATCTTGTATGCCTTCTAAATCTTCTATGTCTTCTAAATCAGATATATATATATATATATAGATGCTCTAAATCTTGTATGTCTTCTATCTTCTATGTCTTCTAAATCAGATACATATATATATTTTTTCTTTACTGAGTTGAAGTGTGTATATGCCGGATATATGAAGATGAACTTTATTGAATTGAAAGCAGGATATACTTATAGCATTGTAAAACTACACAATTTGTATAGAAAACATGATTAAATTACCGTAAAGCATAAACACATACTACTCTATAGACTCCTTTCTCCATTCACCATTCTCCATTCTCCAAACAGACTAAACTACACAATTTGTATGGCATGAAACTACACAATCAAGTCAAATATAAACTCCTTTCGCCATTCTCCATTCTCCATTCTCCCAAAAAAAAAAAAAAAAAAACCCAAATTAAAATGGAGAACAATTTTTACCTGATGAAGAAGAAGTCGTCGATGAACAAGAACCCGATGAACAATAAGAAGATCCCGATCAACAAAAAGAAGGAGCAACAATCTGTTGAAGAACCAGCAATTCCAAGAACAACAACTGGTTGAAGATATTAAAGAAATTGAAGCACCAGTAATCCCAAGAACACTGTCCATATCGAAGAAATTGAAGAAAAAAAGCTGTCGATTTAAATAGCGGGAAGAAAACTTATTGTTAAAAATCTCCTTTATCTCCGGCATGAAGAGAGGACGACCTTTGGCGAGCGAAAATCAAATCGCCAGATTTGACGAGCGGATCGCGAGCGGATTTGATTTCGCCAAGATGGCGATCGAAATGGCGAGGCCGTTGGAATCTTGTTTTGGGAGATTTTCGTTATTCTAGCAAAATTGGGAATTTGGCGATTGCTGTTGGAGATGGTCTTAAAAGATAATTTAGGAAAGAAATATGACAATCTAGATAGATTACTTTAATAAAAGGTATTGGCTCCCCATAAATAAATATTAGTGGCGTAGAATAAATTTTCAATACTTTACAACTAAACATGACTAGTATTATACACGTGCGTTACATGTGGGGAAAATGGGGAGGGAGGAATGAAAAGGAAAAAAAAAATTTACCAACACGTACGTGACACGGGTTGGTAGAATGACAAATATTTACAAATAACACTAAGGACTTCTGCCATTATAATATTATATTAAAGATAAATGAAGAGCATGCAAATTATTTTTATAGAAATATTACTGTCATCCGAACATGTGAATTTTTTAAAACTTTTAAATAGAATAATTTTCACATATTTTATTTGCAACGTAACATATGAAAATGAAATTATAAACTATAGAATTCTTTAAGGTCAGAATTATACAAATTGATTACTCATAAGAAACAGCCGTTTCTTCGAACATCGGCTCCTTCTGACTCACATAAATATTCGTTTTTTCGCTTTGATCTCGTAGAAATGGAGATGTCCTTTCCGTATGCATATTTAATGGGTTTGGATCCGAAAGTGACACAACAAAATCTTTAGTGGATTTAAACAAGTCTATATTTCTTACAATATGGCCCTTATTAGGAGAAAACTACCCAAATCCGACCCGTTACCACCACCCTCTAATTTCCTTTCCCTGCTGCTGCTCTCAACTCACCTCCTTCACCGTCGTCCTCATCATTCTCCCCTCTTCTCCAATTGCTATCAAAATTCCACCACCAAATTCAAAATTCAAAAACCTAAATCCCCCCTAAATCCCAAATCTTAATCAAATCCTTGATCCTCTTCCAAAATTCAAATCAATTTTTAGCAGATCCAAATGGAGACTCTAGCAACCGCCATGAAGAACGAGAGACGATGGCGGTCCCAATCCTCATATTCTTCTCAGTCCAGCAAAGCCCCCGCCATCATGGCCTTCTTGTCTTGCCTCGCCTGGCTCTACGTTACCGGCCGGTACTCTCTTTCTTCGAATCCTCTGATTTTTTGAACTTTTTGGATTTTGGATCTTTTTTTTTCTTTCCAAATTTCAGATTGTGGCAAGATGCGGAGAATCGGATGGTGCTATCAGATCTACTTCATAAGAATGCGGCAAATGTATGTATCTGTTTCTAATTTGTATAAAGTCGAAAACTTTTTGTGAATCTATGCTAATTTAATATTTTTATTTATTTATGTGTATTTCGTAGAGGCCGAAGGTTTTTACGGTGGAGGACAAGCTTATGAATCTTGGATGCAAGTAATTGGTTTGATTTTTTTTTGGGTAATGAGGGTTTTTGTGGGGAATTGATTTTTTTTTTTTGATGTGTGAATTTAGGGTTTGGGATGTAGGGAAATAGGGAGGAAGATTGTCGAAGCTGAGATGGACTTGACGCTGGCGAAGAGTCAGGGGTACTTGAGAAGGGAGAATGTGAGTTTGTCGGAGAAGAAGTTTCTTGCGGTGGTTGGAGTTTATACTGGGTTTGGGAGTCATCTTACGAGGAATGTGTTCAGAGGGTCTTGGATGCCAAGTGGTTAGTTATGGTTTTATACGAGTGAAATTTATCATTGTAAAAGTAGAAATCGCGGATGCATGTATAAGGGTGTGGATATGAGACAGCAATTTCGTAAAATGTAGCACATGGACATGACCTTAATATTATATATCGCATATGTTATTTAAACCAAGTGACATTAAACCATGGTATGAAGTTTCAGTATTGGTATCGGTATTGGCTACCGTACATATTGGAAGTATCAGCAGGCAAATTTTAAACCTTTATTGGCCAAGGCATATTGGCTGAGATCTGATACCGTGCATCAATAATATAATTTTCAGATATATAGTCAAAACAAGAGGTCTATGTACCTCAAAGGAGAATGCAATTTTCTATAGCAAATCTATCATCTTTTCTCGTAATTCGACCTAAAAACCCACAAGAATATGTGTTTTATTATTGTAGCAAGTCAGCTCTCTTATCCGGTAATTTTATTGACCAAGAATTTTGTGATAACTAAGAAAGAGTTGACGTTGGTCAACCGCCGATTGTAAAGTTTCGTATATTTAATGATTGTAATCCATAGCCAACCCCATTCTTATAAAAGAAGACTTCGATGATGATGGTGCTGGTTTATGTGTATTTTGCACTTTTAAATGCAACTGGAGGTCATTCCAATCGCGAAAACCTATAGGACCGGTATTAGGATAGCTTGATTTACATTGTTGACCTGACATTTTGAGTAAGCATTTGAATAACGGATTCGTGACAGAAACCGTGTTTCTCCGTTTGAATGAGATTCCATAGGGATTATTTACTTATGAAATATGTATTGTTTAGGACTTAAATATTTACTATGATTTTTAGATTTGGTTAATTTATATAAAATACCCTGATTTTCCACACATTTTAGTTCTAAAATCTTGATGCGTTCATTTTAGTGATAAACATCGTTGTGTTTTTTAGTCTCCATAAAGTGAAGTTAGTGTATGATGGTGATGGTAATTGAAGTGGAGGTGGGAATGGTGAGGATGAAAGAGAAGGCTGAGAATATAATGGCCTTCAAATTTCATATGGAGGGCAAAAATGTCTTTATGCTACATGGATGCAAAAATTCCTTTATATTCATTAGGAAGACTAACGAAAGGATCAATTAGTAGAAAATAGACTTTTAAGGTCATTGTTAATAAAGAAAAATATGTAGGTATTCAAAACCAGAACAAATGAAACTTTGAAGTATTTGGAATAAACTATCCTTAAAAATTTAGACAGACCTAGAGCTTATATATAAGAGTTGTCCATATACGACCTTATCTCCATCCATACATGAGAGCCTTATTTATGAAGTTGCAGTTTGGACACTCAAATAATGGATTAACTCTGTGTTGCACAATTGATGCGTGCTAGTAATTAAGGCATTGTAGTGGTTCATTCATCTGTACTAGTCTTCATGCTAAAGTCACTTGATGGTTGTATTGAGTTGTCTGTTTCTTCCTCATGTTTCGCATTTCTATGGTTTAGTTTCTAAGTGAGAACCAGGAACCTTATTATATTATATTTACTCCTTGTGTACATGATAATGATCATGTGGAAGAATGAAGACCCGAAACTGTTCTACTATGATTCAGAATTACAACTCTTTTCCCTTCATCTTCTTGTTCTTTAATTTGGTTGTTACCTCTGGTGTTACTTAGATAGTGTTCTTTTTCTCCTCTTATAAGCGATTTACCTCTTGTAAGAGGTGGTCCACCTCTTACAAGAGTTGTTTTAGCGTTCTTTTTTTACCTCTTATAAGCAATTTTCCCCAAAATCGCTTATAAGCGTAAAAGGCTTCTAGCTTCTTTTAAATTCTTATAAGCCTTCTATCACTTAAAAAGTCTATATTACCCCAAAGTCTATATTATAATTGTTACTAATTTCAATATCAAATTTCTGCATTCTCTTGCACAAAGTAAGACCTCAATGAATCTTGTTTGTTAAAATTATTAGTGCTTGCAACATTTACCGATAGGAAGTCAGGAATAGTAATTCTGTAGAGAAAATGTATCAGGAGATATATATAGTGAAATCATTGGACCGTGGATGGATAAATTGTGTCTTTAAAAAAACAAAGTCTTTAGTGACAACATTTACCAATCATTTTGTTTAGCTGCCTCCATCTTTAGTGACAGATGCATATTCTTAAGCCCTTTCACTACTTGTAAATTTCTTTTTATTTTTTTAAAGTTTTGTTTTCTTGTGTTTCTATTACACTGATTTGTGAATTTAACTTGCCATTAAACTAGTTTATATATTAGTAATTTGAGCTTATCTTTTCTTGTCCTTCATCCCATTATTTTTATACTTTGGGGTAATATAGGCTCTTGTAAGAGGTGAAAAAAGATCAGAAATCTCTTATAAGAGGTTCTTATATGAGGTTATTTTTATATAAAAAGAACACCTCGAAAGAGGCTCTTACTGTAAATCTCTTATAAGAGGTACCTCCTATAAGAGGCAAAAAAAAGAACAGTACCTTAGGCTTCTCAACTCAGAAACTAATCATTTTTCAAACTATGATTGATGGGTGTAGATTAATAAAGATCGTTATATTGCAGGTGATGCTTTGAGAAAGCTTGAGGAAAGAGGGGTGGTCATTCGCTTTGTTGTTGGTCGAAGGTGCTTTGTCAAACAATTGACCTCAACCTTTTTCTTTAGTCATGTTTTCCAACTGTTATTTTTGTCTCTCCCTCTCTCTCTCTCTCTCTCTCCCTACATGCATATATTTGTGTCTCTGTGTGTATATATACTATGTATATGTCATGTATGCTAAGTGCCGTAGTCACTCTTAGATATAAATCTGATTTTTTGGAAATTTTCAGTGCTAATCGTGGAGATAGCTTAGATTGTAATATTGATGAAGAGAATCTGCGCACAAAGGATTTCTTGATTCTCGTAAGTATCAAAATTTTTATTGGGACACATCCTTTGAAGAAATGCCAGTTGAAATTTTGTTATATATGATTGCAGTTGAAGCTCCTATTTTGTTTTATTTTTTGTTTCTCTAGTCACTGTTTTATCATTCCTTTACTCCTTCGGTTGGTATCTGTTTTGTAACGATTTTCACAATATGGGTGCTTATACTTTGTTTTACTAAATTTGTATATGTAGGTTCATATTGCTTGAAAATTCCCTGATACTAATTATTATAAGTATAATGTGTATGAACGATATGTCTAGATTAGTGTTCTTTTTTCTCTAATTTGTCTAGATAACTTTTTTAGGAGAGTCATGAAGAAGCTGTTGAAGAATTACCGAAGAAAGCTAAATTTTTCTTTAGTGCTGCAGTTGAAAGATGGGATGCAGAGTTTTATGTAAAGGTTGATGACAATATCAACCTTGATCTCGGTACTTCTCATTTTCTCTGATTCACAGTTGAGATTTAAATTTTGTTTTTCTTCGCTTTTATAGTTTATTTTCTTGCAATAATGATAGCAAAAGTACCACTTTTATGATTTCGCAGATGGGTTGATTGAGATCCTTGAAGGCCACCGTGGTCGTAATGGTGTGTACATGGGATGCATGAAGTCTGGAGCTGTTATAATCGAAGAGTAAATTCTTGGTCCTTTTTGCACTACTCTGGGTAACTTTTGTAGTGTGATATGATTTGGGTTATAGGTAAAGTACATCTAGCTGTTAACTATTGACAAACTTTTAATGAAGTGGTTAATTTATTTACCATTGTGAACAAGCATCATTGTATCTATAGATGTATTCTTTTTAATTTCTATTGTTGATAAATGATAACAATATGTATGCATATATATATATATATATATATATTTGACATAACATTACTATGCCACCATAAGTTACAGGGTAAGAGAAACCAGCATAGAGAGGGTGTACGATAGTATGAGTATCTTCATTTTGCAATTTTATAAAAAATTAGTGTAATAGAGGAACAGAATTAGATATAATTTATCTCTTTAAATGTAATTTACAATTTTTTAAATTTGTGGTATTATTTTACAGGTTGTACACAGTTCAATCAGGTGGCGTTGTTTGTTTAAGATTGTATTTTCTATTGAAAACAATATTTATACAGAAGAAGGTTCGAGCTTTCAAATATTTGTAAAATTTCACAAGTTTTTAGCGATCAAGTTCTGTGAAGAATTTGGAGGTTTCTAGATGGTCATCAAGAATTTGTCAATACTGAGTGGTAGATTTTCAAGCGATGTCATTCTCTACTTATTACTAATTTACTAGACATTCTTCTGAAAGTGTTCCTATATGATTTGTAATTTGTTGGTGAGCTTACTTTGTCCACGATCAATTCTTTCATTTCCATTACTTAATACTCAAACTTTTTCAGGGGAAAGCAGTGGTATGAACCTCAGTGGTGGAAATTTGGAGATGGAAAGTCGTGAGTATCTTAAAGTTTTTCTTAGAGCATGGTCTTTTATATTATTTATGTACGTACAAGTGTGCAATTTTTTAGTTCTGGTTTTAGGTGCTTCTTTTTCCTTAAGGTGGAACTCTGCCAATTATTTTTACGATTTATAAAACACATGCATGCACATCAGCTATTTTTTTTAAATTTTAAATTTAAGTTGATGTAGGTTTATATGTGTGGTTGAGATGAATTGAAAGGAGTGGTTGAGATTTAATTGCGTGGTATGTATGGTTCATACAACTCTGACCTAAAAATGTGTGGTCAATATTAGTTTTAGTGGGTTAGTCTTACACAATTAGCACAACCCCTAGTCTCTTGATTATAATAGTAGAGATGAAAGTTATTGGTTGCGGTTAATAAACTGTGCAAAGCTAATCTAATGTACAACTACGTATACAAAAATGCACACATATTTATCAAGTAATATTGTAAAATCATTTTAACGTCACTCAATGTTAGACTTGGCAAAGTTCCGGGTAAGAGCAGTGCAACAGTTTATTTGATCTGAATGTAATTTGAATTGAAAATGTGGAAAATAAAAACCAGACACTTGAGTGAAAAGCTTAATCTGTGATTATGGTAGGAAAAGGTTCCAAATGATAAAATGAATCTAGAAGAGAAAGTAAGGAAGAACTCTTGTTTCGAAAGAATATTCAAAGAAACATACTTCAGTGGATGATTTTATCTAAAAGCTTTGGTGGCAATAGTCAACTTCCAGGACTCCTATTTTCTCTGTTTAGCTGTTTTTCTGTATTGAACTTGCCCAAGCTATCTTAATTAATCCTCCATCAGTTCATTCTCAATTGAAGTTGACTTATTTCTGATTGATTTGCTCTTATGCCATATTTCAGCATGTTGTCAATAAAAACAATGTTTCCTGATGTTCTTCTATTGCTCGACATTCTGATGGGATCTGTACAATATACTAGTCATATAATCATCTTATAAAAGTTCTATTTCATCGTCCAACAATACCCACCCTATTGCAATTTTATGACATTATTGGGCTCACAGTCATCTTGGTGATTAAAGATCGACATAAAATTGTGGTGATTAAAGATCGACATAAAATTGGAATAATGTTCTTGCATAGGCATTTCTTAACCATCAGGGTTTTTCTCATTGTTTTGTTAAGTTGCATGTTTATCAATGCTCATATATCTTGTCATATCCATTCACGCCTCTCACTTTATATTATAAAAATTTGATTGACTTGTGAGAAAATTGTGCAAAAATGCGGCTCAATCTTGGACATATAATATTTTTTTTGAAGGGAAAAGGTAGAATAATGTCACCCCGTTTCATTAATAAGATTTTAACAAAACAACCCAGAACAAGCGGGGCATCTCCTCGAGTTGCGAAAGGAGCTACAGGTTCAATTGCTGATGTTCGTTATGCTATTGAAGTGTCTCAAGCTGCTCAGTACTCAGAGGAAAAATACAAAGATCTACAAAGCAGAAAATAAAACATAAACTTCCAACATCACCCTGGAGGGTGGGACAATCCAAAAGAGCTACAAAAAAGAACCCAAAGAACAAGTACATAGATAGCCAGATACAGACATCAGTCCTTCCAACAAATCTCTGGAAGGTGAGGGTCTGGGGACCGTCACTCCGTTCAGTCTAAGGTTGGTCCTAACTCAACCTCCAGCTCCTTATCATCAAACTCGTTTATCTGGAAGGTTCTGGTGATCCTCCCTCTCAGCCCTATGACAGCAGCTGTAACCCAAAAGAAAATGAGATGCATGATCTGAATTAGAATACCAGAAGTACAATTACAAATCTGACGAAAGTAAAAGTTATTTCTGTCTAGCCATAAAATTCATGTAGTAGCGGCGATAGCGATGTACCATGCTTCTTTCATCTCTTTACTTTTAAAGACAAATTTGGGGCCAACCCAAAGATCCTCATATGTGTTCGGGTAATCCCTTGTCCCTAAGGCCTGGATGACCTCAACCAGAGTAGCTTTCCTCAGTTGACAGTCAATAAAAAGATGGTTCAACGACTCCGAATGAGAGTTGCAGAACCCACAGTGTCACGCCCCGCTTCCCAAGATATGGAATACGAGTACGTAACGTCGGTCCAGTGAATGATGTAAACACCATTCATAAGCTGTATCAGACTAACTCAACAATATGCAACAACAAATACAACCACGCAGGAAGAAATAATCACATGAATCAAGATAACTTCAATAATAAATGGAATAATCCAACACTAATAATATCCAACACAAGAAAATCCAGCATCTGGGAAAAACAAACTCCGGGAACATATGCCCAAAACAAAGTACAAGTCATAACAGTGTTCAAAACAATAAACTAGCAAGAAAGTAAATTAAGTAGCGAAAATCAGTTCCATCTTTAGAATCGTTGCTCACCAATCCCTTCTGGTATAACTCCTTCAGTACCTGTAAATACTTGATCTAAAAAGAAAGAAAAGAGTGTCCTTAGAGCAAGTCGTGGACAGCAAGTAGAGGAAGACAAAGGATAAAGGAAACATGTATATTAAAGGAAAGGACATGATCAAGGTCAAATAGCAAAGCAAAGAGCAGGCAATAGTATCAAAGGTCTATGTTTAATCAGTTATATATACAGGATCAAGCATGAGATGATAAATGCAAGTTATTAATCATTTTATTAGCCTATCTAGTGCACGTACTACTGCATCCCATACTACAGGTTCGGCGCAAACACACAGTGTACGCTTTAGACTGATGGTGAATTTACGGTTCGTGTACTCGGCCCAGCAATCAGTGTTTAATGTTCAGTGCCAGTGTTTATCAGCCAGGGTTTTATGGCCATACAGTACATGTCAGTGCAGTAGGCTTTGACCGAGTACAGTCTCCGATTGTTCACTACCAAGTCATCCCATATTACTCCGGCTTGTTATCATTTTATTTCATCCCATGTGAGCATGCAAGGTGTCAATGTTGATACCAAGTGTGACTAATTCTATGCGTTACAGACAAAGCAAGAAGCAAACAAATCAATTACATACAACGTACAAAATGAGGACAACATGACCTTGTTGTACTGAAACATGGATTACGGTCACTACGAAATAGCAAATCTGGATCCGTCGAAAGTTTTAAAAACTAGACTTCCACACGGTTCCAGCGAATATATATAAGGCACATAAAAGATATAGAAACTAGGGTGACAACTATATTCTATTCAGATTTTATGTTCAGTCAGCATGATGTAATCTGTGTTCACCTTTTCGTTTCTGGTCAGAAAACTCATTAAATAATTCTATAAAAATTCTGGGGTATTCTTACACATGTCTAGGTTCAGCCTAATTTATTTCAGATTTTTATTTTACTGTTAGCATAGTTAATTAAATTATAGAACAGCAAGATACGCATGCATTTATGAATCTGAAGGTTCTGACACAGCTGTACTAAAATGATGATATCTGACAAACCACACATCGGAATCCAAATTCGCAAAAAAGGTAGTAAACTAGACATCAGAGGTTAAATTTCATGTTTAGAAAGTTATTTCAAAATATGACAGCAACATGGTTGAAATTCTGATTCAAAAAGAAACAACTAGCAGTTCAGAAATTATCTTGACATAAATAGGCAATAATTAAATCATACGATCATATATTTCATGCAAATTGGTAATCAAAGTGTCAATAGATGTTTAACATGCAAAATTTCAGTTCTTAGATACAAATTCATAGGCATAGTAATCAATCAAATTCAGTCTAACAGGTTCAGTTTATCAAACGAGTCTAGCATGGATCTAGTTAATTTCATGCAATTGTGCACATGGACTAGGTTTTAGATCAAAGAGAGCGGTAGGATATTAAGAATATCTCGGGTTAGCTCGTGTAAACCCTCAATAGACTTAACGGTATTGTCAATAGTAGTATGATAACGAAAGGGATTGAATCTACTTGCAGAGATCAAATAAACTTGAACAAAACAAAATATTAGTTCAAGGAGAGACTTGCCTGTTAATTAGTAAATTCGAATAATATGGAATAACGGGATAAGAATCCTGGGCGACGATCCACAAGAACACGAGCGAGACACGTGCAAAACACCAAACGGCGAACTCCAAACAGCAACCAAACAGCAAATCAAGACAGCAAGAGCAACTCACACCAGATCGGGGCAAAACAACACACACCAAATTTGGATCCAGTGAGCCAAAACAGCAAACACCAAGGCGGGCCAATCACACTTCGTCTTCAACCTTCGACAGAGAGAGAGAGAAAGTGCGGGAGAGAACTCTGGTGATGCTGGCGGCTGGCGACGGCTGTGATGACGACGGAGATGACGGCGGGGATGTCGCTGCGGTCGGGAAGCGACGCAACAACTGGCTGACGGCAAGGCGACTCTGTTTTCGCTCGAAAATAGGGGAAGACGACGACGACCGGGTGCTCGGGCTTGGACGGGGATCTGCGGTGGATGAAGGGAGGGTGCACGGAGAGGATCACAGTGGCAATGGCGAGGACGGGGGAGATGATCGGAGGGCAATGAGGTGAAGGAGACGATGAGATGGTGAAGACGGTGGTGGTCGGAGGTGGCAAGGTGGCGGCAACGGGAGATGGGTAATGAGTTTGGTTTCGGTCTGGGGTAAAACAGAGAGAGAGGGAAGTCGGGGAAAGAGAGAGATGGAATAAATTAGGGTTATTAAATAGGGCTTTTATAGGAGATTAAGATTTTGGGTTTTGGGTTGCGGTTTAATGGGTTTTGGGTATCGGTTTTGGCTCCAAAAAGAGACGAACAAGCATAAAACAATGAGATGAACATAAAGCGGAACAAATCAAACTCAAAGTAGGAAGAGCGAAATTTTGCGATGAACCAAAGATAGCAAAATTTCAACCAAAAGAGTACAAAACAGACAAGAGAAAAATAAAGAGCCCAAGAGAAAGCAAGATATAATATAATAAAAGAATCCAGATACAATAATCAAGGAAAGAAATAAGAATACAATAAAATCCAAAATAGGGGTTACACACAGTTTTTCGCAATGTTAGGTTGCCGCTTGGCAAGATTTTATCTAGTCGGAATGACATTATTGAGAACCAACCAGAGGAAAACTCTAACTTTCAGAAGCGCCTTAGCCTTCCAGAGGATCTGAGCCCATCTCGGTTTTCATCATTGGAAGTGGATACTGTTGTAGAGGGAATGTACCGTGAACGAGTCATTGTTCTCAAGTTCCCAAGATTTTCGGTCCGGGCCGTGAGTGCAATTCACCCCGTTCTGTGCGATGTAATCTTGGAGTTCTCCCAGCCTCTGGAGGGCACCAGGACTGAGTCAAGATTTGAAGGATGGCTTCCATGTACCCATCCTCCAAGTCTTTGCCATTGAGGTGTGAGGTTGCAATGCCTGCTCATAAAGGTTCAGGAAACATTTTCTAAGTGTGTGAGCGCCACACCATTTGTCCCCTCAGAATTTGGTCAATTGGCCATTGCCGATAAAAGATGTGATTGCCGTAATGAATGATTCGTTAGCATGAGCCATCCCTTTCCAGAACCACGACACCCTAGGGCCCACTCGGGACTCCAAAATTCTTGTTCCTCTTCCTTGCAAGTATGGTTGGATAAATTCCTGCCAACCTTCGCCACTAGGATGAAACACTTTCTACCACCATTTGCTTAAGAGAGCGAGGTTCATGTCCCTTAAGTCGATAATCCCCAGTCCGCCATGCATTTCCTTCATGCATGCCTTTTTCCATCTGATCAAATGGTAGCCTCCCTTCTCCGTGTCAGCTCCTTTCCAAAGAAATCTCTTCCGGACTCGGTCGATATTTTGGATTACCCACTATGGTAATTCGAAGAAAGACATGTAGTATATAGGGTGGTTAGACATGACCGAATTGATAAGAACCACTCTTCCACCAAGGGAGAGAGATTTATCTTTCCATCCTGCTAGACAAGCCTCCACTCTGTCAATGATCGAAAGCCAGTCTGATTTTTAAAGTTCCCCTGGTCTGAGTGGTAGTCTCAAATACTTGATAGGGAAACTCTCCACCTTGCAATTGAGGATGACAGCGTGTTCTTTCGTCTTTGTTTCTGACAGTGCAATAGGCACCAAAACACTTTTGTGGAAATTAATTCGAAGTCTGGATCATGCTTCAAAGCAGTAGAGGGCTTCTTTAAAACAGATCGTTTCAGGTCTGACCCCGTTCCTGAACAGAAGTGTATCATCCGCATACTGTAAAATCGTACAACCCTGACGTGCCCTGCTGCTAGCCACCAGGGCGATCGAGCCTTCTTGTTTGCAGTTGTCAATCATGATCTTAAGTACATCAGCCACGAGGGTAAACAGAAGGGGCAAAAGTGGATCCCCTTGTCTAAGCCCTTTTTTATAGGAGAAAGGGAGACCGGTTTGTCCGTTAACCGAAATGGCCGTTTTACTGGTGCACAAACATTGGCGGTCCACCCGATCCATCTATCACCAAAGCCCTTGAGAGTTTCCATCTAGCAATCCCAGTCGACTGAATCATAGTTTCTCAAAGTCTAACTTCAGTAGATAGCTCTTTTCATTGGCAATATGACAATGATAAATCGTAAACATATAATATTGCTAGCTCTAGTTGGCTTTCCACAATAATTATTGAATATGGGTATCAGAATGGTCAATGTTAGTGAAGTAAATTGGTATATACAAATTATTGGACACCTACAAACTATTTCTTATATTGCAAGAATTCTTTTTCTTGTATGATGATGTGGCTCGAATGACTTCTGAGTATTAAATTCTTAATTCATGTTTTCATTTTTTCTACAGGTACTTTCGTCATGCTGCTGGTCCACTTATTATATTGTCAAAAAACTTGGCTCGTTATGTAAACATAAACAGGTGAATTTGATGTCCGCTTGATTTATCTGTTTATGAATTTTGATTTAGTATAAAAGCACGACTAAATACTTTGAGATCTTTACTGATAATCCTTATTATAATTAGTAACATAGACTACTTGTTTTAGTTATGATAGTCTTTTTTTATTTATCGTTCATGATAATCTATTTATTTATTTATTATTGTGCATGACATTTCGTAAGATACCATTATAGCAAATAATCCTCGAGAAATAGAAATAGAAATAGAAATAGGAAAAGAAAAAGGAAAACAACAACAACAACAACAAAGCCTTTTTCCCAACTAGTTGGGGTCGGCTACATGAATCCTGATTTTCCATTCTGCTCGATTTAGTGCAATATCTTATGTAAGGTCACAAGCTATCATATCTTTTTACACCGTTTTCATCCAAGTTAGTTTAGGTCAACAACAACAACAACAACAACAACAAAGCCTTTTTCCTAACTAGTTGGGGTCGGTTACATGAATCCTGATTTTTCATTCTGCTCGGTTTAGTACAATATCTTATGTAAGGTCACAAGCTATCATATATTTTTGGGCAAAAGCCAAAATACCCCCCCAACGTTTGGCCTAAGTACAATATGCCCATATAACGTTTGAAAAAATACACTAAACCCATTATTCCGTTAACTTAACTTATTCCGTTAAGTTAGAATTATTGAATTACCTTTCTACCCTTACCCTTTTATATCTCAATCTCTTCTCTCTTCCTTTCTTCGTTCCTTTTTCCTTATTTCATTTTTCTTTATTAACAACGATTTATTCAGCAATGATTTCTTTGAGACAAAGTACATGAAGAGAGTTCTATGAAACCATTGTACACTAGAAAACCAAGATCTTAATTTTAGTCCTTAAAATTCAAATATCAACAGAGAAAACATCTACAGTAAATTTAATTTAATGAAAAGAAGAGCACTTGTTTGATCGAGTAAAACTTCTTACAAATTTCAAACTAATCACAACAAATTTGGCAAATATAAAATATAAAATTAAATAATTTAACATATCTCATCCCAAATTCATAACGTGAAATTTGGAAGAAGGTCCACACCTAATCAAAAACTTTTTTAAAATCAAATTCAAGTCGCGACCAACATTTATACTATGGATATTCAAATTGTAAAGAACAATCTGAAAGTAACAACCCTTTCCCTCGTCTCAAAATTATAATTGTTATAAAACGAAGCCTCTAAGATTACCAAGAACTTTTGATAAATGAAGAAGTTCCATGTGATCTGACTTGCTAATTCTTAAACTGCCACAGGCAATTTTATAAACGTTCGTGGATCATTACATGACCAATGAAACAATTTGCATGGTTCATCTGTTCCTTTTACAAACAGATATTCATGTGAAAATTAACTTGTTTAATCTTGTTCATTCAATAATACGTGTACACTACTGTAGCATCCCACTCTTCTAAAACGTTCGTGGACCGAAGAAATCGTTGCCGAATAAATCGTTGTTAATAGAGAAAAATGAAATAAGAAATAATGAATGAAGAAAGGAAGAAAGAAGAAAGAAGAGATTGAGATATGAAAGGGTAAGGGTAGAAAGGTAATTCAATAATTCTAACTTAACGGAATAAGTTAAGTTAACGGAATAATGGGTTTAGTGTATTTTTTCAAACGTTATATGGGCATATTGTACTTAGGCCAAACGTTGGGGGGGTATTTTGGCTTTTGCCCTATATTTTTTTACCGTTTTCATCCAAGTTAGTTTAGGTCTTCCTTTACCCCTAACTCTACCCTCAATACTTATCAAATCACTCTTTCTAATGGGGGCACTACTAGGTCTACGTGTGACATGTCCAAACCACCTGAGACGATTCTCTCTTAACTTATTTTGGATTGGAGCTACCTTTAACATGTCTCATATATGCGCGTTTCTAATTCTATCCTTATCTTAGCATCCTCATCTCCGCTACACTCATTTTTTGGACATGTTGTTTCTTTGTTGTCCAACACTCTGCTCCATACATCATTGCTAGTCTAACAGCCGTCCTATAAAATTTTTTCTTCAACTTCAAAGGTATACGTTTGTCACATAAAACACCACTGACACTTCTCCACTTAAGCCACCCTGCTTGGATCCTATGTGTAACATTTTCACAAATCTCCCCATCTCTTTGTATAATCGAGCCTAAATATCGAAAACGGTCTCTCTTAGGTATCTCTTGGCCATCAAGCTTCACTACTTCCTTAGTTGTGTTCCGAATATCACTAAAATTACTGATGTAAAACCAACCCTAAAATAGAGAATTTCCAAGAATTTTAATGGGTTAATTTTACCAACATGAAAGTGCGCTAAAATTACTGATGTAAAACCAACCCTAAAATAGAGAATTTCCAAGAATTTTAATGGGTTAATTTTACCAACATGAAAGTGCGGATCTAAGTTGGAAATTGTTAACAGTTAACAGGTTTGATGGGTTTTCAAGAATTGAATCAAATGTAACAGTCCCAATTAATAAATCAACCTTACAATCAATTAAATCCCTATGTGTTTTGGCAAGTAAGAAGTTCAATAATGATTCGTACTCTATTCAGGTGTGTGGAACACTCAATCTCAATTAATTTTGTGGACGACAGGCAAATCAGATAATAAACTAGATGATAAGGCAGTAGAACACAAATATTAAGAATGGAAAGAGTATACCGAATATGAAGAAACCAGTGTTGATCTCAGAGTTGGACAGCAACAGCAACACAGTGAGCAGTCAGCAACGAAGTCACGTAGTGGTAGATCTGGTCGACGGTGAAGTGCTACGGCGCCGGCGATGTTGGTTCCGGCGAGGACAGGCGGTGGGGGGTTGGCTGGGTTTCGGGAAAAGAAGGAGGGAGGAGGAGATGGGAGCGGGAGTTGAGGAGGAGAGTGACGACGATGGTGGAGGCTGGCAGTAGTGGAGGATTCGACGGAGGAGGGTTGCGGAACGGAGGTTCTGTAGTGGTGGTGATGGGTCGTGGGCGAAGGCGGTGGTAAGGAGAGTCGGGGGCGACGGAACTGGGGGATGGGTGCTTTGGAGTTGGATTGGGTACGGGAGAGGACGAAGGTGAAGGAGGGAGGAGAAGAGGGGGTACGGGAGTTGGGTTTTCTTTTGTGGAGATTGGTTTGGAGTGTGGGTGGGTTTCGGGTAAAGGAGAAAGAAGGGAGAAGAAGGAGGCGGCGGTGAGTAGGGTTTTGTTTTTTTTTTTTTTTTTTTCCGTTAGGGGATTAGGTTTTGGATTAGGGGATTAGGATTTGTATTGGGGATTTTTTAATTTGGGATAGATTTTAGAATTAATCACTAACTCTAAAATGTATTAGGATTTATCACAAACCCTAACAATGGGGGATCTCAGTTGTATCACACAAAAGAGAAGGAGGAAGAGCAAAAACTCAACACAAATTTTTTTAATCAATAATGGCATGCTTTCTCATTAATCTCAAGGCCTTTAAATAGGCTCAAATACATCTTGAAACACATCTCCAAAATATTCTAAAAATCTAAAAATTACAAAAAGATTACATATGGCTATAATTGCCAGAAATAAAAATGGTAATAAAATAAAAATCCTAAACTGGAAAGATGTCCTCATCATTCTCTCCGGGTGGGAGAGAGCTCGACCCAGTTGAGTCAAAACCAGTGATCCTGCCATGGTGCTCCAAAAGATCTGAATCCAGCTGCGGGAGCCCCTCACGATCACTGCAAGTGTCATCCAACTTCGGCTTATTTTTCCACCTTACCAAATACTTGTGCATACCACCATCTCTAGTAGAGATTATCTGATCATCTAAAATATTATCCAATTCTTCTGTCGATGAGTAAGTAATATCTGGTAGTGGAGGTAATGGGGGAATCTCACCATTAGGCTGCAGGGTAGGCTCATCTATAAGAAAATTTCTAGGGTTGAATTTTGAGCCTTCATAAAGTACTAGATCCTCAATATTGAAAATCGTACTTATGCCAAAACCTTCAGGAAGGTCAACGACATAGGTACTATTATTGATTGCATGTAGAATCTTAAATGGGCCCGCAACACGTATGTTCAAGTTCTTAACGGGTCCAACAGGAAACCGTTCCGGATGAATCCGAACCATCACTTCGTCACCAATATCAAAAGTTATAAATTTCCGTCTAGTATCAGCTATTAACTTGTAGTTAAAATTATTCTCATTAAGTTCTTTGGAAATTTCTCTATGCAAGTCATGAATGTTATATGCAAATGTGGGTGCAGACTCTGTGACTTTGTGATGTTCTAATACATGAGTAAAATCTATGGGTTGCCAAGTGACTTGGGAAGGACTGGGTGTCTCGGGTATACTCAATAGAGGTGACTGGATAGGCTGAATACAATTGAGAGACGGGTCATCCTCTTTTTCATCAAAGTCATCACTTATATTAGGTTCATAGGTAAACTCATTGACGTGCTCATCAGTGATGACTGCGGTACCCTCTACTATATTGATCCTACTTGGACTAGGACAGTTGCCAGCAACATGACCGTATCCCTTACATTTATAGCACTTAGTGAGAGGGTCAATCTTACTGTAATCTCTTTCGGTGTTCTTACCCTTATGTTCATCTCTATGTGAATTAAAATTTGAATTAGATTTGCTGGGGTAAGATTTGTTGGGGTGCTGAGAGGGAGGCTGAGGTCTAGGTGGGTCAGTAGAGGTCATTATAGAGGAATGATCTCTCGAGTCGCTGGACCTAGAATCAGAACTAGCTTTAAGGGAATCCATGTCGAGGACTAGGGCGTAGGCTGCCGCTATTGAGTCCACGTTTCTATAGATTAGCTCGTTCCTAAGGTCAGCTCGTAGTCCAGCTCTGAACCTAGAGAGAGTTTGTTCTTCACTCTCTTTACCTAACGCATTGCACCGAATAAGGAAGTCATCGAATTTATCGACATATTCTTGTGTGGATTTACTTCCTTGATACAATAGGTTCCACGAATCTAGCAATCGGGTGTGGAACGATAACGGTACATACCTCTCAGTGAGCTTCTCTTTCATGGCCTCCCAAGTGGCTATGGGTGCCAGACCTCGGCCTCTGCGGGCATGTTCAAGATTGGTCCAATGTTGTTGAGCTTTACCCGTTAATTTCATAGTGACAAATTTAACTTTAAGGGCTTCGCTCATGTCGAACCACACAAAGTAGTGGTCCATGGCACGGACCCAATCGAGGTAAGCTTGGGGTTCCATGTGGCCTTCAAACTGGGGAACGTCAGCCTTAACGTTCTTTTTATATTGTTCGTCAGGGTCACGTTCTTGACGTCAATCGTCATGAACATTTCCTTGAGGGATCTGACGATGGCCATGAAGCTCAGGGATAATTGTTTGATTTAGCTCCACTTTCTCAAGCCTCTGATTGATATTGGCAAGAGTTGCTTGGATGGCAGCTAGGGTAGCGGAGATATCAGGATTGTCCATTTCAGGTCTGGAAAGTCTAGGGTTCCTAATTGGGTGATTGGGAAGGGATAGAAAAGGCTCTTCAGGGTTTGTGATGGTGCTGCGAAGACGCATTCACCAAAAGTGGAAACTATGGGGTATGTGTCCTTTTTTTTTAATGAATCTGAAATAAACTAAAATAAAAGAAAAAAATAAAAACTACACAATCCTAAATGAATGCAAAAATGATGCCTACGATGCAAGAACTAAGGTTTTAAGAACCTTTGCTCTGATACCAAAATGATGTAAAACCAACCCTAAAATAGAGAATTTCCAAGAATTTTAATGGGTTAATTTTACCAACATGAAAGTGCGGATCTAAGTTGGAAATTGTTAACAGTTAACAGGTTTGATGGGTTTTCAAGAATTGAATCAAATGTAACAGTCCCAATTAATAAATCAACCTTACAATCAATTAAATTCCTATGTGTTTTGGCAAGTAAGAAGTTCAATAATGATTCGTACTCTATTCAGGTGTGTGGAACACTCAATCTCAATTAATTTTGTGGACGACAGGCAAATCAGATAATAAACTAGATGATAAGGCAGTAGAACACAAATATTAAGAATGGAAAGAGTATACCGAATATGAAGAAACCAGTGTTGATCTCAGAGTTGGACAGCAACAGCAACACAGTGAGCAGTCAGCAACGAAGTCACGTAGTGGTAGATCTGGTCGACGGTGAAGTGCTACGGCGCCGGCGATGTTGGTTCCGGCAAGGACAGGCGGTGGGGGGTTGGCTGGGCTTCGGGAAAAGAAGGAGGGAGGAGGAGATGGGAGCGGGAGTTGAGGAGGAGAGTGACGACGATGGTGGAGGCTCGCAGTAGTGGAGGATTCGACGGAGGAGGGTTGCGGAACGGAGGTTCTGTAGTGGTGGTGATGGGTCGTGGGCGAAGGCGGTGGTAAGGAGAGTCGGGGGCGACGGAACTGGGGGATGGGTGCTTTGGAGTTGGATTGGGTACGGGAGAGGACGAAGGTGAAGGAGGGAGGAGAAGAGGGGGTACGGGAGTTGGGTTTTCTTTTGTGGAGATTGGTTTGGAGTGTGGGTGGGTTTCGGGTAAAGGAGAAAGAAGGGAGAAGAAGGAGGCGGCGGTGAGTAGGGTTTTGTTTTTTTTTTTTTTTTTTTTTCCGTTAGGGGATTAGGTTTTGGATTAGGGGATTAGGATTTGTATTGGGGATTTTTAATTTGGGATAGATTTTAGAATTAATCACTAACTCTAAAATGTATTAGGATTTATCACAAACCCTAACAATGGGGGATCTCAGTTGTATCACACAAAAGAGAAGGAGGAAGAGCAAAAACTCAACACAGATTTTTTTAATCAATAATGGCATGCTTTCTCATTAATCTCAAGGCCTTTAAATAGGCTCAAATACATCTTGAAACACATCTCCAAAATATTCTAAAAATCTAAAAATTACAAAAAGATTACATATGGCTATAATTGCCAGAAATAAAAATGGTAATAAAATAAAAATCCTAAACTGGAAAGATGTCCTCATCAATTACACTCCATATACTCTGTTTTAGTTCTGTTTATTTTAAAGTCTCTAGCTTCCAAAGTTTTCTCCACAATTCTAATTTAGCATTGACTCCTGCTCTAGTCTCGTCAACTAAGACGATGTCATCGGCAAAAAGCATACACCAAGGCACCTCATCTTGTATTCCTCGCGTCAATTCATCCATAACCAAAGTAAAGAGGTAGGGGCTTAAAGTCGAATCTTGGTGTAAACCTAGTGTAAAAGGAAAATCGCTGGTCTCTCCTGTGGTTGTTCTAATTGTGGTTGTTGCCCCTTCATACATATCCTTAATTAACTCAATACACCGAATACATATCCTTTATTATTTAACACCCACCATACTATAGAAAAAGAAAAAAAGAAAAAGAAAAAGAATGCAAAGAGAGAGGGAAAATGGTAAAGAAAATTTTTGTTCTGATGGTGGTGTATCATCTCTTGTTTTACCATTAGTAAGCTCAAGTCGTGAATGGGCTGTTTGAAGTATGATCAAATAATAATACCCTCTTCTTATGTGAACCTTTGCACTTTTGATTATGCAGTGCATCATTGCAGACGTATGCTCATGATGATACTTCTGTGGGCTCATGGATGATGGGCCTAGACGCAGCCCACGTGGACGATGATCGGCTTTGTTGCAGCAGTTCTAGACAAGGTAAACAACCTTATATTCCTCGAAATGATTACCCTTTAGGAAACTTCACTTCGGTTATCTTTTACTAACTGAAACTTTAAACTGTTGTTTTCCAGAGAATGTGTGCTCCCTGGCGTGAGTAGTGGCTTAACATTCATTTTGGTCCTTACAAAAGAGCTTACACTATTAACTGGTTGTCACTGAAAGGATATAACAGAATGCTTCGGGGTTTTCCCGGTGTATTGAGGCGATGAACCAGAATACTTGATGTAATTTGAGTATATTACCCTTATATGACAAGAAATGAAGTTTTTGTATATGAACTGTTACAAACCCGAAAGGATTTTTGTTTCCACAGTTTAAAAAATACTGCATATCTACAAAGCTGGTGGTCAGTGTTCATTTTTGCAATTGTTGAGTGTACCATAATAGCCATGGACATTTCCATCAGTAATGAGAAGCTTGAAATTTCAACAAAGATAATTCATTAATTTCATCATGTTGATTTTCTTCAAGATTGTGCCAAGCACAAGTGATATTGTAGGAGAGATAGATCTCCAATACTCCATCTCACTCCCATACTCTTTTCACAGTTCAAATTTGCGAAAATTCTTAAACTTTGTTGGAGCAAACCGCAGATCTTTTGCTCGCTAGCGAAGTGTTTTGGTACAGTTTAGGATACTACTATATGTGTTTGCCTATTCATGTATGTTTATTAGTAATTTTAATTTCGTGAAATGGAGTTTAACAATTGTTACTCGCAGTACTCCAAAACTTTCGAGCAGTGAAGAGTTTTATCAAATCTCATTTTAACTTGCGGATTTTAACAGAGCAAAATTTACAGTCTTCGACAACACCTGTGATCTATATTGAGATCAAACTCAGTCCAACTCAAGATTTCTTTCCCATTAAAATGAGGCTGTTTATAGAGCTTGATATTACTTTAACATCTACCACGCGCGAATTCTTCTGGTATTCATTGTCAAATTCTTTGGTTACAGAAGTATGATTGAGAAAGCTTACCAGTTACCAAAGATTGAACTCGCCATTTGTTAATATAAGAACGCTGTAACTCTCATGTCAGAGGGCTCGCAGGGTCAGGTGTGATATCTAGCCTCGTTGCGAGGTTGCGGTGAGAGTTATCGAGGGTGAAGCGAGGGGGTGAGAATGAGGACTCAATCTTGACATGGAGTTGTCAGATTGGTGGAATGCCTGCGGCGTATCTAATATAGTGCTTGCACTTGTCGTTTGGGTCACTGCTGGGGGCGGTGAGGAAGAGTGTACGATAGTTGGAGATGATAAACGGTGTACAAGCGAGGAACTGAGTGAGAGAGTGGGCCCAAATTGGCAAGAGAAATTTGCTCCGGCGGGGGCGGCCGATCAGTATGACTAGATTTCATTGTATTTTTTGTTTGTTGGTTAAGATATATGAGTTCCAGAACCCAGCTTGTTGGGATGTGAACTTCATAAACCTTATTTTTTGTTGTATATTTTGTTAAATCATCTTTAATGAAATACGGGGGGTTTTACCCACCGTTTAACGATAAAAAAAAAGGAACGCTGTAACTCATTTGATATACGAATTACTATATTAATTCCGAATTAGATCATCATATTTCAACTCTGCGGAACAAGAGAAACCAAAAACCGAAGTATGAGTTGCATGTTTGACCTAAATCTAGGAGCAAAACCTTACTGATGACCTTTCTTTACTGCAAATATAATTTAAGATACAATTTTAATTTAGGGCTACTGTAATTATTCAACTATTCAGAATAATATGATTCTAAAAGAAACAATGTCTTGGGAATCTCAAATTTATCTATTTACCAGCTTCAGTTTAAATTTAAACTATGCAAATCAAATTCAGTTAAATGGGTTTCTCAGAAGTAGTCAGTCCTTCTCTGCAATAATACCCATACCAAACTAACAGAATTACTTTCATACTGTATTCATTTATATTTCTTGTATTCAGCAATAATTAATATCGATTTAGAAGTCTGAAACAATGAAAACACAAGAAAGAAATTTGGTGCCCAAAACAACGGCACCTAATTTCTTCCCGCACCTTGAAATAAAGAAAAGAAACAAGAATCTGAAACTGAGAATGTGCAAAAGCACAACTTACTCAGAAACAATATAACAGATATAGAAGATTTGTATACTTAAACTCGAAAGAGATAACACTAAAGGGACAAGTCAGCAAGATCAAAGGTTCTGGAAACCGCCTTGAACCAACAATCACACCTCTTCTTCCTTTGAGCGTCGTCCAATTTAGGGTAGAAAGTGGTAGCTTTTTCTTTGGAACCAGATGCAAAGATGTCTGCCTCAGTCCAGACTCCAGTAGCTAATCCAGCGGCAAGTGCAGCTCCAAGTGCCGTGGTTTCGATATCAAAGGGCCTCAGTACTGGGCTGCCCAATAGATCAGCCTGAAAGCAGGAGACAAAGTTGGAGTGGATTGAAATAAAAGTGGAACTAAAACTGCTAATGCGAATTTTTGTTAAGGAAAGCCAAATTTATGTAAGACAGTAATGAAGCATATTAGCACGGTACCACTTTCGGTTAACTGAGAAAGAAGATAAATAGGAACATGGAAGAGACAAACATGCATCAAATTTCTACCTAAGAAAACTATGGACAAGAGCACTTTTCGATAGTCCAAAATGATATGTAGGCTTCATATTCTCATAAACTGCGCAACTAGTAGAGCATCTAAAATAGGGGAAAGATGATATATTTCCTGTAGGGAACTACAGTATCATACATAAAGCAAGGATACAATTTGAATGCTTTTCCATTTCTAAAACTTATGCACAAGAGTACGATCATTAGAAGAAGAACTATGATTGGTGAAAGTGTGCTAGATTTTGAACCTAAATAAAAGTATGTGTGTTCAATTCTACATAAACACAATCAGAGGTATTATGTCGGGAAACTTTGTCCAGCTTAACAGCTCCTTGACATATTAGCTGTCAAAGAGACCAATTCTTATATAGGGAAAATGTACATTTTGTATATACACAATAGGACTCCAAGGACAATCTCAGACTTATTCAAGATAAGAGATGAAAATCAATCAGTTCATAGAAGCTGAGTTTATAAAAGCTATAAAACGGAAAGAAGAATTGAAGAGCATACAGGATAAAATCCCAGAATTAGTTTTGATATCAATGACCACATCCATGATCAAGTATTGTGGTATTTCCATTAGTTTTGATTCTACAATTAGGAATACATGTGGAGATGATGTTTTTTTTTTCTTCTGTGAAGAGATATACGGACATGATGTTGCCAATCGTGAATGTACACATACAAGGAAGGTATATTCATAAACATTACCTATTATGCAATTTTCATGTTATCTAATCCTAAGGATATGTTCATATTTTTATATACACAATATGACTTTAAGGAAAATCTTGAAACACAACCAACATGACAGCTCTACTAGAAATATAAGCATAGTGCAATTCGTGAAAGCCCTAAATCTAGATTTACTAGAAGGCTATGTTTTTGTGTTGATGAGTCTCTAGCCCAAAGAATCAAGAAAGAAATTGGAAGAAAAAGGAAAAGGTATGAACACCAAAATAAAATTGGTAAACAATAAGCAATTAAAGGAATTACATTCGAGGACAAAAAGTATATATATATATATATATATATATATATACCTGAATCTGCATCAGCAGATTATTCACAGTGGCACCTCCATCAACCCGAAGCACAAACTCCTCCTCGCTCTTCTCAATCCCTTTATCCTCTGCGTCCTTCTTCATCGAGTCAAGCACATCCTTCACCTGAAAACACATACTCTCCAACACTGCACGTGCTATATGTCCCTTACCTGTTGCCCTTGTGATCCCAATACACACACCCCTCGCATCATCCTTCCACCATGGAGCAAACAAACCATTAAACGCAGGCACAAAGTACACACCACCTGTGTTCTCCACAGATTCAGCCAACTCCTGAATCTCTGGTGCACTTTTAATAATCCCAAGCCCATCCCTCAGCCACTGAACTGCGGCCCCTGCAATTGCAATCGACCCTTCCACCGCGTAATTCGTGGGAGCATTGGGGCCCAACTTGTACGCCATTGTGGTAAGCAATCCGTGCGTTGAATGGACAATCTCTTCACCAGTGTTCAGAAGGATAAAAGCACCGGTCCCATAAGTACTTTTAGCCTCCCCTTTTCGGCACAACTGGCCCAGCATGGCAGCATGTTGATCACCGAGGCACCCAGCAACAGGAACACCAGCGAGGGGCCATCCCTTGGCAATCACACCGATGTTCTCTGAATTGCTGATGATCTTGGGGAGTATTTCAAGAGGGATGTGCAGGGTTTCTAATGTAGGTTGGTCCCAGTTTAAGGTTTCGAGGTTCATGAGCATGGTTCGGGAGGCATTAGAGCAGTCAGTGACGTGCAAACCCTTTTCAACGCCAACAGATCCGCTGCCCCCAGTGAGGTTCCAGATCAGCCAGGTGTCGACTGTGCCAAATAGAGCATCTCCTGATTTTATTGCTTCCTTGACTGCATCGACATTTTCCATTAGCCACAGGATCTTAAGAGCGCTGAAATAGGTGCTGATGGGTAGACCACAGGCTTTAACAAAGTGCGTTCGACCACCTGAAAGCTCACTTTCCAACCTCCTGCATTGATAGAGAATATCATAGACACTAATATTATTCATATAGCCTAAGAATTCATATTTCTCCCAGCTAATGCTATAATGAACGAAAAATGAAATGAACTTCAATTCGTGGTGGCCGAGAGAATCTTCTTCCAAGTTTACTGGAAGTAGATTCTTTTAAAAAATAAAGGAATCAAAGCCTATACTTGGCAAGTGCTGTTAAGATATGTTGGCCTTACAGGTTAACACTGGAATTAAACCACTTTCAGAAATTCAGGCAGACATGGAAGGATGAAACACATGTCATGTGCACTTAGCTTGTTCAACCATATCTCTCCATTTCATGCAGCAATGAAAAAAGCTTTCTCCATCATCAAAGCCTTTCCCCCAACAAAATGGAGTAAGTTATAGTGGAAAATTCTAGATGAAAAGATATGACAAAATTTTATGACCGACTTAACCAGCTAATGCTGGCCTTCTTTCACTCTCCTTTTAAGTTTGTAGCCCTACCCCAACCAAGATAAGAGCTCATTATGGCTAGTTGGGAAAAGTCATTGATAAGAGAAAAGTTGGTTATTTGGTACAGCTCAACTGACTAGCTGGCAAAATCATTGATAAGAGAAAAGTTGATTATTTGCTACATGCAGCTAGAATGACTTGTTGACATGCTCTGAATTCTCATAAATTTTGATAAGTTGCCTACAAGAAGAGGAAAGCTAGCTGGTAGATTTCTATACGCTTTTATTCATCAAAAAAGCCCCCGAAAGTTTGTGCCAACTCACTGTCTATGAACATAATTTGACTGCAATGAGCAAGAGTTTGGTAAAAAGTAGGTTTTTCAAAGAATGCAGAGACGAGGAAATTCCATGGAGATCAAACTAAATAAGAAGGCAGGGGTTGCCTTTTTAGGGTCCTAAAAAATCATGCCCCCGTGTGATCGATCCCTAGAAAACACAAAGGAAGGATCATGTAAGTGACATTGTTTGAAGCAGTTCTAAAAGTTCTTTTTAATCTTTTTCATATTATTTCAATAACCAATTTACACAATACTATTTTTTTTTTTTTTTATAAAAGATGACTACTGTCATCGCTTCATTAACGATTAATTAACGAAACATAGTATATCGGAGACAATACTATTTTTCACTTGGCGCACATGTTTGATTGCCACCAAATAAATTCCCTAAACCGAAATTCACCAAAATCAATTCCAACCGCGGTTTGGTTGTGCTGGATTTGATTGTAAGTATTTTCCTACTGTAGCGCTACAGTAGCGCTGTAGTGAATTAAAAATTATTTATCTCTCATATTTTTTTTACTCCATCTAATAAAATAATTCTACATAATCCTCTACATTAAATTCCTTTCTCTCTACTCTCTATTCAATACTGTTAGTATTTTCACGATGCACGTTTTAATAAGAGTTGGAGGATTGTCACGTGCGATTTACGTATTAAGAAATAGTTTTGGAGTTGGACGTGCGTTGTACGTAATTGGTAAAAATATTTTGAAGAAAAAACTACAATTTGTACGTGCGGGTTTATAAGTAGAAATTGAGTTGTACGTGCAACATATGTGTATGTTTAGTGTTAAAAAAATATTGTAAAATTATTTTGCACATACGTTGCACATTTTAAATAGGTTGAATTTTGTATTTGTTTGTTTTTGTTGTAATTAATGAGAGAGTTAGAGTTGCACGTGCAACGCGTGAGTTTGTATGTTGCTAATATTAGCGATTAGAGATATTAAAATTACATCAAAACAAACCCTTTTTTTAAAACTCATTTTTACATATATTTTTTTTTTCTCTACAGTAATTTTTCTAGTTTGAAAATATTTAGCAACCAACTAAATAGGCCCTTAAAACACTAGTGCAAAAGGGTAAGAAAATCAAAATATTGGAAAAGTGCTTTTGAGGTCAAAAGGTCTCTTTGGACCCGCCACAACATTGTAGTCTCAGAAAATTAAACAATTTTGAAAAAAAGAATCTCCTTTCGGCTTTTGTAAATTTAATTTAGAAATGGCATGAATAATTGTAAGTAATCCCAGAAATCGATGAATCCAAGAAGGAACCTATATATCCAATGTACCCTTTGCACTTCTTGATAAAATCAAAACACAAAAATAGTTCTTTTTCTATCCCAAAAAATCCAACAATAATAATAATAATAATAATAATAATAATAATAATAATAAATAAAAACCTGCAAATAGCGCTGGTCCTAACATCCATCCAGACGATGGCATTATAGAGCGGCAACCCCGTCGTCCTGCTCCAAATGACGGCGGTTTCCCTCTGATTGGTGATCCCCACTGCCTTCAGTCCACCATCGACATTGTGGCCCTCCACCGTGGCCTTATCGAGCGCTTTCGCGGTGCAGATCTTGACGCTCTCCAGTATCTCCATCGGGTTGTGCTCCACCCACCCGGCGTTGGGGAAGAACTGGGTGAACTCGACCTGGTGCGAGGCCACCGTCTTGGCGTCGCCGTCGTAGATGATGAACCTGGTGCTCGTCGTGCCCTGATCGATCGACCCCACGTAAACCCCTTCCTTGTTCGACATTTTCGATGAGTAGAGTTTTGTTTTTAAGTAGCTAGGGAATTGGTGATGATATATATATAGAGAGAGAGACGAGGCGAGGGTTGCGTTGGGAAATGGGAATTTGAAGATGAGATCAAGATTGAGGGTCAAATGAGTAGGTGGCGGAACACTTCGATGTTTATAAGAAACCAATTGAATTGAATTGAATGAGACTGACTAAATGGATGTATATATTAAGATTTAAAGATTAACAAGGAATTATTATTAGTTTTTAAAATGGAAATGGAAAGGGTTGATGAACAGGTATGTTGAAGGAATCATTTAGGGAATGCCGTCATCCAAAATATAGAATCTAGCATATATCCCCACTATTTTAAAAAACTAAAAAATACCTCCAGTTTGGACAAACCGTTATAAAATTTCCGTAAAGTGAACTCACGCGCTTCACACGTGATATGTAAAATAATTTAAATATCCATGATAAAATGTATTTTAGCAATGCCCCCATTCAAAATGTACAAACTAGCATATACCCCCACTATTTTTAAAAAAAAGTTATTTGAGATATTTTAGCAAATACCCTCATTCAAAATGCAAAAACTAGCATTAAATTTTAAATTTATTTCTTCCTAAACTTTTGCTGAACTTTTTACTGAATTTGACGGATTTTTGTTGATTTTCAAATATTAAATCTTGTCGAATTATTTATAAACGACGGATTTGTGACTATGAATAATACACAAGCTACTGTTGAACCTATTGTGAATGAAGATGATGGAAATGATAATGCACATTCTATAGTGGAACAGGAGACCACACAATCTGTTGTAATAGATGATGGAACACATGCTAGTGATGATGCATAACAATCCGTTGTAATAGATGATATTTTTTGTATTTTTTTGGGTTAAAATATGATGTACAGCCTCTTTCCATTACATTGTTATCATCAGTACAGAAATAAAGTTGTTCAGAATGAGTAGAAATACTTAACACTTACATTTTTTTACAAAACCTAACACTGAAATAGTGGGGGTATATGCTAATTTCTGCATTTTGAATCGGGCATTTGCTAAAATATCCAAAATATCATTTTTTTTAAATAATGGGGGTATATGCTAATTTCACATTCTGATTGAGGGCATTTGCTAAAATACATTTTATCGTGGATATTTAGGTCATTTTACATATCACGTGTAACGTACGTGAGTTCATTTAACGAAAACTTTAACGGTTTCGTCAAAACTGGGGGTATTTCTTAATTTTTTAAAATAGTGAGGGTATATATTAGTTTCTACATTTTGAATGGGGGCATTTGCTAAATTATCTCATTTATTTATTATTGGATAAATTTCACTAAACCTCTCCGGCATTTTAGGTACTAGTATTTAGCATATGCATTACACGTTTTAATAAATACCTTTTTAAAGTAATATAATATAGCACGTGCGAGACACATAATAAGAGTTGGAAACTGATGTGTAAAGCACGTGTTAATAAAAAAAAATTAAAGTAAAAATTTTGATGTAAACGTGCGATGTACATGCTAATTTAAAATTTTAAAGTTAAAAAATATATGCTTAACGTGCATTGCACGTGTCAATTACAACTCCAACCCTCCCATTATATATAGACTAGTAATTTGTACGTGTGATGTACGTTCTAATTAAATTGTTTTTATAAATATAGTAAATAATAAAACGTAATCTGGCCTCGAACTTGAGACTTCCCTTTACTCATTACATACTCTTTACAAATTATCCCTAGTGGCACAAAATTTTATTTTATATGAGTGACACTTTTGTAAATAATTATGTTGTAAATAAATTTAAACTTTGTTAGTATCATGGTAACTAACAACAATTGAGTAAATGAATGGTTAATATAACTCTCACTTCAAAATTAACGGTTGAAATTAGATGGTTGAATGTATACAAATTATAGGTTGTCTACATATGAAAATCTCAACTCTTCCATTATAATATTATTAGAGATAGATAGATATTGAAGGAAGCCCTCCTAAGTATTTTATGTGAATATAAACCTTCATAATTTATGATTGCCAATACGTACACCCCATCATATTTTAGAGTATAATGATTCTTTTTTCCTTCTAAACTTAAAAATGTTTACTCCCAAGTATTTTCAAAAGGCTAATAAATGTGAAAAAACTTGAAAGTATTGACGATTTCAAAAAACCACACACAACTTTATTATTATTATTTTTTTAAAAGAGTAATGCTAGAGCCACTGCCAATTTCACTACATTTTTCTTCACTACCTACTTGAGTAATGCTAGAGCCACTACCAATTTCACTATATTTTTTTTCACTACCTTAGGTGGCACACTCCAATAGCTAGGAAATGATAGAGTAGGTGGGAGAACTCTCCAATAGGAGTATGCCACCTAAGACAGTGGATGAAATGGTAGTGAAATTGGTAGTGGCACTAGCATTACTCTTTTTAAAAACCAACCACAACTATGTTTTCATGACACATGGGTCATGAGTGAGGTTTTTTTTAAAAAATTGTGTTGAAAACATATTTGATAGGAGTTTTTTCAATAAAAAAAAAATTTGTGCAAGGTTTTTTTGAGAATCGCCAATACTTGAATAAAGTTTTTTCACATTTAGCATTTTCAAAATTGTTTACTATAAATATTTGCAGCTGTTTTTTCATTACAATGGACTTGTAGAAAAGGTTTGTCTTCTGTAAATTTACTTATCTGCGGCATAACTTCAATAAAACTATTTTGAGTTCATTTGTAGAAATCTTTAGTAAAAGATTAAGCTTGGGAGTAAAGCACCACTCCCTTTCTGAGCAAAGGCACTGGCTCATACTCATCTTCTATTTGTATTTCCACTTCCGTCGTTCAGGGACAAACACTTCTCAAATTCTTGTGAGTTGATCTGAAAAAACTTTTTCATAGACTATATTGAGAATATATTGAGAAGGTAAGCAATAACCATGACCATCAGGTCTTTCTTGCATGGGCTTCATCGTCTTCCCTTCTCTCTCGTTTTTAGGCTTGATCTGATGAGTGATAAATGGGTCGGGTGAATTAAAAAAAAAACCATTTTCAACCCTTCATGCAAATGCAAGTAATATTTAATACTAAAATAAGTTTTTTTTTTTCTTTTCATTCTTAATAGTGAATATTTAAGGCTAAATTTTGTTGAAATTTGCTTATATTTTCAACAAATTAGATGAGAAATACCTTTTTTTTTTTGAAATAAAAAGTGACCGACCGGCCACCGATCTCATTAATGAAAGATTAACGACATCACAAACTACAACTACTAAAAGTACCACATCATTCTGTGCTCCTCGGCACTACATACACAAGATCTATTACATAGAATATCTAACATAAACATAAGATGCATACAAACGGCAATACTTTTAAATTGCTAAAGGATAACTTTAGAAAGAAAAAATAATTAGAAAATTTTGTTTTTTTGTTGTTGTTTTCTTTTTTGGCTAAGCAAGCAACCGAGCCGGCTCCTTTCTTATAAGAAAATTTCTCTTTAAAAAAACAGTAAAACAAAAAAAAAAAAAACAAAAAACAAACAACAAACAACAAACGCTTGATATGAGACTGGCAGTACCAAAGACCTACCAACCTCAACCTAAGTTCTACCTGTACCATTGCATATATATATATATATATATATATATATATATATATATATATATATATATATATATATATATTTAAGTATGATGAGATTAGCACAAAAACAATAAACAACTTTAGGACTAAATAATTACCTATTTCTAGAAGTTAAATACTGGTTCTTTCTACAACACCTCAAGAAGTATTCTTAAATTAAAATATACTCTTTCGGCCAATATCCTGAGTATGTTTTGTTAATATATATATATATATATATATTTTTAAGTATGATGAGATTAGCACAAAAACAATAAACAACTTTAGGACTAAATAATTACCTATTTCTAGAAGTTAAATACTGGTTCTTTCTACAACACCTCAAGAAGTATTCTTAAATTAAAATATACTCTTTCGGCCAATATCCTGAGTATGTTTTGTTAATCTCTAATTAATAAAACAAAGCAACCCTATTCTACTTTTTTCTTCCAAAAAAAAACATACTCCTTTATCAACACAATTTAGTTACAACACTATCTAATCAATCGCTCAATAGCTTTTTTTTACCAAGAAAATGTAGGGGGGGGGGGGGGGGGGGGGGGGGGGGGGGGGGGGAGGTGTACCTCAATATATTAGCAAATATACACAAGTATAGGCTTTAGTACCCGAGAGGAAGACCACAAGTGAGTAATTCAAATGGGAAGAGAGAATGAGATGTGGCTCAACATTAGAGTGAAGAAAGGCTCAACATTAGAGTGAAGAAATGGTAGAGGACTATTGTCGTACATCTTTACTTACTCTAAAATTGGGCATGTACATGCTCTCTTTGCATCTATAGATTCCCCCTCGAGAAAATTGGCTTCTCAAGAGTAACCAAGGCAAATAAAGTAGCAGTTAAAATAGCAACAAGTAAATCTTAGTACAAACTCAAAGTTTGCAAAAAATATAAACTAGCAACACTTGACAAAATAAGCAGTTAAGTACTCCAAAAATCTTCCTATGATCTGCAATTCAGTGCAGATAAACAACTTGTAGGCTTAGGGGGCTCTCCCTCACTGACTTTCACAGATCGAAGTTGCAGCAATGGTCCTAGCAAGGTTGATCTCAACTAGTTGTCTTTGAAGGAGACCCTGAGCTCCCGGATCTTCTATGGATTTCATCACTTTGGCCTTCTTCCTGCTGGTTGGAGCTGCATTCAGCCATGAAGTAAAGTGAAATAGTACATTAGAAATTAGTTTCTCTATGGTTGAAGGTGCATAATTGAAGACGAAATTATTTCTCTCTAGCCAAATCACCTAGCAAATGCTAATAGACAACAAACACCATGAATTTTCTAAGTGAGGTTTAGTGAGAGCAAAACACCAAGAAGTAAAGCAAGTATGAAGTGAATCTGTTAGTGAGGCGATGTGTAGAATAGTGCAAAAATAAGACCATACTATATATCTTGGCTATATGACACTCAAAAAAAATGTGAAAGCTGATTTCAAATGGACATGCACAAGTTGTGCATGTTTCATCTCCTATCCATCATCTCTTCCTCAAGTTAGCCCTGTAGTGGAGATTGTCACAGCTTAGTAACCAAATAAATAACTTGCATTTGAGTGGAGAATAGTTCTCCTATGTGGCCACTGCAGAAGGAGATATAACTCCCGCGTTGATGAAGATCCCCCATTGATGAAGAAGTTGATGCTGATTTCACAATGAATATCCTTGTGTGAGAGTGTTTCCATCTTGGTGTGTCTCTACAAGTATCAGGAGTAGTGCTTGCTAAAGCTAACTGAAGCCTCTTCATCTCCTCAGCTATCTCACCCACAAGTATTCTTCTCAGTCTAGGCCTATCCAATTCCCACCCTCCCAATATCCATGTGTTAGCAATGATGCATGTACATCCTAAGCAGCATTAGTTAATTTGGGGAAGTTGTTTTCAGTACTCATATTAGCTAGTCAGTTGGATTTCCAGAATAAAATGAAAGAACCATCACCTATCATCTAAGTGATATTTGAGAAGAATTGATGTTTGAGATGAATTATACCTTCCTGCAGGGCAGAGGCTGAGGTTGGTTGGTGGTAGGAGCATAAGTTAGCATTGCAGTAGAGTGATCTAAGAATCTCACATGCTAGAGAGAGGTAAGCTTATCTACACATTTGGCTTGATGCAACTAGTCGAAAGGCCATATTCGAACTCCTTAATTCTACATCTTAAGAGCAACCATAGTCGTTTGCCATATTGCCATTTTTGCCATTTTTAAGCAAAGAACGCACTGCAGTCGTTTTCCAGTTTGTCATTTTTTCCATTTTTTGAGGTAGTAAATTGCTATATTTGAAAAAGAAAATTTAGCAATATGCATATTATAGGTTTCGTCCCCATTATTTTATTATTTTTTAAAAGCATCTTTGTCTGATGAAATAATGAAATTTTTCTTAAAAAATATTTCCGGACGGAATATGATGTTTGTCAAAGGGAAATGTTTGATTTTATATGTATTAAAAACTGATATGGTTAGAAGTGTTTAGTTAGTTAATTAGTTTAATTATATAATTAGTTAGATAATTAACCACCTAATTAGGCTGTTAAGTGGGGAAAATGGTAACACGCTGTGGGTCCCACCAATTTAAAAATATATATATATTAAAATTGTAAAAAATTATTAAAAAATTACACAAATTTATTCGGACGAAATTTATGTTTCGTCCGTTTAAAAATTTGCTTCAAATTTGCTATATTTTAACATTTCACGACCGCAGCAAACTAACAAAATTACTATTTCTATTTCGTCATTTTGTCATTTTTTTTCTCTACACGGACTGTGAATGCTCTAACAAAGCCTAGCACACGTCCCATATGACTAGTTACTTGTGTACTTTTGACTCCACACTCCAGTTTCAGAAGTCACTTGGCATTGCTAGATTAGATCAAACAGATGGATGAACTTTTCTCACAAAATAGTTGTAAAAAAATGCACCAGCCAATATCCAAGTCTGAGATAGTAAAATATGAGAAAGAAAGAGATGGGAGTATTTTTTCTCACTTATCGGCTTTCACACGTATTCCATGAGCAGCATGCCACATCACATGAGCTAATTAGAATCTATCTTGAATACAGAGTGTGGAGAGAGAATCTTAATCAAGTAGTTAGTCTGATGGAATGGACTTGGACTATACTATTATTTTGACTAGCTTAATAAGAATCTATCTTGAGTAAAATTTATATTATTAGGGGGAAAAAAAAAACCAAGAAACCCTCTAATCTCCTAACATGTTTCATTTAAATCAAGAAACCTCGGACACAATTTGTTTTTAAAACTTAATCCTTCCCACCGTTAAAATTTGAATATTTTTAATTTCAGTGCGCTCTATTAAATTATATTTTGGTCACTTCCTTTTATTTTATATAAACATTTTATATTCTTCTCGCTCTTTCTTTTCAAACCCTTGATCCAGCTAAAAAATGTGAGAAGTCAGAAGCCCCCCTCCCCCCCCCCCCCCCCAAATTAGATATCCGGATATCGTCCCTGCCATTATTGAGTTTTTTTTTTGGGGAGGGGGGGGGGGGGTTTGGGTTGGTGAGAGTGGATAGGGGTTCAAACAAAATTGAAATGAGAGAAAATAGTTAGAAAACTAATAAATAAAAAGAGGGGTGAAGTTTTAATTTTATAAAACATACCCAACAGAAAATTCAAATTTGGACAGCGGAGGGAATAAAATGAGAGAAAAATAACATTATGACATTTCATGATTTAAATGAAAAACGCCAAAGGGGTTTTCGTTTTTACAATTTGATTCTCTGTCACCCACATATAAGCGCAATAAATATGTCATTATGATACCGCACAAGACAGTTTTTGCATACCATTAAATTATCGTTTTGTTGGGGGGTAAAAAAAAATTAAATCATTGACCATCTATTAATTTGGCTTGCCGACCAGAAAATGTCAGCAATTACAAAATCGTACAATTTAATTTATTTTAACAAAGAGGAATCCCATTTATTAGAAGGTATATGCTAGATATATTCCTCATGTAAGGTTAAGCATAACCAACAATTTATAAGTACCAAAATATACAGGCAAAGCTATATGCACAAATTTTGTACACAAGTTTTACTCCCCAGAAATCAAAGTGGCTGGAGATTGTGCCCTATCGGTTTATAGAGTTAAAACTTTGGTGCAAAGCTTGTCATACAATATTACTCAGAAAATGCTCCATTCATTACAACCATTTCAACTCCAGTTTGAACCCTCCAATTATTGATTCACTAATAGTGAATACATATTTGAAGATATATGTGTATTAAAAGGTCAATTTTCTAACATAACAGCTGGTTCTGTATCTAACATGTTATATTGACAACATAAATCTTTAGTCAGTAAAGTCATTACAATTTGCAGTTTATCAATATCAATCACGTTTTAAACCTCTTCAAGACTTGAAACTATTTGACAACACCCAAAAGGGAAAGCTGTGATCTACTGAAAATCATCCCTCTCAATCTGTAACACCTACAAAGAAAAATGAGAAGAGAAAAGAAAAGAAAATTAGATATTCAAGCTATACAGATTGTGCCTCAATGAATACAACAACAAAAACAAAGTTATGCTGCTAAAACTTATTAGTATGGTTTAACATGCGAATGTAAACGTGAATGTGGATGTGGGAAGAGGGAAAAAATCATATGCCCAAACGGGCCTAGAAATCCTATGGCAAAACGCAAAATAAAAAACTTCGCCCCTATATGATTCTTTGCGTCTCGTGGAGGGTCATGCAAGGGGAACGGTTTTGGGGCAAATTTAAAAGATCAAGGCCATTGATTGCCTTTTGGGGCATATGTTTTCTATGCCCAACTGGGCTTTTTTTTTCTTCTTTTTTTCTTTTTTTTTAGGAGAGATGTAGACTTGATCGCAATTTGAGAGAAATTTAACCCTAATAAGTTCATGAACATTTTCCCACCATAACCTATTAACAATTTGAAATATTTTCAGAGATGCCATCTATCAACAAATCGAAAGGTCAAACAGGGAAAATTTTGCCGAAATGCCCTTGTTTTTGAAAATAATTAGCGAACTACCCTTGTTTCGAAAACATTTAGCGATTTGCCCTTGTCTGTGACACGTCAGCAACAAACGTTATTGGGAAAAACGGCATCAGCTAATTGTATGCCGTTATTTCCAATAACGGCATCTTCATTTAAAAAAATTTACGTGCCGTTATTCCCAATAATGGCATTGGTTATTTTTAGTATAGATCTATAATGTATCAACATTGGCTCGAGATTGGAAAGCAAAAAAGAAAAGAACTGATGCCGTTATTCTGGAGAACGGCATAGTTTGTACTGATGCCGTTTTTCAGAATAACGGCATCAGTTATTTACTTTTTGCACAAATCCCTATAATCGAAAACCCCTTCTTCTCCCCCTCTTCACTTCTGATTCTTTCCTTCACATCTTTGGCTGCGAAAACCCTAGACGCTCTTAAAAAAAAAAATCCACAAGATCTTCGGTGTGTTATTGACTTCAATTTCGGAGTATACTCTTCAATCCTTCATTCAGAGTTCCTTCTCATTCCGAATCCGAAATCTTTGTAAGTAACCAAAAACCCTAATTTGTATTTTGTATAATTGATTTTGACTGTTTTATTATGTAGTATAGTACAAATATTGTAGATTAAGGTTATTGAAGTAGTAATTTTGGAAGTATTGTTAGTGAAGTAGGGTTTACTAAATGTTGAATTTTTGAGAAGCACAAATTCTTAAATATTCAAGTACTTTATTTTGAAGTAGGGGTTTTGAAGATCCTAATACACTTAATTACTACCAAGTAAACCAGTCCTATGTTGTTCAAACAATTGATAAGATGTTAAGTTTTGTAGAGTATATGTTTTCCCGTTTTTTGAAGTAGGGGTTGTGCTCACATGAACAAAAGTTTCATCCCCATTAACACATCCAGTATATGTGATTAAGGAGTAGTTGAGTGTTGTGTTTGGTAGTTCTTCTTGTATGCATAGAAGATCATCTTTTATATATATCCTGCATTGCTAATTTCAACAAAAGGGCATTTGCTACACTATCTGCCTAGGCTCATCTCAGTGTAAGGAGATTTGTATACATCACCTATATATATATACACACCTACTTCATGTCAGTGTGAGGGGAATTTATATCAAATACATACATATACACACTACAATTCACTAGCAGATCTACTCCTAAGACTGCTCATGCTCTCAATTTTTCTACTGAAAATGTTGTTGATTAGTCTTTGTTAATGTGTACAGGCCAATGGATCCTGCACAACCATCTTCTTCGCATGGTGTTGGTGCTTCTTCTACGTCTTCATTTGGACCACGGGGACATCCGGGTCCATTAGATCCTACAGTTCTGTTTCTGCAAGAAGACCACAGATCACAGGCCGTTTGGACCAGGGATGTGGAGAAGATGAGTTTCAGGATGCACAAGATCATGCCTGTGATCAAGAACTGTATTGCTATGGAAAATTATTTGGTTAGCAGTGGATTTAGCAGGATGTCAAAGCTGGCCAAAATAAAGTGTGATCACGCCTTGCTTACCGCACTGGTAGAGCGATGGAGGCCGGAGACACATACCTTTCACTTACCGTGCGGTGAGATGACGGTCACCCTACAAGATGTAGCGGTGATTTTGGGTCTTCCAATTGACGGGGTGGCCGTCACCGGCAATTTGATATTTAACAAGGTTGCACTGGTGCGACATTATTTGGGCTTGGATGTTGATGAAGTTGACCACGGCATATGGGTTGGGGAATCCATTAGACGTTCATTCCTAGACGATAGTTTCACTCATCGAATAGTAGAAGTGCCGACGGACATCGAAATCCAGAACTATACGCGCGCATACTTACTGTCGATGATTGGAGGGATTCTATTCCCTAACTCTTCAGGTAACGTAGTCCACCTCATGTATCTTCCATTGATAGCTGACCTGCAGACAGCCGGCAGGTATAGTTGGGGAAGTGCAGCTCTAGCCTCCCTTTACCGTGCACTCTGCAACTGTTCGATGGGGTCGATTCAAATGACCGGGCCGATGTCCATCCTGCAAATTTGGTGTTGGGAAAGAATACATCTCGGCCGACCCCGTGTGACGGTACTATCAGAGAGTTGGAGAGTACTCCAGGATAATCCCGTGATGAGAGCTCCTCTCGGTGCATACTGGGCGGGGAAGCGTGCGTGGAGGGATAACCCACGTGGTGTCCTAACTTATTATAGGGACGAGCTAGATCAATTGAGAGAAGAGCTCGTCAATTGGACCCCGTACACGGATGATCGGCTGCAACGTCTACCACCTATTTGCACTGCTAATGCACAGTTGTGGTTGACCCTAGCTCCACTAGTGAATTTCTCAGTTGTGGAGTTTTATTACCCCGGTCATGTTCTTCAGCAATTCAATGCACAACAACCCGTCCCCGTGAACTCATTATACGATCGTAGACTACACAACATCACGGGCCAAGGTCGTTTACCGAACATGGATTGGGCCGATCACCACCGCGCTTATGTAGGAGCATGGAATGAGCGGAGGTATGAGTTGGTAGTCAAGGGTGTTGAACGTCCATATGATGGATCAATGCACACAACTTATATGGCCTGGTACCGTCGCATAACGAGACTTTATATTGCGCCAATAACGGATTTTCCAGCGGGTATCCAACAACCGATACCCGCGACTCATGTTGAACCACCACCGGCATTTTCATCATCACAGCCGATGTATCAACCGAAAGCTTCATCATACCGTATAATGGTAAATTAGTTTGTTTGCTGAATTTCAATTATTTCGATTAATTTTACTTATGCATCTTTACTTACAACATATATGGTTTACTATTATAGATCGAAAGCACATGGGACATGGCTAGAAAATGTGCGAATGTGTTGAAGAGCAATGCCAATAAGGCATGCAAAGAATTGGCACGAGACCTCCTGTGCAATTGTCGTACCTCTCTTGAAGAGGTTGGAGATGGTCCTCGTTTCAATGAACTAGTGCGTTCAACCGAAGGTCAACGCCAACAAGAACGGCCTACCGCTAGCCAAGCTTCACCTCCACCACAACAAGCATTGGTATTGGGAAATCCATCACGTCATCGAAGATCCAAGTCCGTTCGTGACCCTCCACCGCAAAGCGCATTGGCCATTCCGGAGATTGAAGAAGGAGAAGGTCACGAAGTGTCACGCCCCGCTTCCCAAAAATATGAAATACGAGCACGTGACGAAGCCCAGCGAATGATTTTTACATCATCCATAAGCTGTAGGATCGACTCAGCATCATAACAAGAATATAACTAGATTTATATATAACCAAGCATGCATGAATAACTTATTAAGCAACAGAAAACAGTTTGAAACAAATAATAATATTCAAATAGTTCTCATGTCTGGATCAAATATAAACTCGGAAACAAGTCTTATACAGCAGAAGAAATAAATACCTTAAGAAAAACAATTATTTAAACAGGTCCTTGCTCCAAGCAAAACCTGAAATGTCTGCTTGTCAATTCCAGCAGGCAACTCGTCTTCCAAGTCTGCTTAACAAATACAAAAGGGAAAACAAAGGGAAAACAAAGAGAATGCCCTTAGTGCAAGCTAGGGCCACAAATAGTAAAAGCAAGTACAAGAAAGGGAAAAACAAGAATTGGAATCAAGAATAAGCAGAGTTATAAGAAGTAGTGGCAAATTCAAAGACTAGGGAAACATCATAATGACTAGATTGGATAACAACTGCTAGTGGTGAATCACATGTCAGGTACACCTATAAAGGTAATTAATATCAAGCGACAACCTCAAGTCTAGTGTCATATGTTATTTTGAATGTCAGGTCTCAAATGTCAAGTCCAAGTATCAAGTTCCAGGCTTTAAGTCTCAGGTGTCATGTTTCATGTATCATATCATCAGGTATCAAGTGACAGGTGTCAAGTTCAAGTCTTGTAATTATTACTATCTAGGTAGCACGACATGCATCCATTATACTACATGGTTGCTACAGTCAAATCAATTGCGCTTAGACCTAGTAATGGAGTCTATAGGGCGGTGTACTCAGGCATCAAACTAGCAGGTGATCAACCATGGGCTCTAGAGGTGGCCCCGTAGGCTCTAGAGGTGGCCCCCGTCACCCATGACGTGGCACTTAGTTCTACGTGGCACTTAGTTCCAGGTGATTTCAAACATACATCATGTAATCATATAATGGGCTCTAGAGGTGGCCCCCGTAGGCTCTAGAGGTGGCCCCCGTCATCCATGACGTGGCACTTAGTTCTACGTGGCACTTAGTTCCATTTAACATACAACTTGGGAAACACGGGCCCCCTTCCGAGTACACTTACCTATGTTGTCCACTCTATAGTCTTTCCCTCAACCCGGCTTGTTACATTTGTTCAGGCAGATTTTGTGTTCTTGTATTTATACATGTGAAACAGGGGTGAAATAATATAAATTAATTCTAAGAAAAATTGGAGATGTCCTATAGGGTGTCCAGCAGCTACATATAAAATTTGGGGTCAAACGCTCGCTGTTTACACAGCGAAAATAATTTGTAAAGTAAATATATACAGCAGTTTCGCAAAACTGCGTCTACTGACACAGCTGCAGTATAACTGCCATAACTCCTAATCCGTAGCTCCAAATTCGATCAACTTGGAGTCTATCGATATCTATACATCCGGATCTACATTTCATATTCAGGGCTCGGGCCCAAATTCCAATGATAAAAGGGTCGAAACCACAAAAGAATATTCAGACAGCAACATTCAGAATTTATTTACTAATGTATGTTTCATGAAAATATGTAATTTGGTGTCTAAGTTGTTAAGTAGCATAAATACATAATCATGGAGATCAAACAGCAATTAATAAATATTTTTCAAGTCATAATAGTCGCAAATTCGTCAAAATACTAACTTTATATGCGTCTACAATTTTTAGGGGTCCTTAATTCATATGTCCATGTGATTCATGTGTTCAAGGAGATAAAAGAGTCCAATTGATTATGATTTAATACGAGAAAGTTTTGTGACTCTTAGATTTGTGAGTTTGAAGGTTCAAATTGATTTACTATGATATTTCAAAGGGAGTCACAATCTAACTATATGTGGTATTTCAAGGAGACTTGTACTAGAACAATAAGATGTACAAGGTTACTTGCCTTAAATCGACGATTATAAGCTCCGCTTGTTGAAGCAATTGAGTAGAAAAATCCCCGAAGATGTCCTCAAAAAGCGCGTGCAAAAATTGATCGGAGATCGCGTTTTCCCCGCACACAGGATCGGCCCAAACAGCGAACAGCAAAGTGGGATCGGCTGCGCCCAGAACAGCGAACAGCAAAATCGCCCAATCGGATCTCTCCCGTGCACCGGATCCGATCCCAGAACAGCGAACACGGCTCCTGGATTTGCTGTGGCGAAACACGGAACGACGATCAAGCGCACAGATCTTGATGCGATCGGACGGCGGCGATTCGCTCCCGCCCTTTTCCTCTTCTTCTTCGTTCGATCTCCTTCTTCCTTCATCGTTCGACTGAGTAGAGCTCGAGAGAGGAGCGACGGCGTGGCTGCTTCGTTGGCGGCGACTGCGGCAGTGACGGAGTGCGGCGACGGCGGCGACGACGTCGAGAAGCGACGGCGCGGCGAGTGCTCTGTGCGTGGGTTCGAACAGGGGAGAAGTGGGATTCGAGGACTCGGCGGCGCTGTGGGGATGCGACGGAGGCGACGTCGATGGAGTTTGTGGAGGTGGTGGTGTTGAGGGGGTCGACGAGGCGATGAGGGGTCGAGGTGGCGAGGCGATGGGTTCGGCAGTGTTGGGTTCGATGGCGAAGACGGAGGACGATGGTGGTGGTCTGGTGGTGGCTGTGAAGACGAGAGGGAGACGAGGCGGATAGGGGCGAGCGTTGATCGGAGATGGGGAGATGGTTAATGGCGAAAGATACGGAGAAGGAGACGGGGTGATGGCGGCGGTAGGGAAAGGTAATTAGGGTTTAACAGTAGAGTGATTAGGGTTAGGGTAGGGGTTTATATAATAGGGTTTGCGGGTTCGCGGGTTCGTGGGTTTTGGGAATCCGTTTCAAAAAGAGCCCAACAGAAGAAATGGTCAAAATACAATAAAATGGATATTAAAGAGATAAACGAGAAGAATTGGGCAATTCTTCATGAAGAACGGCACAAATGGCACACAAATGAATTTGATAAAAGGACCCAAAAATTTGATTCGAGACAAAAATAATGATTTTATTCGAACTGAAATAAAATACGGGATCTCAAATAGACAAAAGAGTACAATTGAGAAAAATACGGTATAAAATACAAATACGGGAAACAGGAGTTACACGAAGATGAAGGAGCTGGTCCAAGTGGACCCCCAACGCAAGAACAACGGGAACGTAGGCGGAAAGTCCCAGCTCGGATGAGAAGAGCACCCCAACATTTCACACCGAGTTAATTGTAAGCATTATTTGTCGTTTTAATGGTTTCTTTGGTAATACAACGATTTCTTTAGTATTACACTTTATTCTAGCATTTTTAAGTCTGTGCATGTTTTTTGAAGTATGCAAATATGGGAGTATCAGCATGTTTTGAAGTTTGTGCAGGTTTATGCATTTGAGTTTGTTTAATTTGAAGTTTGTGCATGCTTGTGCAGGTTTGTAGGAGTATCAGCTTGTTATTTTGGAAGCTATGTCGAACTTGTACAGATGCACATGTATGAGTTGAATTGAGTTGAAATTAGATTTTGATGAAGTTGATGTACTTGTGAATCTGGTTGAGTGAACTTGGGTTAAATGATTCTGTGAAATTAAGTTGAGTTGAGTAAAGTTGATGTAAAGTGAAATTTGAAATCTGAGAAGTGAAACTTGAAGTCTGTGAAATTTGAAGTTGAGTAAATTTGAAGTCTGAGATGTGAAATCTGGTTGAGTAAATTTGAAGTCTGTGAAATTTGAAGTTGAGTTGAGTAAAGTTGAGATGTGAGTAAACTTTATTTATAATTTTGAAGTCTGAGAATTGTAGAGATTGCAATTCAACTCAAATTTGATGAATTTGTGCATTGAATGTATCTGTGTAAGTTGAATGTATCTGTGAAGTTGAATCTGAAGTTCCATGAAGTTGAACTGTGAAGTTGAATGTATCTGTGCATGTCTGAAATTCTAAAAAAAAAGAACAACTGATGCCGTTATTCGCAATAACGGCATCTTAATCCTGTAACGTTATTGAGAATAACGGCAACTTTATATATGGAAAATTAGCCAATTTATAGTTTGCTGCCAATTTCCTGTCTCCACAGTCGTTTTTTAGAGTAACGACATAGATCAAAGATGTCGTTATTCTCAATAACGGCATCTTTAAACTATGCCGTTATTCTTAAGAACGGCATCAATTATACTCAAAATCTCCAGATTTGAGTGTTCTGCCAAATTCCTGTCTCCACAGTCGTTTTTGAGAATAACGGCATAGATCAAATATGTCGTTATTCTCAATAACGGCATCTTCAAACTATGCCGTTATTCTCAAGAACGGCATTAGTTATACTCTAAATCTCCAGATTTGAGTACTCTGCCAAACTTTCTGCCTCCACAGTCGTCTTTGAGAGTAACGGCATGGATCAAAGATGCCGTTATTCTTAATAACGGCATCTGTTAAATGTACAGTTGTGCATGTTTCTATGCAGATTTTGTCCTGTTTTATTGTAAACAACAAATAAGACTATGTCCACCATTGATTAAAAACAAAAATCTCATTCCAAATAATTCAAACGTAAATTACTCAACATTAACAAACAACATGAAAATAATTCAAATAATTCAAACGTAAATTACTCAACGTAGATTACTCAACAAACAACAAACAACAGGAAAACAATTAACTAACATATAATAACTAAGAAAATATTCAAGTGCGGGTAGATTGTGAAGTCCCCACACTTTGTACATTCTTACAACTGCGTCTATTATGTCCGCTCACACCACATTTTGAACATACTTTTCCACTACTCCCACCTTCTCGAGCGTCCATGTCATTGCGGATACGAGTACTCTTAGGCCTCCCCTTGACCCGACGAAGACTAGGATCAACTATTAGTACCGGTGCGCTTTGGGTAGGCCAATAAGATTCGTCTGGGATAGGATTGAAAGATGGTGCCCATGTTTTTGCTAACGAATCTGTAGAGTAGAAAGGATCTATGTACGGTTGATAATCAAGCATCCGGGAAGCACATGCCGCTAACACATGAGAGCATGGAACGTGGAACAATTGAAATTTTTCACATGTACAAGTTCGGCCTTCTAGGTCCACCGTATGCCAATGCTCACCCTTTTGATATCCACCGTCCATTCTAATGCCCGTTTTCACCCCAAAGACACCATCGCGATTATTGAACATTATGGCCTCATGTAAATTTGATTTTTCACGCCGGACATCAATAAGATCCTGGGTCCGGGGTGCCCATAGTTTACCTTCAGCGATAAGTGTCTGCGCGGCCTCACGGCGGTCAGTGAAATACATGTTCAGACGGAAAAATATCTGTTCTACAATTGCGGTGACAGGTAAGCTACGAACACCTTTTAGAACCGAGTTGAAAACTTCGGACAGATTTGTTGTCATAATACCATATCTACGCCCACCATTAGCAGTAAGTGCCCACTTCTCAATTGCTTTCTCCTTTACCCAATTAGCCGCATCAGCATTGCTAGCTTCAAGTTGTGCTATCTTTTCCTCGTACTTTTTCCACTGATTTTGACAAGCAATTACCTTTAATTTATTCATCAAAAATTTTGAACCAAATTTTTTATGAAAATTGCTAGCAAAATGCCACATACAATACCGATGATATGCAAAAGGTTCCCTCCACGTGCCAAACTCATTTCTCATTGCTGATAAAATACCGGCATGTCGATCCGAAATGACGCAAAGACCTTCACGATCTGTCACATAGCACCGAATACAGTTCATGAACCATGTCCACGTTTCTATACTTTCACCTTCAACAAGTGCAAAGGCAAACGGAAACAACCTCCCGTTTGCGTCTGGTGAAACCGCAATCAACAAACAGCCTTTGTATTTTCCGTACAAGTGAGTACCATCAACACTTATAACTGGTCTACATAATTTGAATCCTTCGATCGAAGGACCGAATGACCAAAAAACACCCTTAAATGTTTCTATACCCGGCCCGGTCGTAGTCTTCGCCCACTGTACAGCCGTACCCGGATTTGAAGCTTGAATTGCATTGAGTAGGTATGGTAATTTAGTGTACGCTGTTTCAAAAGAACCATATAGTTTCTCAATTGCTTTATGTTTTGCCTTCCAAGCTTTCCAATATGATATTGTGTATTGGAGCCTACCCTTCACCTGCCCAATTATGGCTCTTGGATTTACTGAGAGTTGTTCCCTCAGAGTATCTATTATCAGCATCGATACAACCGTCGAGTCAATTTTGCTGTGATCCTGAGTCAATGTAGGATTCACACATGTGTGTACACCTTCCAGTTGTTTCACCACAAAATAATCACGACCTTTGGAAACAATTGCACGCAAGCGCCATGGACAACCAACTACATTTTGAAGTGATGGATTTTCTGCAATCTGCTCGGCTGAATGGTTGATGGGCGCGTATTTACATTTCACATGGTATAGATGACGATCTGATTTTACCGTCACGAATTCCCTGTGGTTCTTCACGGCATACATCTTTACTTGATGTTGTAGAGCATCTTTGGATGGAAATCTTTGACCAATGAACAGTTCATCCAAGTTGGAAGACCCAATGGAAGACTGGCCTTGTTCATGTACGGTGGCACGGGACATCCATTCGCTTGATTGCGATCCACGCATAGCTGGACTTGTGTCCTGACTTGGCAACACGCAGGCATTGTTAACCGGCAAACGAACATTGGCGTCAACAACTGGAGCTTCAAGGGCGATCTCCTCATCATCATCCTCGAGCCCGCGTACCTCATCTTCTTCCTCTTCTACCAAGTCGTTATTTACAACGGCGTTGTCAAAGTCTTCCAAAGCAATTCCAGCTACCAAAAAATTTTGTGGCAATGGGGTCGGATGTACCTGCTCGTATTCGGAGGAAACAGGTACCGTTGGAGATGTGTTAGTATCTCCAACAGTATTAGAAATCCTTGCGTGTGACTCTTCAGATGGTCTCAAAATCCTAGTTGGCCTTGGACCTTCGATAACAACTCTTGTAGTATTTGGAAGCCTCGTTTGATCAATATATAACTCAACTATATTCCAACTACAACTTGGATGAAGTGTTCTAAGCAGGACCGACCTCAGAGAACTGTCACTGTCTATGGGTACCAACATGAAGTACTGTCCATCCCCTTTACCAACAGAATAACGGGCTCTCAATCTCAGACTCATTTCACTTCTGTCCCAATTGGTTACTTCATATATCTTATCTATTAATTCTGAGTAACCAAAATTGGGGGTAGCCCAAATAATTACCGGATCAACGTCACTATAAGAATATCCAATTTTTGGATCCTTAATTACTTCACCCCCATAATATAACCAAATAGGGATATCAAATTCCATACCTATGCATAAAAATTAAAACATATTCAAATCATTCACTACTCAAAATAAACAATACATTGAAATAAAAATCAAACATAAGGTTAGTATGATAATACCTTTCAAATGATACCAAAAAAATCACCGGCAAAATATTCGTTGTTGAGGAAGACTGAAAATGAGGGTGGGAGTGAGGAGGTAGGATGTACAGAATTTTATAGGACTCAAATGGTTGAAAATTTTTGATTATGAGATCTAGGGTATGTGGGTAAAAGGGGTGATGTGAGAGAGATGCGTTTTACGAATCAGAAGTGAAAAGGGAGAGAAGAAGGGGTTTTCGATTATAGGGATTTGTGCAAAAAGTAAATAACTGATGCCGTTATTCTAAAAAACGGCATCAGTACAAACTATGCCGTTCTCCAGAATAACGGCATCAGTTCTTTTCTTTTTTGCTTTCCAATCTCGAGCCAATGTTGATACATTATAGATCTATACTAAAAATAACCAATGCCGTTATTGGAAATAACGGCACGTAAATTTTTTCAAATGAAGATGCCGTTATTGGGAATAACGGCATACAATTAGCTGATGCCGTTTTTCCCAATAACGTTTGTTGCTGACGTGTCACAGACAAGGGCAAATCGCTAAATGTTTTCGAAACAAGGGTAGTTCGCTAATTATTTTCAAAAACAAGGGCATTTCGGTAAAATTTTCTCAAACAGGAGTGACCTACAAACTATGTTGCATAGACTGCCACCTATTCTACGTTCTACGTTCTACATTCTCAATTATGCAGCTTTTTTTTGTTGTTGAATGAAAAGTAACCTCGTCACCGCTTCATTAATGAAACCAAGTAGTACAACATACACAAAAAAATCTAAGAAAATACAACAAAAGATCATCTTACATAACGAGTGGTGCCATAGCAACCACATCTACCCAAGCTACAAGCAGCTCCCAAAAGTGACAACGAAGCATAAGATGTCATCAAAATACTGCAAGACCCCTTGCACTCCCATGCATCCTACTCGAGATCTACTCCTCATCCTCTTTGTGCAGTCTCTTCTTCATACCTGTCTGACTTGCCCAAGCATCAATCAAGGCAAAAATTTATGAATTAATACCCAAAAATGACTATTAATTTGATGAAAATACGAGTCATTTTGATCTAGCTATAGCCCCCACATAGTAGCCACTACTGATATATTCCAAACTACTCTATTTTCTTTTCTGATTAATCTCGCACACCACTGACCCCAGACCTCTAGTGTAGTGTTAGGGATCTCAAAAATCCCAAAACCTAAACATATAACCTCCCACGTCAACCTTGCCTTAGGGCAAGGCAAGCAAATATAATGTGGTTAGTATCTTCGTGTGCCAAGCATCTAGAGCAGTTAGCATCCACAGTTTACAGGGATGTTACGTTTGCTGAGATTACATTTGAACAAGATTGCATTGTTCGCGACTAACCAGAGAAATGCCTTCACCTTCATAGGTGCATGTATACTCCAAATCTTGGCTTCATTGCTACATAACCCTCCATCGTTGAGCTACTTATACATCGTACTAATAGAGAAGTTGTTATTCGATTGTAAAATCCAATGTCGCTCATCCTCCAAATCACTAGCAGTGCTTCCTTCCGCCCTAAAAAAAATTGCTTAGTTTTTGGAGTTGCTTGTTGCACTCGTGTCGAAGAATTATGAAATTTAATCTTTAACTCTTCCCCATCTCCAGATTCCAGAGACCAAAGTATCGTTGTTCTCTGCTTCTAAAGCTACCACTGGAAACAGAACTTCTATGCTATTGTTACCGCACCATTTGTCCTTCCAGAATCCGATGTCATTTCCATTCACCAACTCATATTTAGTATTGGCATGAAAGATCTCACCCACCATTGCCACTCCTTTCCATAAGTAGGATGTCTTTCCTTGTTTACTTCTTCCCTCGAATCTAATCATCTTCCTTCTTCGATAAAGAGCAAATGATTTATACTACCAATTTTTTCTTCTCCTACGCATTTTCCAGAACCATTTACTCAACAACGCTTTATTCATATCTCTTAGGTTCAGGATACCTAATCCCCCGAACTCTCCTTCCTCTTGCATACCCTCCCCCAGTTCACCAGATAGAATCCTTTTTCATCATCGTTTGCTCCCTTCCACAAAAAAAAAACGTCTTCTACTTTTGTCAATTCTTACTATCACCCATTTCGGTAGTTCATAAGCAGCATTAGGTATGTAGGAATGCTACTAAGGACTGAATTGGTCAGAGTGATCCTCCCTCCTAACGACAGGAACGTCATTTCCATCCAGCCAGTCTTTTCTCTACTTTTTCGACAATCGGCATCCAGCACATGGTCTTATTGGCGTTTCAAGATATTTCAGAGGGAACTCCCTAATCTCGCATCCCAAGTAGTTTTTGATCTCCCCAATTGGGTTGGATAATTCCTCACCAAGTGGGATGACACAACTTTTGCTTAAATTGACTCTTAATCCGGACTAGGCCTCAAAACATCTAATTATAATTCATAGTGCAGCAATTTCCTCTTCCTTTGCCGTCCCGGACAGTAATGTATCATCTGCATACTGTACGATAGTCACAGTGTCCTCTATCTCTTTGATCGTCAACCCTCTTAGAATGTTCGACTCTCTTACCTCTTTTTGACATTTTTGCCAAACCATCTACAATGAGTGTGAGTAGAAGTGGTGACAAGGGGTCACCTTGTTTGAGGCCTCTACGATACTGAATTTCTTTTCCTTGTTTTTCGTTGAATTGTATGAAAGATTTTCCTCATCTTACACACATGCATCCATTTCCTTCATCTTGTTCCAAAACCTTTAAGTTCCAGTGCCTCGTCTACGCTGTATCATTCTACTGTATCATATGCATTTTCAAAGTCTAATTTTAACATGAAACCATATGCTTTCGCTTCACAACCCCTGAAAACGATTTCATGTGCCGACGCAACGCTATCCATAATATCCATCCCCTTAATAAACCCACATTGTGATTCCCCCACCACATCCCTGGGATGAGGGGAAAGTCTTCTCGCCAACACTTTAGTAATAATCTTAAAAGAGCCATTCAGTAGACTAATGGGCCTCAGATCTCCCACCCTTAATACCTAGGATTTTTTGGGAATAAGGATAAGATTCACATAGTTTAATCTATCAATATTCGCATTACCGATATAGATCTTGATCTTGAGCATATCTTCTTTGATGATATTCAAATACATTCTATAAAAGAATATCGGGAATCCATCTGGCCCTGACGCCTTGTCTTGTCCCAAGTTCTTAATAGCTTGCAGGATCTCCTCCTCAGTTAACTCTTCTTCTAAACCTTCCCTCTAACTTGTTCTTGATCCACATATCCAGAACCAATTAACGGCTTTTAGGTTTTTTAGTTCCAACAACTCTCGAAAATTTTCATCTATATGTTGTCTAATGACATCCTCATCTTCACTCCAAGAATTATCAACAATAATTCCAGAGATATGGTTATGTTTCCTTCTACCATTGGCTAGGTTTTTTAGTTCCCAAAAGCTCTCGAAAATTTTCATCTATATGTTGTCTAATGACATCCTCTTCTTCACTCCAAGAATTATCAACAATAATTCCAGATATATGGTTATGTTTCCTTCTACCATTGGCCACTTTGTGGAAGAACTTAGTGTTGACATCTCCCTCCTTGAGCCATTGAATTCTTGACCGCTGCCTCCAATTATTTTCCTCCATATCTCCAATTCGTTGAATTTCATGTCTTCTCTTGGTAAGCTCTTCATATTCCGGATCATGTAGGTCCCTATTTTCCTTAATAATTTGTAGTTCTTGAATTTGCTCTCTGATTTCCTCTTTCTTCCTTCTCATCTGTCCAAACTCTTCTTTCGTCCAGTCCTATAAGCATTTGTGAAGCGGTATGATCTTCAGAATCCATATATCGATGGCATCCCTTCCTTCAATGGTGGACTTCCATGACTTCTCAATAATCTTGCAAGTTTTGTTGTTCAGGATCCATGCTTTTTCAATGAAACATATGTTGTTGTGATTCCTTTAGAATTGTGGCCTCAAATACACGTAGGCACTGAGTACTTGAAGTTGGAGAAGACGAAGACAGCAAGAGACAACAGCAGCAAGTAGAAGATGTGCAGTCTGGAGAGTTGCGGTCGACGGACCGGGGGTGTGGTCGACCGACCTTGACTGTAGGAGGTTCTTCAAGTATACAGAGTTCAACAGAAAAGGGGACGGTCGACCGTGCAGTCGACCGGTCATGTCTCGGGTGTGGGCTTTACACGTTGCGGTCGACCGACAACGACGATGTACGTTATTTGGGTTGGCGAGTTTAAGGTCCTATAAGCTAGATTTGTGTATATCTTTTAGGGTTTACTTGGGGGTTATATATATGGCTGTAGACTCGAGGATTTGTGTGGATCTAATCACTGAGAGATCAAGAGGTGAGCCGTTATGGCGTTATCATTGTTCAACTTCAAGAGGGTATTGCGCTAAGTGTTTCATAGGGGAGGGAGAGAGATTGAGAGTTGTAATCTCTTTTGTAATCTTTGTATTTCTTTGGGAATAAGAAATATTGGTTATCTCTGCATATTGATTGTGTTCTTGTGAGATCTTGTATATATCGTAGTGGTTTGTTCTTGGTTCATCTAAGTCTTAGTAGTTTCTATTGCTTGTGGTGTGTTTCCTCTATTAGCATTACGAGTTGTGGTAGATTCTTCAACAATTCCTACCATCACGACAATCCAAAACTAACAGAACATGATCCGAAGTGAATCTAGCAACAAATTTAGCAACTACGAAGAGAAAGCATCCTCCTATTCCGTCGACACCAAAATCCTATCAAGCGTAGCAAGAGTAGGATAAGCTTGCATGTTGGACCAGGTAAATTTCCTATCCGTCGGCCGTACTTTCATAAGCTCTAAATCATCGATCAAACGAATGAAGGAGTTTCTATCTTGTTGGCTTGCCCCTCTCCCTCTATGTTAATTATGAAATCTAGTAATGTTAAAGTCACCTCCGATCACCCATGGTCCCATCCAACTACCTCTAATAGATTTAATCTCCTCCCACAGCAGTGTACGCCACCTAGAGTCGTATGGCCCATATATATATGTCATCATGTGAATCTGGTTATCACTCCTACGTCTGATTGCAACAGTCACCGAGAACTATTCAATAAAATCATCTATAATCTCAAATAAGTTCTGGTCCACCCCCAACGCGATCCCTCCCGACAAACCTATAGCCAACTTTAAAAGCCAATCAAAGGAGCAGCACTACCACCATCTTTGTATCATTGTAATGACAGATTTTCCTTTCATATACAAATCTCCTAGCTTGCACGTTTACAAGCACTAAACTTCATCATTTATATTTTCCTAAAATATTTGATTCTTAATGTTGGTGGTTGAATCTCATCAAAATTGTTAACTTACCTTGATGTATGTCTCTTTTACCCACACCCACATTAACACACATAGATTTTGCAATTCCTCAATTATATCTATACTAGTATAATGTACGTGCGATGTACATCTAAAAAAAATAAAGTTATCAAATTAAATGAATATATATTGAATAAGAAAAAAAATAGTTTATATTTGAATGTTTTGATTTGGGCTACACGTGTGGTGCACATTTATAAATGTTGGATATAGTTTGGACGTGTATTATACGTGTTTATATAGTTACAAAGTTAGGGTTTGTTTGTTACAAACCCCAACTCTCCCATTAAAATAGTAGAGATATTATGGTAATAGGAGGGAGAATGTACCAAATCTCCCCTTTCTCAATTTTAAAATAGAGAAAGAAGAGCAAAAGTAGGAATTCACACATACCTTAACACGTGCACACACCTAGCCACCACCTCCGCTCAATTTTCTACCGTCCGATCGTCCAGATACGCGAAGACGTGCATAATCGAGGCTCCCGATCGTGCCACGTCGCCACCCAATCACGTTTGTCCAATTCACTCAGTGGGCGAACTCATCACGTGATCAACGCCCCAGGTTGTGCCACGTCATCACATCATCTTGGCACCTTATTCCATTCAGCGGGCGAGCACAAGCTCGATGGACGATCCAGATCGCTCAAAAAATTGCGCCAACCCGATAAGTCAATAAACACAAAAAATGATTTAAAATTATGAAATTAAATTAAAATTCCAAAAAGATATTATTAAATACACAAATTTAATTAAAAATTCTGAAAAATAATTAAAATTTTGGAATCTATACAACATATTATGTTAAACCACTTTTGTCAAGGATTTTTCTCATTTTTCCTTTTAAAAATAAAAAAAAGGAGGATAAATGTAGGAGATAACTCCCCACTCTTACTGTATCCAAATTGGAATTGAAATTTTCATTATTATATAGATGTTATTAAATGAATTTTTCAAAAAAAAAGTTCTATTATTTTCTTATTTTAAAAAAAATTATGTGTAGTATTGCACATGTTATACTACATATTATATTATATTATATTATATTATATTATATAAGTTTGTAAAATATTGTACAAGGGTACACTAGTTTATTAGTATAGTAGGTGAAAAGTGCAAAATCTCTTACCCTGATGTATGATTGTTTCCAGGTCTTCAACACCTAACAAATTGAGGGTTTCCCCTTTCACTTTTTTATTTGTTTTTGGTCAGTATTAATTGATGAATCACCTATGGTTATGGGCCTCACAGTTTTATCTAAAACTAATCACTTTTAGTGTAAAAATAGCACAAACAGCCATATACTTTGTAGTTTGGACTCATTATGCTTTGCACGTGCCATAAGTCTAGTCATTCAAAGTTGAGATTTCTACAACCTACTCCACAATAACATTCAATAATATTGTGTCATACAAGATTGTAAAGAAAATTGTTGTAGAAAAGATTATGGGTGTAGTATTATTATATCTCAAGTCCCAGCAAACTGAAGAGTTTTGGCTAATTAGCCTAATCTACTTTAAAATGCTATATAGACTTTCACCCATCACTACAACAATAAACGTCTCCTCCGACGTTTTTTTTATTCCCTGGCATTTATAAACACCGGTATAGCCTCCACCGGCATTTTTAAAAACGCCGGTATATACGTCGGGAAATTGAGCGTCGCGGTAGAGTAGGGAGTCTATACCGAAACGCCAGTATAGATAAATACCTATCGCCGCGTTTTAAAAACGCCGACGTTGATGTAAAACCAACCCTAAAATAGAGAATTTTCCAAGAATTTTAATGGGTTAATTTTACCAACATGAAAGTTCTGATCTAAGTTAGAAATTTAAAACAGTTAGCGGATTTGAGGGATTTTCAAGAACTGAATTATGCTAACAATTCCAATTAATAATTCAACCTCAATCAATAATTAAATCCCTATATGTTAGCAAGTAATACGTCCAATATCAATTCGTACTCTAATCTAGCATGTGGATCACTCAATCTCAATTATTTTGTGGTCGACAGATAAATCAGATAATAAACTAGATGATAAGGCAGTAAAGCACAAATACTTAATAATGAAAAGATATTACCGAATGTGGAGAAAACCAACGCAGATCTCGGAGTTGGGCAGCGACTAGAATCTCAGCAACCGCAGTGAACAAATAGCAGCCACAAAGCCAAGAAGGCTAGCAGATCTGGCCGACGGCGAGTTGACGGCGAGCGGGGGCAGCGTCGACGGCGAGGGGCGACGGGGTGGTCGTCGTCAGGATGGCAAGGAGCTGGCGTGGTCAGAGACGTCGGGTCAAAGGTGAGGGAGAGAGGCAGCAGACGAGGGGGCCGTCGTGGAGGTGATGGTCGTCGGAGTTTGGGGGGTGAAGGAGTGGGTCGCGATGAGGGGGGGTGACGGGACGAAGGCGTCGGTTGGGTACTCGGCAATCACAGGGGAAGAAGTCGGGGTTGACGACGAGGAGGAATTTGGAGTGGGTGATTTCGATCGGGAGTGGGTGCGGGATGGGGATCGGGTAGGGTTTGGAGTGGGTGCGGGATGGGGGTCTGATGTTGGAGAAGATGATGGAGGAGAAAGGGGGCGGCTGGGTTTATTTAGTTGGGATTAGGGTTTATTTATTTGGGATTAGGGTTTGATTAGGGGATTATGATTTGTATTGGGGATTTTTTAAGTGGGGATAAATTTTAGAACTAATCACTAATTCTAAAACTAGATTAGGATTTATCACAAACCCTAATTTGTCTCTCAGTTGTATCACACAAAGGAGAAAAAAAAATGAAGAGCAAACTCAACACAGATTTTTTTGATCAATAATGGCATCCCTTTCTCATTCATCTCAGGGCCTTTAAATAGGCTCAATTACATCTTGAAACACATCTCCAAAATATTCTCAAAATCTAAAAATTACAAAAAAGATTACATAAAAATGGAAATAAAATAAAAGTCCTAAACTGAATAAAACAGCTGATGAAGACGATGCCTGCGCTGATAGAAACGCCCAAATCGTCTGGAACCGATGTCCTCATCATTCTCCCCGGGTGGGAGAAGGCTCGACCCAGTCGAGTCAAAACCAGTCCTCCTGTCATAGTGCTCCAAGAGGTCTGGATCCAAGCGCTGGAGCTTTCCGCGATCTATCCAAGTGTTCTCCTACTCCGGCTTGTCTTTCCAACTTACCAAATATCTATGAATACCACCATCTCTAGTAGAGATTATCTGATCATCTAAAATATTATCCAACTCTTCTGTCGATGGGTAAGTAGTATCTGGTAGTGGGGGTAATGGGGGAATCTCACCAGTAGGCTGCAGGGTAGGCTCATCTATAAGAGGATTTCTAGGGTTAAATTCTGGGCCTTCATAGGGTACTAGATCCTCAATATTGAAAGTTTTACTGATGCCAAAGCCCTCAGGGAGGTCAACAACATAGGCATTATCATTGATTTTATGAAGAATTTTAAATGGACCTGCAGCACGTGCGTTCAATTTCTTAACGGATCCCGCTGGGAACCGTTCCGGACGAATCCGAACCATCACTTCGTCACCCACATTAAAAGTTTTAAATTTCCTTCTAATATCAGCTCTTAACTTGTAGTTAAAATTATTTTCATTAATTTTCTTGGAAATTTCTCTATGTAAGTCATGAATGCGGGATGCAAATGCAGATGCAGACTCAGAGACTCGGTGATGTTCTAACATGGGGGCAAGATCTATAGGCTGCCTAGGACGATAACCGTGTACAACTTCGTGTGGACTCATGCCAGTGGTTCTATTCCTAGATGTGTTATATGCAAATTCAGCAACCGTTAATTTCAAATCCCATGTTCCCAAGTTCTCTCCCACAAGAGTACGTAAGAGATTGCCAAGACTCCGATTGACAACCTCAGTCTGTCCATCTGTCTGTGGGTGGAACGCTGACGAAAACTTTAATTTTGTACCTAACTTGTGCCATAGGGTCTTCCGAAAATAACTCGTGAATTTCACATCCCTATCAGACACAATGGTTTTTGGCAACCCATGTAGCTTCACAATATTATCAAAGAAGATCTGAGCCACGCGGGATGCATCAAAAGTTTTCGAGCACGGGAGGAAGTGGGCCATTTTAGAAAAACGGTCCATGACGACAAGAATGGAGTCGTGTTTCTTTTGTGTTTTCGGTAAGCCTAACACGAAATCCATACTCACGTCTTCCCAAGGGCGGCTGGGAACAGGTAGGGGAGTGTACAGGCCTGTGTTCTGTTTTTGTTGCTTGGCAAGTTGACAGGTGTGACATCTGTTAACAAGTCTCACAACGTCTCTCTTTAGCTTCGGCCAGTAAAACCTATGTTCCACAGCATCAATGGTCTTGCTATGCCCAAAATGTCCAGCAAGGCCACCAGCGTGCAATTCCCAAACAAGATACTCTCGTAAGGATGTACTAGGAATGCACAGTTTGGAGCGATAGAAGAGATAATCATCTTTCAAGAAATAATCATCTATCACTCGAGTTATGCCTTCCTTCAAAGAGGTGTAGATCTCGTGAAAATCTGGGCAGGAGGCATACTCATCTCTCAATCTCTCAAAACCAATAATTTCGGTGCGCAGAGCAGACAAGATCATGTAACAACGACTTAGCGCATCCGCGGCCTTATTATCAATCCCTTTTGTATGCCTAATGGTATATGAATATTCTTGTAGGAACACTACCCATCTAGCATGTCTCGGATTCAACTTTTGTTGAGAATTAAGGAATCTTAAGGCCTCATGGTCTGAGAAGATAACGAATTCTTGCGGCAGGAGATAATGTCGCCAATAGCGAAGTGACTGAATGACCGCATAGAACTCCTTGTCATAGGTGGAGTATTTTTGTCTTGCTTCATTCAGCTTTTCACTGAAATAAGCAACAGGATGACTCTCTTGACTGAGGACTCCACCTATACCAATACCAGAAGCATCACATGTTACTTCGAAGACTTTAGTGAAATCAGGCAACCTCATGACAGGTGTCTGAGTCATTCTCTTCTTGATCTCTTCGAAGGCATTCGTGGCTTCTTTCGACCAGACAAACTCACCTTTCTTCAAACAGTCGGTTATCGGAGCCATGATCGTGCTAAATCCTCGCACGAACCGACGATAAAAGGTGGCAAGGCCGTGAAAACTCCGCACATCACGAATATTGCGGGGCTCAGGCCACTCTGTAATAGCTCGTATCTTTTCTGGGTCAGCAGATACTCCTCTGGCAGACACAATAAATCCCAGAAAGATAGTCTGATCGGAGAGGAAGGTACATTTGGTAGGATTAGCATAAAGCTGTTCCTTCCTCAAAACACCGCAGACCTGTCTCAAATGGTCAAGATGTTGCCCAACGGATCGGCTGTAAATGAGAATATCATCAAAGTACACCACAAGGAACTTGCCCATAAAGGGACGGAGTACTTGCGTCATGATTCTCATAAACGTGCTCGGGGCATTTGTCATTCCAAATGGCATGACCATCCACTCGTACAGGCCATCCTTCGTCTTGAAGGCGGTCTTCCACTCATCACCAGGACGAACACGTATTTGGTGGTAGCCACTTTTAAGATCAATCTTGGAAAAGATTGTGGCACCAGACATCATGTCCAACATGTCATCCAAACGAGGAATGGGAAAACGGTATTTCACCGTGATCTTGTTTATGGCACGGCTGTCCACACACATACGCCAAGTTCCATCTTTCTTTGGCGTCAATAGAGCAGGAACAGCGCAAGGACTTAAACTTTCTCTGATGAAGCCCTTTGCCAATAACTCATCAACTTGCCGTTTCAACTCAGCATGCTCTGTCGGATTCATCCGATAATGTGGCAAGTTGGGAAAGACTCGCTCCCGGAACCAAGATCAATAGCGTGTTGGATGTCACGCAATGGGGGCAACTGGTTGGGGAGGTCAGCAGGAAACACATCTGCAAATTCCTGAAGGACAGGAGTAACTTGGGGCGGGATGAGTGACTTAGGATCTTTAGGGACTTCTCTCGCTGTGAGTAAAAGAATGGTAGCCCCCTTTTCAATTTCATTTGTAAGTTCCTTTTCACCCATATACGTTACCTCCTTGCCCTTTCTCGAGGGAGCCGGTGTTGTTTCAGCTGGACTAGTTCGTGGCCTCACGGGAATGAGCTTTATTTTTAGTCCATCGTGCTGGAACACACATTGGTTGGATCGACCATATATAGTCACATCGTGATCGTATAACCAAGGTCTCCCTAAAATGACTTGACCCACATCCATTTTAAGCACATCACACCAAATTTCCTCTTTGTAAGCTTTGAAGTCCACAGGGACTAAGCATCGATGTGTTACTTGGAGTGCTGTTGCATCAATCCAAGATACTTTGTATGGGCGTGGATGGGGTTCAGCCTTAAGTCCGGTCTTTGCTAAGACCGCAGAAGAGACAGCGTTGACGCAGCTCCCACTGTCAACAATCACCTTGCAGTTTTTGCCACCTATAGTCGTAAAGGTGTGGAATATAGCAGTGCGCTTCCAATCATCTTCCTCTTTTGGTTGGGACAAAGCACATCTAACTACATTCAAGTGAGGTGATTGGATAGACCGAATACAGTGGAGATACTGGTCATCCTCTTCTTCACCGAAGTCATCGCCTTCGATAGGCTCATAAGAAAACTCATTGTCTGAGTCGTCAGCAATGACAGCGGTACCCTCTACTATGTTTATCCTACTAGGACTGGGACAGTTGCTAGCAACATGACCATAGCCCTTACACTTATAGCACTTAGTGAGAGGGTCAATCTTACTGTAATCTTTTCCAGTGTTCTTACCCTTATGTTCATCTCTATGTGAATTAAAGTTTGAATTAGGTTTGTTGGGGTAAGATTTGTTGGGGTGCTGAGAGGGAGGCTTAGGTCTAGGTGGGTCAGTAGAGGTCATTCTAGAGGAATGATCTCTCGAGTCGCTGGACCTAGAATGAGAACTAGCTTTAAGTGAATCTATGTCGAGGACTAGGGCGTAGGCTGCTGCTATTGAGTCCACGTTTCTATAGATTAGCTCGTTCCTAAGGTCAGCTCGTAGTCCAGCTCTGAACCTAGAGAGAGTTTGTTCTTCACTCTCTTTTCCTAGCGCATTGCACCGAATAAGGAAGTCATCGAATTTATCAATGTATTCTTGTGTGGATTTACTTCCTTGATACAATTGGTTCCACGAGTCTAACAATCGGGTGTGGAACGACAACGGTACATACCTCTCAGTGAGCTTCTCTTTCATGGCCTCCCAAGTAGCTATGGGCGCCAGGCCTCGGCCTCTGCGGGCATGTTCAAGATTGGTCCAATGCTGTTGAGCTTTACCCGTTAATTTCATAGTTGCAAATTTAACTTTAAGGGCTTCGCTCATGTCGAACCACACAAAATAGTGGTCCATGGCACGGACCCAATCAAGGTAAGCTTGGGGTTCCATGTGGCCTTCAAATTGGGGAACGTCAGCCTTAACGTTCTTTTTATATTGTTCGTCAGGGTCACGTTCTTGACGTCGATCGTCATGAACATTCCCTTGAGGGATCTGACGATGGCCATGAAGCTCAGGGACAATGTTTTGATTTAGCTCCACTTTCTCAAGCCTCTCATTGATATTGGCAAGAGTTGCTTGGATGGCAGCTAGGGTAGTGGAGATATCAGGGTTGTCCATTTCAGGTCTGGGGAGTCTAGGGTTCCTAATTGGGTGATTAGGAAGGGATAGAAAAGGTTCTTCAGGGTCTGTGATGGTGCTGCGAAGACGCATTCACCAAAAGTGGAAGCTAGGGGTCGTGTGTGTCCTAATTTTTTTTTTTTTTTTTAAATGATTCTGGACTAAACTAAAATAAAATAAAAATAAAATAAAATAAAAGACTACACGATACTAAATGAATGCAAAAATGATGCCTACGATGCAAGAACTAAGGTTTTAAGAACCTTTGCTCTGATATCAAAATGATGTAAAACCAACCCTAAAATAGAGAATTTTCCAAGAATTTTAATGGGTTAATTTTACCAACATGAAAGTTCTGATCTAAGTTAGAAATTTAAAACAGTTAGCGGATTTGAGGGATTTTCAAGAACTGAATTATGCTAACAATTCCAATTAATAATTCAACCTCAATCAATAATTAAATCCCTATATGTTAGCAAGTAATAAGTCCAATATCAATTCGTACTCTAATCTAGCATGTGGATCACTCAATCTCAATTATTTTGTGGTCGACAGATAAATCAGATAATAAACTAGATGATAAGGCAGTAAAGCACAAATACTTAATAATGAAAAGATATTACCGAATGTGGAGAAAACCAACGCAGATCTCGGAGTTGGGCAGCGACTAGAATCTCAGCAACCGCAGTGAACAAATAGCAGCCACAAAGCCAAGAAGGCTAGCAGATCTGGCCGACGGCGAGTTGACGGCGAGCGGGGGCAGCGTCGACGGCGAGGGGCGACAGGGTGGTCGTCGTCAGGATGGCGAGGAGCTGGCGTGGTCAGAGACGTCGGGTCGAAGGTGAGGGAGAGAGGCAGCAGACGAGGGGGCCGTCGTGGAGGTGATGGTCGTCGGAGTTTGGGGGGTGAAGGAGTGGGTCGCGATGAGGGGGGGTGACGGGACGAAGGCGTCGGTTGGGTACTCGGCGGTCACAGGGGAAGAAGTCGGGGTTGACGACGAGGAGGAATTTGGAGTGGGTGATTTCGATCGGGAGTGGGTGCGGGATGGGGATCGGGTAGGGTTTGGAGTGGGTGCGGGATGGGGGTCTGATGTTGGAGAAGATGATGGAGGAGAAAGGGGGCGGCTGGGTTTATTTAGTTGGGATTAGGGTTTATTTATTTGGGATTAGGGTTTGATTAGGGGATTATGATTTGTATTGGGGATTTTTTAAGTGGGGATAAATTTTAGAACTAATCACTAATTCTAAAACTAGATTAGGATTTATCACAAACCCTAATTTGTCTCTCAGTTGTATCACACAAAGGAGAAAAAAAAATGAGGAGAAACTTAACACAGATTTTTTTTGATCAATAATGGCATCCCTTTCTCATTCATCTCAGGGCCTTTAAATAGGCTCAATTACATCTTGAAACACATCTCCAAAATATTCTCAAAATCTAAAAATTACAAAAAAGATTACATAAAAATGGAAATAAAATAAAAGTCCTAAACTGAATAAAACAGCTGATGAAGACGATGCCTGCGCTGATAGAAACGCCCAAATCGTCTGGAACCGATGTCCTCATCAGACGTAGAGGTGTTTTCGTTTGGTTTCCTTTTTCTTACAACACCTACCCCGGCGTTTGTAAATTGCCGGCATAGGGTTTTTTAAATTCTGGATAAAATCTACCTCGGCGTTTAAAAAATGCCGGGATAGGTATATATATTTTAAAATTTTTTTTATAAATTCAAAAAAAAAAAAAAAAAAAAGGGAGCCACGCTGACAATCAAACATATACTATAGCAACCCCTACAATCAAACATATAACGCTTACATACTTCACAATACAAGATTGATTAGCTCTGATGAACTGCATCAAAGTAAAGCAAAAAAGAGTTTTCACTCCTCTGATGAACTGCATCAAAGTATAGCAGGTGAGAAGAGTTCTCACCCCTCTGATGAACTGCATCAAAGTAGAGCAAAAAAGAAGATGGAAACAAAAGGTTGTCTCAAAGCTTTGAATTCAATACAAGATTGATTAGCTCAGTCGTATGCTATCCAACAAATCTCAAAATATAATATCCTACAACAGAAACAGCTATATCAACAAGAATCCTATTCAACAAGTAAGACTTACATTCCACACTTCATTTTACCTATTAGTTCTAAATACTTTAGACACGTTCTAAACACTTTAGACACCCCCGTCTTTCTCTCAACTTTACCCATTTAGAAATATATATCTTGAGCTTCATCAGTTATACAATAAATCAACAAATAAAGTGAAGGGAAACCTCATATGCTGCTAAGAGGTGATTTTCTCATTTTTTTTAGATTATAGTCACTATGTTGGATCCACTATGCACAATCTGCACCAATCACCTTAAGATGCCATAATAACAGTGTGTAATCAGATTGGATGGGTCTCCTAATCCTGTCTCATGTCGTTACAAAAGAACGGGCAGTACAAACTGTTCACAATGGGTGGTCCCAGAGTGTGATTATAACTCCAGTACGAAATCACCTCATATAAAAATGAGGTACCCTTTTCACTCAAATAAATGCAGCATAAAACCTCTTCATGAATAAACTTGATTTCATATGTTAGTTGTTGAATTTGTTCTTCGAATAATATTTCCAAGCAAAAAATGTCACAAGTATGATCTACCTAATCTCATTCAAATAAGATTAATAAAAAAACACATACATAACATTCAAGATGTTCCAAAGTGCATATTACTTTTTGTTTAACATTCTTTCAAAGCAACATTCAAACCAAAATACTTCTATATGAAACAGAAAACATGTACCTGCATGCTTCCTGTGAGAACAACAGGCTTCAAGGAGTCGTACAATCCAAAGTAAAGCCCACGGTAGACAATGATCCCGACACAGGAGATGTTAAATACACAATAGAGTCCAGCGATGCCATCAGATTTCAACGTCTTGCAGTATACATCAACCAAACCATTGAATTGCCTTTCCCCTCCCTTCTTAGCTGCCTTAGCATCATTGGCCAGACGGGTACGGGCATAGTCCAGAGAGTAAACAAACATCTGTGATGATGCACCAGCAGCAGCACCAGACATAAGATTTACAGCAAACCATTTCCAGTAACCATCCTTGTCCTTCTTGATGTTTCAATTTTATGATGCAATCAATCTTGTATTGAATTCAAAGCTTTACTGAAGACTCATTTCAAGCAAGGACTCAAGACTCATTTCATGAGAATGAGATGCCAGGCTGTAACCAATTACAGAAAAGCAACATGACAATGAATAAAGGCAGTGAGTTAATTGGAAAACAATCCTCATCTACCATGATCAATGTATTTCTCTCACCTAGTCCAAGGTCCACTAGATATAACTTCCTCTCTTGAGGTGTTGCTGACTGACCAAGTAAAAAGTTTTCAGGCTTCACATCACCATGGACATACCTAGTTGCATCATAAAATGAAAATAAATAGCTAATTATGAATAATGGAGGATAAATTTACAGTTCAAATCTACTGATATCCTTAGATAAATCATTAATATATATCTTCTCAATACAACAAAAAGATTTAAGTATCAACACTTACCCTTTGGAATGCACCTTCTCGAGTATTGAGATAGATTCCACAGCAATACAAGCAACCATTTCCGAGGATTATGCTGTTGGACAACTTAGTTATTAGATATAAGAATTACGAATATTGTTTTCAGTAAAATAAGTTGCCTACAAGCAAAGTGATGAGGACATCTTTCCTGTTTAGTTTATTTCAGTACCATTTTTGTTTCTGGCAATCTTTTTGTAATTTTTTTAGATTTTGAGAATATTTTGGAGATGTGTTTCAAGATGTATTTGAGCCTATTTAAAGGCCTTGAGATTAATGAGAAAGGAGGCCATTATTGATTAAAAAAATCTGTGTTGAGTTTTGCTCTTCCTCCTTCTCTTTTGTGTGATACAACTGAGATCCAAATTAGGGTTTGTGATAAATCTTAATCAAATTTTAGGGTTTGTGATAAACTCTAAAATCTACCCCCAATTTAAAAATCTCCCTATACAAATCTCTACCATAATCTTCCTAATTCCCAAATACTAAAACCCTATTCACAAATTCCTATTAACAACCGCCATCGACATCTTCTTCCCCAACCTTCTCCTTCGTATGCATCAGATCCCGATCGAAAAGAAAGAAGAAGAAAACTAAACCCAACCTCCTTCTCCATCTTCTTCGGATCTCCAACAACCCCGACCCCGAAACCCTAGCCCTCGTCCCCGATCGACTTCGCCCCGTCACCACCTCACCGCGACCCCACCTTCACCACAACTCCGTCAGCCCCTTCATCTTCTCCGTCTTCTCCCGACCACAACTCATCTACCCAAACCCTAATCTCCACAGATCCCCCAACAGCCTCGACTGCCCTCTCTCTTCCCGTGCGTCCCGTTCGCCCCCACCTCTCGACGACGTCGCAGCCGTCGCCAGTCAACCGCCAGCGGCAGCACAGCACTCTCACCGGTCCGATTGCATTCCGACAGCCATCAGCCGCTCGAGTAGTCGCCACTTCGATTGCTGCAATTGTTCTTCGCATTCGGTATACTCTTTCCATACTGACTATTTGTGTTCTACTGCCTTATCATCTAGCTTATTATCTAATTTATCTGTCGATCACAAAATAATTGAGATTGAGTGATCCACATGCTAGAATAGAGTACGAATCGATATTGAACTTATTACTTGCTAACACATAGGAATTTAATTGTTGATCGTAAGATTGAATTATTAATTGGGACTGTTATATTTGATTCAATTCTTGAAAACCCATCAAACCTGTTAACTGTTAAAAATTTATAACTTAGATCCGCCCTTTCATATTGGTAAAATTAACCCATTAAAATTCTTGGAAATTCTCTATTTTAGGGTTGGTTTTACATCATTTTGGTATCAGAGCGAAGGTTCTTAAAACCCTAGTTCTTGCATCGTAGGCATCATTTTTGCATTCATTTAGGATTGTTTAGTCTTTATTTTATTTTTGTCTTTCTTTTATTTTAGGTCATTTCAGATTCATAAAAAAAAAAAAAAATAGGACACACACGACCCATAGTTTCCACTTTTGGTGAATGCGTCTTCGCAGCACCATCACAGACCCTGAAGAGCCTTTCCTATCCCTTCCCAATCACCCAATTAGGAATCCTAGACTTCCCAGATCTGAAATGGACAACCCTGATATCTCCGCTACCCTAGCCGCCATCCAAGCAACTCTTGCCAATATCAATCAGATGCTTGAGAAAGTGGAGCTAAATCAAACCATTGTCCCTGAGCTTCATGGCCATCGTCAGATCCCTCAAGGGAGTGTTCATGACAATTGACGTCAAGAACGTGACCCTGATGAACATTATAAAAAGAACGTTAAGGCTGACGTTCCCCAGTTTGAAGGCCACATGGAACCCCAAGCTTACCTCGATTGGATCCGTGCCATGGACCACTACTTTGTGTGGTTCGACATGAGCGAAGCCCTTAAAGTTAAATTTGTCACTATGAAATTAACGGGTAAAGCTCAACAACATTGGATCAATCTTGAACATGCCCGCAGAGGCCGAGGCCTGGCACCCATAGCCACTTGGGAGGCCATGAAAGAGAAGCTCACTGAGAGATATGTACCGTTATCGTTCCACACCCGATTGCTAGATTCGTGGAACCAATTGTATCAAGGAAGTAAATCCACCCAAGAATATGTTGATAAATTCGATGACTTCCTTATTCGGTGCAATGCGTTAGGTAAAGAGAGTGAAGAACAAACTCTCTCTAGGTTCAGAGCTGGACTACGAGCTGACCTTAGGAACGAGCTAATCTATAGAAACGTGAACTCAGTAGCGGCAGCCTACGCCCTAGTCCTCGACATGGATTCTCTTAAAGCTAGTTCTCATTCTAGGTCCAGCGACTCGAGAGATCATTCCTCTAGAATGACCTCTACTGACCCACTTAGACCTAAGCCTCTCTCTCAGCACCCCAGCAAATCTTACCCCAGCAAATCTAATTCAAATTTCAATTCACATAGAAATGAACATAAGGGTAAGAACACCGACAGAGATTACAGTAAAACTGACCCTCTCACTAAGTGTTATAAATGTAAGGGATATGGTCATGTTGCTAGCAACTGTCCTAGTCCCAGTAGGATCAATATAATAGAGGGTACCGCAGTCATCGCTGATGAGCCCGACAATGAGTTTACCTATGAACCTAATATAAGTGATGCCTTTGATGAAAAAGAGGATGACCAGTCTCTCAATTGTATTCAGCCTGTTCAGTCACCTCCATTGAGTATACCTGAGTCACTCATTCCTTCTCAAGTCACCTGGCAACCCATAGATTTTACCCCTGTGTTAGAACATCACAGAGTCACAGAGTCTGCACCCACATTTGCATATAACATTCATGACTTGTATAGAGAAATTTTCAAGGAACTTAATGAGAATAATTTTAACTACAAGTTAATAGCAGATACTAGAAGGAAATTTATAACTTTTGATATTGGTGACGAAGTGATGGTTCGGATTCATCCGGAACGGTTTCCTGTTGGACCCGTTAAGAACTTGAACATACGTGCTGCAGGCCCATTTAAGATTCTACATGCAATCAATGATAGTACCTATGTTGTTGACCTTTCTGAAGGTTTTGGCATAAGTAAGACTTTCAACATTGAGGATCTAGTACTTTATGAAGGATCAAAATTTAACCCTAGAAATTTTCTTATAGATGAGCCTACCCTGCAGCCTAATGGTGAGATTCCCCTATTACCTCCACTACCAGATACTACTTACCCATCGACAGAAGAATTGGATAATATTTTAGATGATCAGATAACCTCTACTAGAGATGGTGGTATGCACAAGTATTTGGTGATGTGGAAAAACAAACCGAAGTCGGATGACACTTGCAGTGATCGTGAGGGGCTCTCGCAGCTGGATCCAAATTTTTTAGAGCACCATAACAGGATCACTGGTTTTGACTCGACTAGGTCGAGCTCTCTCCCACCCGGAGAGAATGATGAGGACATCTTTCCTGTTTAGTTTATTTCAGTATCATTTTTGTTTCTGGCAATCTTTTTGTAATTTTTTTAGATTTTGAGAATATTTTGGAGATGTGTTTCAAGATGTATTTGAGCCTATTTAAAGGCCTTGAGATTAATGAGAAAGGAGGCCATTATTGATTAAAAAAATCTGTGTTGAGTTTTGCTCTTCCTCCTTCTCTTTTGTGTGATACAACTGAGATCCAAATTAGGGTTTGTGATAAATCCTAATCAAATTTTAGGGTTTGTGATAAACTCTAAAATCTACCCCCAATTTAAAAATCTCTCTATACAAATCTCTACCATAATCTTCCTAATTCCCAAATACTAAAACCCTATTCACAAATTCCTATTAACAGCCGCCATCGACATCTTCTTCCCCAACCTTCTCCTTCGTATGCGTCAGATCCCGATCGAAAAGAAAGAAGAAGAAAACTAAACCCAACCTCCTTCTCCATCTTCTTCGGATCTCCAACAACCCCGACCCCGAAACCCTAGCCCTCGTCCCCGATCGACTTTGCCCCGTCACCACCTCACCGCGACCCCACCTTCACCACAACTCCGTCAGCCCCTTCATCTTCTCCGTCTTCTCCCGACCACAACTCATCTACCCAAACCCTAATCTCCACAGATCCCCCAACAGCCTCGACTGCCCTCTCTCTTCCCGTGCGTCCCGTTCGCCCCCACCTCTCGACGACGTCGCAGCCGTCGCCAGTCAACCGCCAGCGGCAGCACAGCACTCTCACCGGTCCGATTGCATCCCGACAGCCATCAGCCGCTCGAGTAGTCGCCACTTCGATTGCTGCAATTGTTCTTCGCATTCGGTATACTCTTTCCATTCTGACTATTTGTGTTCTACTGCCTTATCATCTAGCTTATTATCTGATTTATCTGTCGACCACAAAATAATTGAGATTGAGTGATCCACATGCTAGAATAGAGTACGAATCGATATTGAACTTATTACTTGCTAACACATAGGAATTTAATTGTTGATCGTAAGATTGAATTATTAACTGGGATTGTTAGCATAATTCAGTTCTTGAAAATTCATCCAACCAATTAATTGTTTAAAAATTCCTGACTTTAATCCGCGTAACGTGTTGGTAAAATTAACCCATTAAAATTCTTGGAAATTCTCTATTTTAGGATTGGTTTTACATCACAAAGCTAACTAAAAAGAAAAATGAGAGACGAACATCTAAAATTCCCTAACATATCTTGAATCATTGCCTACAAGCAAAGCTAACTCAAAAGAAAAATCAAAAATTTATCTCAAAAAAAAAAAAACTCAAAAAGAAAAATCAACAAGGCAAAGCCCACTACCTCCTATCTGGCATTTGTTCACGATTCAATTAGTAAGTTGGTTTCCCTCTCTGTATATATACCTATACCTGAGAAACTTTCACAAGTCACAAGCTCTACAAAGTTCGTTTCATACCCTTGAGAAGAGTATAAATAATATGAATATTATCGCCTTCTGAAACGACAGAATGGCCATTTGGTTGTACCTCTCAACCTACACAGCAGTGAGGATAAGTTCTGAAACACTTCACAACCCCTAACCACACTATGCACGATCAACCTTCTCACCTGAAAAACTTCTATTGCAAGTCCATCAGATAATTCAGTTATCTTGCTTAGACATTCGGGTATATTTGAATTTGGTATTATAAACATTTTTATAAAAAAAATTGCGGTACATCTCTGATATAATTAAGAGACTATTCTTGCTGCTCATTAAGAAAACAATATCTCTGATTTGTGTAAATGGTTAGTTTACTAATTAACTTAGGCCGAAAGCATTGCTATCATGTAATTCTTTACTGACCTAAACTGCAGCTAGCCAGCTAGCTATATATGTACATCAATCTTTTGATCTGGAAAGTTAAAAGAAGGGACAAGTTCTCTTGCTTTTTCCTTGATAACATCAGCTTCCGATATTGCTAGGGTATTGATTTGGAGTTATAATCATATAGTGAAATGTCCTAATCTTCTATGCAAATTGTACATCACCGAATATTATTATAACCCTTAATGTTAGAACTCCAGTTTTGCATAGATTCTTAACTTAAGGTTACATCTTAAGTTAACAGGTTGTAAATGATATAATATTATTTTGTTATTATCATGATGTAAACCATTTCCACAAATAACTGTACCTAAATGCATTATTTCGTTATCATCCATGAACTGCCAAAAACAGTCAAAAATTTTGAATTATTTCCCAAATTATGCCTACCTTTCAAAATAAATCCTGTAATACATTTCAATCCAAAAAATTTCTTTAAGACTGAACTGCTCAGATTATGCCTAATTTTTAAAAACTCTTCTCCTTAGTTCCATTCATACAATTGTACAAACAACACAAATACACACAGATTTTAGTTTAGGGAGAATCCTAAATCAACTAACTAATATAAAAATAGTTGTAGTCCCAAACTTTAAGATGCCAGAAGATTTTAATAATCAAACTCGACATCCCTAATTAATCTCTAATTAGTAATACATGTTCAAAATCAATTCAATTGAAGTCAAGAATAATAAGTGCACAAAATCATATCAATTCAGTTAAATTTTTCCAGAAGAAACCCTAAAACTAACAAATCCCAAAACAAAATTAACCCTAAAACCTTAAAATTAACATTAAATTTATTTTACTAGAATAATCTGAGGTCGTCGACGGTGGGAGACGGCGGGGGGCTGCGGAAGACAACAGCGGGGGAAGGAGACAGTGGGGGACGACGGCGGGGGAGGGAGACGGCAAGGGCGATGGTGGTGTCTGGGGTTCGGGAATGAGAGGGCCGGAGAGAGATTGAGGAAGTTCGGATGTGGAAGACTTGGAAGACGGCGGGGGACAGCGGAGATAAGGTTTCGATTTGAGCAGGTGAGCGAAATTTTTTGGGGGAAAGTAATATTTTTTTTGTGTTCTGATTTTTTTGGTGGGGGAGTCAAGGAGAACAGCATAAAACATCTCATCTACTCCGGCGTTTTTTTAAAACGCCGGGGTAGGTTGGGTTTTATTTTTTAACTTGGGGGCCAGAAGTCTACTCCTGTGTTTGTACCCAAACACCGGAGTATAAATGCCAGGGTAGTGTATTTTAGTTGTAGTGCATTCTTAGTACTAACTACATACATGTTCATTTCTTTAATTATTATAAAACTAGTATCATGCATGTGCGATGCACGTGGAGGAGGAAGGAAAAGGACAGAGAAAAAAAAACCTACCAACACGTGCGCTGCACGTGTTTGCACACATACAAAAAAAAAAAAAAATTGTTTATTTGTTTGGAACCCCATCTCTCCCATTATAATAGTTATAGATATACCTTACAGTTTCTCATCCTGACATTCATACCTTCCATTAGCCTTTCCCAATTATCTAACAGAAAATTCTCATAAAGGTTTCCCGGGGTTATATTTGCCTTCCAGCTGAAGCTTAAGAGACTCTGTAACCATCACACTCAATACATTCCGCTCTCCACCATCACGGTCCACCATAATCCAAACTACCTCCTCACACCATTATCACCTACAATACTAATATCCCTCCCTCATGGTATTGGTATCCATCATTATCATCTCATCTTCACAGCAGCACCGACCACCATAAACTCCCAAAATCTCACCCCACCTCCATCATCACCATTAAAACCTTCTCCCATCAACACTTTCTCCAAGAACATTCTAAGAAGCACGGACACGGACACGCACAAAAATCTAATATTTTATACTAAAATAGCTTAAATGACAAGTTCCACATACCAAAACAAACAGAATGCTCGTGCTTCATTGCCTACATCACCTCCAACCTTATCACCGTGATCTCCATCACCCACATCACCAGCCACTTATTTCTTTTTCTCAAAAAAAAAAAAATCCCCTTCATCAATTCAAATTCCCATCCGCTCATTAAGCCAACATCACCATCCCCTGCTTCTTCCTCCTCCTCCTCCTCCTCCTTCCCTCATAGAAATAGAAAGAAGAAGTATCACCTATCCAGTCCTTTCATTTTCCAACTAACAAGGACTAGGAACACACACTATATACTGCTACCTAAAAAGTGAGAAGAATGGGTGTATTGGATTGGATTTTGAAAAGAATTTAAAAAAATGTGAAAATCCTAGTGTATTCTATTAGGATTTTAAAGGAGTTTATAAAAGTCACAGTGTATTCAATTGAGACTTTAAGTGATTCTATTCAATTCTTGGTGTATTCAATTGAGATTTTAAATGACTCCATTAAATTCTCAGTGTATTCAAAAAGTTATTGTTTTTGGTAGAATTGAGAATTTGGAGGATTTAGATGGAATCTAGGGTCTGAGGTATAAATACCAAAAGCCTTTGCAATTCTCACCTTCTGTGTAGAAACTTTCAAGCCATTGGTGAGTATGGTTTTGTTTCCTGTACATATGCCCCAAATTATTTGCAAATAAACCCAAACCCCAATCCCCCTTCTCTCGCCATCGTCTTCTTCCTCCTCTCTTCTACCTCCCGACCTCCGATCCCCACGCAGAGGCCTAATTCAACCCAAACCCTAATTCAACCCAACCACCGATCCCCATGTAAAGGCCTCAATCCGCCTCCTGAAAGACAATGGAATCAATTTCAATCAAAATCAACGCGACGGAGTTGATTCAAAAATATTCTCAAGAGTGCTATGGCATAAATTGGTTTTTCGTTGCAGGTACAGGACGAAGTGGATAACGTTCCATGGTTTGTATGATGTGGCCTATATAGTGAAACTATTAACTAGAAGACATATAGTGCAGAAACAACGAGTACTAAGTTGATGAGGAGATGTGGTAGAGTTATGATGCCTAACGGGAGAGTTGGTGCTCCTTATAGATCTTTTGCTCCATGACTTTGGTTACCGGGTATTATTAGTTATTATTATTTTATGCTATTTCAGAATGTTAAAACAGCGAGTATTGAGTTGATGGACTCATCAACAGCTCTCTCATGTAGGGCTCTTTCTTTTTTGCTGTTACTTTTGTTTATGTGGGTGTCCTTCTAGTACTTCAGAAAAATCTTATGAGAATGATATTTTTATGACTTGCGAGGTGCCTTGATGTTTATTCGTACTACTCTTATGAGAATGACAATCTTGTGTAGGAAATGAACTAATTATAAATTCTATTGTCATCGAATTCCTTCGAATTTCATCAAATTCATAATAAGAATTCCATCAAATTATTTTAAAATCCTTATAAATCCCAGTCAAAGTTTTAGGTGAATTCCCCATAAATCCCTTAAATACTGGGATTCTCAATTCTTTTAAAATCTTTTGAAATCTCAATCCAATACACCCCAAGAAACTTCAGCACGATAAAGTATCACACGAATCAGAGACCACACACAACAATATGTAACCTGCGACCACACACAACAATATGTAACCTAGTCTACATTTTTTAAAGTTAAAAAGGGTCACCTTTTGATAGTACGCAGAAAAACGACAAATGAAGAACCAGTCCACTTCTAGGGTTTCACCTTCTTGACATCATAACACAACCTGGCGAGTCTGACACACTCCAACCAAAACATCACCTCCACATTCGCATCCTGTACTACCACCACTTCCCCCACTGTAATCTGCACCGAACCCCAGAACACACCAACCCTCCACCTAACCCGAACCAGCTCCCCCAACCTCCCCAGCGCCATCTCAGCATCGAGATCGAGGTCGATTCAGGCGGGGAGGTGGTGGTGGTTGAACCAGAGGATGCAGGGGACGCAGCCGGATCCGTCGCCGACGAGGAATCGGAGGAACTTGTTGGTGCGGTCGAGGGAGGTGATGATGCCTAGGGTTTCGGCGACGGGAGATGGGGCGGGTGTGGCGGAGGAGGGTTGAGGGGGTGAGGGCGAGGAGCTTGACGTGGGCCGAATGGTGGGCGTCCATTGGGCTTTTTTGGGGGGACGTTTCGGTAATGGTAATGGTTTTCTTTTGATGGGCCGATGGGGAAATCAAAAGTAATAGCCTAGTATAAGAAATGCAGTGTTATCCTACAGTTGATTTACAAAACTCCCTCGATCAAGTCCGTCCCTTTAGTCATGTCATTCCTAGCTCATCAGGCCGTCACTGGCGAGCACTCTAATATCATTTTTTTTTATAGAAGGGATGAAGCCTAAGGACTCCAGCCAAATTCATTAAACAAAAAACAGAAGTACAGAAATAAGAGACCATGTATCTTACAAGAAGGGAATGATACCATGGTAACAAGAAATCCAACCTACTAACATGAGTTCTGATACAAAGAAACAAAGACCACAACAAGAGTTTTGATACAAAGGAACTCTGAAAAAACAAAAAAAAGATACAGTTCTCAAACTACTAACAGAAATCCTTGCATACAACAGAACATAACAGCAACAAAAGAAGCCACAAAATAGTCTATCCAAGCCACAGCAATCCACATCGTCAAAGAGACATCCAAAAAAGGTCAGAGGGAAGACACCAAAAACAACCAAGAGCCACCAAAAAACCTGTGAACCTGGAAGCTAAGAAGACAAACAGGTAAACTGAACAAAAAGTTAAACATTCTCAGACGCTGCTTGAATGTTCTGAATGAGAAGCGCTCCAGTGATAAACTCATGTTGGTGAGCAGACAAGTTGGCGATAGTAGCAATAGTATCAGAGACAATATCCTCCTCAACATTGACTCCTGTTGGCGAGCACTCTAATATCAAGGAATACATTTCCAAAGCAAAACTACAGCTCTCTTGTAGGGTGACTTAAGTGCTCAAAAGGAAAGAGTATAAATCTTGTACATTTATGACTATAAGCTGGATTGAGAAATACACGAGTAAAGGTTATTTTCATTCACATTTCAGCATACAAAAATCAAGAGAAATGTTACACATATACTGATTTCTACCTCAAATATATATTGGGCTTGTCTTTTAGTTATCATTGGGTTCATCCCTTACTAAAAGACAAATAGAAAATGTCCAATAATCAATCACTCAAAGACAAGCCTAATGTATCTTTGGAGGGGTAAAAACTATTGTATGTGTAGCATTTCTCAAACATCATAGCTTCAACAGAAACATTCCGTAACTCTATATATGCCTTCAACTTTAATCTAGATTCCAATTTAAGGAATGAAATCTGGTACCACTACATGTCATTCCCTTACTTTCCACCTGACATAGGATTTTTCCGGCAGTGTTATGTTACAGAATCGCACCCAGCATAGCGGTCCTAGCTAGTCATAGATAATGACGAACCTGCTTCCTTTTCCTTCGGTCTTTCCACCTCTGCTGATTCACCTCGAGCATAAATCAGAAAAAGGAGGGAAACCTTTTCTCCTAATGCACCCATTAATTTAGTAATTTTCAATCTTATATATCTAATCTTTGATTCTACCTGTTGTCTCAAACATTTTATATACCTCAACGACACCCATCTGCTTGGTTACAGTTGGCAAATGAGACATCTGAAATACTCATATATTTGTATACACACAAATTTTTCCAAAGTTAATAGTATGATTGAGTAGGGAATAATAATCTTTACACCTGGAATGATAAGCTTCTCTTCAGAAGAATTAAGCTAACCAAGTGTTCATCTTGTTGTTGATTGATGTCTGAAATGGATTGGATTCCTACATCACATTTCATCATTTTAATTCTCGATCATGTTTTAAATTAATTAATAAGGTTGGTGTTTCTGTAGGAGATTGATCATCAACTTTGGAGAGGATGAGTGATCATGGACAAGATATGGATCATTTTATGCAACTAAAGAGAAAAGAGAGGAATAAAACTTTCGATCTTGGTTCCTCAATTCAATATTCAGAAATACAGGGGCCACTTACCTTACAGTTGCGCTCGATTGACAAGCTTCAAGTAATGAGTATTTTGCATAGTTACAAAAAATATCGATGTAACAATGTTGTTCCACCATATTCATACAGATGTATACTCCCTGAGATATACGTATCTCAGATTTCAAGCCAAATGTCATGTTAATCAGCTTTTAAAATTTTGTTCATGCTTAGGCTCCTTGATGTTAACATTGGTTTTATTTTTGGGAGAGAAAACTTGATGTTAACATTGTATTGGTAAGCAACTATAGAATGAAAGTTTGACACGATAGAGACACCGAACAGTATAGACGATATTTGGGGTAGTTGGAGATCCAGATACATCTCCAAAGACCATAGGTTAATCTGGGATATAACCGTTGGGGCTATTTTATGGCCACTCTGGTTTGATAGAAATGATTTATGTTTCACAAACAATACATGTACATTTCAAATGTTGTTGAACAAAATCTTGGTTCTAATAGATGCTTGGACAGGTCAAGTAGGAACAAGGAAGAGATTGCGTTTGGAGGGAACAGAGTAGTGGGCTTTCAGAGATTGGCAAAAAACAACTATCTTATAATTTTGGGTGCGAGTCAAGCAGGAGGATATCTACTTTGTTTTGGGTTTGGTTTCAAACATGGGTCTTCTTTATGTATTGATTATTGTAAGAACTGGAGTATTTTAGAGTTGTAATGGTGTACTTTGTTTCGTTAATTTTTCATTAATGGAACCGGTGACTATCAGTCATTTTTATCTTTAAAAAGAAAAAAAAAAAAAAAAAAAACAATAGAATGAAAGTTCGGTTGAGGGACAGCAACTGGTTTCGTTTTGTCCTTTCTTAGGATTTTGTTTATCATTTTTGTTAATCTTTTCCTGACAGCTAGCTAGCCTGAGCATTTTGATGAGGGATTCTAAGATAACAAGATGTCAACAGCCAAGGAATATCTAAACTTGGCATGCATTGATTCAAGTCCATCATTAATCAACCATTACGCTGTCAATACTTTACAAAATCATACCTGTTGATGATCTACATGAGAAAATACATAGTAGATGATTCTCTAGTATAAAATGTTTATAGTTACAAAATTAGGCACTTGGAATTAATCTTCAGGAAGGTTAATCATGAAAATTAAAGTACAAAAGAAAAGTTAATTAATTTTGGCTGAAAAATGGAGTTTACAAGATTTAGCATAAATTTTATGCATTAATTCCACTGGGCTTTGTAATTTATTTGCGAAGGCAGTGAAGTGTCCCTTATTGCATTAATTTGCATGACATAAGAAAATTATGTATGCAATTTAATTTGGTTTGGATAAAAGCTCAACTCACACACCATGACTTATATTTTTTTTCGACAGCCACAAAATAAAGCTAGACTATATAAAAGTATCTTCTCAACTACTACGGATATGAGGTGTCTTGCAAACATATTACATATAGAACAAGAGAAGTACTTGAGGGCTTTCATCTCTTTGTCGTTATAGATCGTCGTTGCACAAAAACTACAAGCACGCAAATTTATGCTTACTAGCAAAGTACAAAAGAAAATCCAAAAATACATATACAAGGCAAAATCCACATTTTTGTGCCAAGTATCAGAATCTTATATGCTGTGCTAATCGAACATAGATGAGAAATACATAAACTTGAATATATTCAACTCATATGCCATTATGTACAACTAGTAATTTACACGTGCGATGCACGTATTAAAAAATATAATTTTTTAAAATAAAAATTTAGACATACTCTGAATTTGAACTTAGAATCTCCTTTATAATAGTTATGCACGTGTATTGCACGGATTGGTAGAATGACAAAATATTTACAAATGACACTAAGGCCTTCTCCCATTATAATTTAGAGAAGTAATCGAAATATTTGTTTTGTTTCGAGAATACAAATTATTTATCGAGTGAACGATTTCAACTTAAATAATTTATTTCCAGCAATATCAAACAGAAATAGTCAGTTCCTTTCGTGGGCTCCAGCAGGCTCAGCCCATCTCGACTGATGGGCCCCACAACTTCTAATGGCTGAGAGTAGACAGAGAGGACTAACGTTATAGCAGCCGCCTCCCGCCATTCAATATCTACTTTCTCACGGCAGCACACGTCAGCGTCCCTTTTCGATAACATCCCACTCAATCTCACCCGTCCATCTGTCACTACCAGTCCATCTCAGCTGTTCATTGACTCGTCGGTTCCCGTTGCTCGGGGCCTTATCCAACGTTATTTAAAACCTACGGTTGTGATGCGGTTTGTTGGCGAGAGAATCCATTCGGCGCCGAAATGTGGCCCGCTTAAGTTACACGCATGAATTATTATTATTATTATTATTATTATTATTATTATTATATATCTTAAGCAAATAGGTCCACCCCTTCTCACCTTTCTCCAATTTGAAATAGAGAAAGGAGAGCAAAAGTAGGAGAAACACATTAAAACTAACACGAGCATTTGACAAGTTTTTAATATATATTAAAAAAATCAAAACCCCCAAACCATCTCAAACCGGTCCGACCGGATATCTTCTTCCTCCCCCAATTTCAAAATTCGCCGACATCGCTCGCTCCCCACCACATCCACGCCCGCCGCCGCCCGCTCTGCCTCGCCTCCACGCCGCCTCGGCCCTCATCATCGTCTTCCTCCTCCACTCTTCCAATCATCCCCCAAATCACCAATGGCTTCATTCAAGAATGCAGGTATCCTCAAACCCTAATCCCCCCTCCTTTCATTCCAAACCCTAATTTCTCTTACCTTAAACTAATAATCAAATCAAATTGCATAAACGGAGGAACTACGCAAAGCCGGCTTTGATGCAGAAAAAGCCGAGCGTTGACCAGGTAACCGACGATAAGATTTCGAAGAGATTTGTCTTCTCAATGGGGAAGCTGTCGGCCCCACGGAAGCAACTCGAGCTCGACATTCGGAAGGTCATGCTCCCTCACACCTCCATTAAACTAAAGGTGAATTTTTTGGGGGGAAGTATCGATGAGTGTTTCGTAACGGTAAATGAAGTTGTTTACACGTGTAGATGGAATTCCTGCCTTGAATTCAGAAGGATGGAATTTGGGTTCGCATCAAATTATGAACTTTCATCCCATTTGTTCAATTTCCCCCATTTTTTGGATTTTTTGGGTTCAATTTTTTAGATTTTTTTCTTTTCTTTTAAGGTGCAAGCATTACCGGAGGAGATGCAAGATCTAACCGTCATGCTGCAACGAGAACTTCAATTACCGCCACTGCCACAACTAATCGATGGTAAAGTTTTGATTTTTTTGTGTGTGTGGGAATTTTCGGATTTTGGGGGATTTTTTTGGGTTCGAATGTTAGGTTTTGGTGATCTTAATGCCCGCTGATCGGCATGAGGTTTGCCGACAAGATGTGGAGAATGTGAAAGCATGAATCTTGATGAACTATTTGTTCTTTTTATTCCTGGTTGTGGGTTTGGGTTATTTTGGTAAATTAATTTGGTAAAATTGATGATTTTTGTTGTAGATGATATGTTTGGTTTGCGATATGGAGCAGCCGGCAATGACTTCATATATTTTCTCCTTAAATTTCAAATTGCATTTTTTTCGATTGGATTTGTATGGTTTTATGTTTAGGTGCAAGCATTATCGGAGGAGATGCAAGATCATACCGCCATGCTGCAACGAGATCTTCAATTTCCGCCACTGCCACAACTAATCGACGGTAATGTTTTGATTTTTTTCTTTTTTGAATTTTTTCGGAATTGTTGGGAATTTTTTGGGTTCAAATGTTGGGTTTTGGTGATCTTGATGCAGGGAGTTCAACATGAGCTTTGCCAGCAAGATGTGGAGAAGGTGAAAGCACAAATCTTGATGCATTTTTTGTTCTTTTTTAATAAAAAGTTGGTGTGGGTTTGGTTTATTTTGGTGAATTAATTTGGTCAAATTGATGATTTTTTTTGTAAGTGATATATTTGGTTTGGGATACAGAGCAGCCGCTAATGATTTGATTTATTTTCTCCTTAAATTTTAAATTGCATTTTTTTGATTGGTTTTGTTTGGTTTTATGTTTAAATGGATTTTGGGATTGATATTTGAAGGTTGCACAAGTTAGCACGACAATGCGGGGTGAAGATGGGGAGTATTTCTGCGATATATGCAAATTTTATGATGATGATACAAAGAAGGTGCAGCTCTATTGCAATGCTTGCAAAATTTTGAAAGTTTGAGGGAAGGAAATCTTCTTCCATAGTCAAAATTGTGGTATGTTATTTATGTGTTATTCTTTTTTGTAAATGATCTATAGCAACTTAATATGATTTTGCATTTTGAGGATGTGTGAACTCTGTATTTGATTTTGTTTCGAATTGGTTTGAAGTAATTTGTCGGCTCTTGGTTATATAATCTGTGTTTGTAGTAAAATATATTGTCTTTCACGGCTAGATGAAGAAGTGTGGCGTAGGAAAATTTGGGGAACGCTAACTACTTGAAGACGTGGATTTCATACCCAAAAAGGGGCAGTCGGAGGCGCGCGAGGTGGAGGGTCAAGGAGGGCAACGCCGAAGGAAGGTAGGGGAGGGAGGATCTAGGAGGTTAGCGGCGGAGGGAGAGAGGGTCGAGGAGGGCAACGGCGGCTGGAGGGATCAAGGGTCGGGAAGAGCAGCGTCGGCCAGAGCAGTGGAGGGTCTGGGAGGGCAGCACCAGAGGGAGGTGGAGGGTTGGGGAAGGTGTCATAAGTGGGAAATAGGAATTCGGGACATGTTAGGTGTTTGGGGTTTTATTTTTATTTTTGAAACGTGCGTATTGCATGTGTTAATTAGGAAGGAGGTAATTTCACTCAATTATCTCACACTTTTTTGGAATTCTATATAATTTTATGAGTCATTCATAATTATTTTAGTCTGTGCAATTTGCACAGGGTAACACTAGTGCTTATCCGAATTCAATATACAGTACTTCCCAAAAAGAGCTAGTGTCTTTTTTCTTACATACATCCCTTGTAGTAAAATAATTTTACATATATTGAAATGGAATGTTGAAGTTTTTATTTATTTTATTTTTTAAAGAAGAAAGGTGGAGCTTTTGATTTAATGATAAACTTTTTTGCTAATTATGGGTACAGTTGAGAATTATTGATTTTGAATTCTGATTAGGTGGGCCCTGATAACCGAATTTTTTCCCAAACTTACCCATTTTTTTGAAAGTTTTTACCAAACTGACCTACTTTTTAAAAAATGAACTACTCGCTATCTCAAATAGCGAGTGCGAGTCTATATTGAGAATATTTTTTTATTTTTTTTTAGCCGTTACTGGGAAAAAAAATTATGGGCCATTGATTTAATGATAACTTTTTTGCTATTTTTTTTTTTGATGCAAAAGTGACTAATATTACCTGTTACATTAATGAACAATTAACGAAACAAAAAAGTCCTCCATACAACTCAACACCCACATCATTCTAGAACTCAAAAAGTAAAGAACAGAAAAGAAAAGAAATACATCACTACTTCTTCAAGTGTTTGATACCCCAAACACCCAAACAAAATCCCCCTTTGACTCGCCGCCTTTAGGAACACCCACTGAGCGATGTCCGACGACCTTTGCTGTTGCACTACTCCTAATCCATGCGCAACTTCTTCCTATCCCCTGTAGTACCTGTCCAAGTATTACTTAGAGACCAAATCTTATGTAACAAACAGCTATACGAACAGTTTATATTGTGAAAGCAAGAGTCATTTCTATCTAGCCACACACTTCATAAACAAGCCACAGCAGTAATATCCCACAAGATATATTTTTCTTTTCTAATATGCTTTAACCTCCAGCTACCCCAATTGTCGTCTATACTACTTGGTGTCTCTGTCGTATCAAAACTCAATCCTACCGTTGCCCAGGTCAGTCTCGCCTTAGGGCAAACGAAAAAGATATGATTGATATCATCTTCCCCCGCGCTACACCGTAAGCACAAAACGTCGATTGGAATGTTTCGTTTTCTAATGTTTGTTTTGGAGATAATTGCATTATTAACCACCAGCCAAAGGAAAGCCTTGACCTTATGAGGGCATCTCGACCTCCTCCAGATAACCTCCGCTTTGGAGCTTCTCGCGCCCCCATCATCTAAGAGATCATACAACGACCGCACTGAGAAAGAGTTGTTATTGCTAATCTTCCACTCTCCATGCATTGCGCAGTGGATGTGAAAAAGTAGTCCATTGTCGCGGCAATACTGAGCCAAGGTAGTATTTGCAGTGAATCCCCCAGTTAAGTAGTCATGCATTACGATGGGAACTCCCAATTCTCTGGCAAATACGGCCCTTTTGATCATTTCTTCACATGTACCTGCAGTTGCATTCAAGTAATGTCCTTTGATTTCACCTGTTTCGGCTGACGCTTTATAAATTGCTTTAGCACAAAATACGAAACGGTCTCCCCAACGCATAAAAGGTTGTGAGATGTCACGTAGATTCAAAAATCCTAATCCTTTACAACTTTTTTGCTAATTATGGGTACAGTTTAGAATTATTGATTTTGAATTCTGATTAGGTAGGCGTTGATAACTGAATTTTTTCCCAGACTGACCCACTTTTTGAAAGTTTTTACCAAACTGACCTACTCGCTATCACAATAGCGAGTCTCGTGCAAGCACACGAGCAGCATGTAATCCGATACAAGATCTGCACCCCTATGCACACGAAAGAGAGCCTCTTAACATGCTATCTTATAATGCTAAGAAAGGTTTTAATATATATACTCTTCTAAATCTTTTGATTTTTCCGATGTGGGACTAAAAGTCCTTCAACGAATTTTTAAATATCAAGTGTCTCATTTTGGAAGACAATATCTCAATCACCCGATAACCATTTTGAATAAATAAATATACGATTTTGATCTACTCACTAAAGAGAACACAAACCCTTCAAGATCTCTCACTAATTCATAGAGGATCTTATTCAAAAACTGGTTCGTAAAGTTTTTTTTAATTAAAATTTTTACTCAATTTTTTTTTGTACACAGTAATAATTTTTCATTTGAATTTCTCAAATCCAGCAAATTTGTACATATAATGTTCTCAAATCATGATATTTGTATGTAAATCTTCCTTTCTCTTACTGTTGTAATTAAAGTCCCTTCTGATTAAGAAATGCTACTTTAATTCTTTGATACTGCATGGCGTAATTAAGTTGTTACAGTTAAATTCTGCATAAAACAAACTAAAATAAATGCAACACGAGTAAATTCAGAGAAAGAAAAGGTAGCGCAAGTCTTGATGCGGAAGAACTAAATTGCAATAGCTAAAAAAATTGTGGAACTTGTAGACAAAATACCAGTATTATATGCAAATATGTTTTTTTGATGAACCGGATAGAGCCTTACGATCCCAGCCAAAACAAAATATATTGATAATAAACAAAATGTACAGAAGGAAGCTATACAAGCTTTATATGCAAATATGTTAGAAGTGGTGGAGGGGACTTAATCGTACACGCTAAATCCTTCATAATTACACTCTAATTTTATGTAGTCAACTATTGGCAAGATTTTACGTAGTAAAAAATTTAATTAAAAAAAATCTACGAACCTGTTTTTGAACAAGTTTTTTAGTAAGATCCTGTATGAATTAGTGAAAGATCTTGATAGATTTGTTTTCTCTTTCGTGAATAGATCAAAATCGTATATTTATTTGCTCAAAACGGTTATCGGGTGATTGATATATTGTCCCCCAAAGTGAGACACTTGATGTTTCAAAATTGGTTGAAGGACTTTTAGTACCACATCGAAAAAATCAAAAGATTTAGAAGGGTATATATATTAAACTCTTTCTTAGCATTGTAAGATAGCAAGTCAAGAGCTTTTCTCTCGCGCGTGCAGGGGGTGTAGATCTTGGTCCCGATTACATGCGGCTCGTGCACCTGCACGTCCTGCGGACACGAATGCCAAGCCGACTTTAAAACACACGCGTGCAGAAATTTTTTGGTTTTGTCAGCAAATCCTTTCAACATACTCGCTATCTCAGATAGCGAGTGAATTTTTCCTAAACTCGCTATCTCAGATAGCGAGTAGGTCAGTTTGGAAATTTTTTAAGAGTAGGTCAGTTTGTGAAAAACTTTCCAAATGTGGGTCAGTTTGTGAAAAAAATCTTGATAACTTCATTTGAAGAGGCTTGACATCGTGTTTTTTTATATGTCACATTTTAAAATTATTTACAGAAAAATGGCAGTTACCAAAGTATTTATGCTCGTGGACTCAATAACTAAATTCTTTGTTCATGCTTTCTGTTGGAACATGGTGAGTGTAGTTTTTTTTTTTTTTTTTGAGAAACGCGTCGTTCCCAACGGCGATGTTAAAATTATTGGATGGGAATGAATACTTTATTTATTGATTAAACTGAATACAATATGGCTCATACATATAGGAGAGAATAGAAGACTAAACTGATACATAACCAATATGGGACTAAACTAATATATCATCTAATAACACCCCCTCTTAAACTCAAGTTGGTTCAAGCAACAAGAGTTTGGAATACTGATGATGTTGACGTGGAAGGAAACGACAAACTGTTGTACAGTGACGGCGCTTGATGGCGCATGTGATGGAACTGAGAAGTAGTGTTGCGGAAGTTAGTAGTGGTAGCGCTCTGTTGAGATCTCACCTCGAACAGTGGCAAGATCTCCATACCCCGATCTGTAATGGGATCTCATATCTGAACTGAGAAATAGACTGATGAGATTTCACCCCTGACTTGAGACATAGTCGATGATAGGATCTCACCGCAGACTTAAGAATTGTCGATGTTGGGATCTCATCCTTGAACTGAGAACTGGATGCTGATAACAGCCCCTCTAAAACTCACGATCGATCAACTGTAGTGAGTTGACGATCTAGATGTAAAAGCACAAGAAACGAGTGATCAACCGGAGTGAGTTGATGATCACAATCGATCAACCGGAGTGAGTTGACGATCTGAATGTAGAAGCACAAGAACCTGCAAGATTTTCATTTATTTATTTATTTATTATTTATTTTTTTTAAAGTGAAAAACAGCACACAACAATAGCGAATAGGGACCAACACCACATAACAGCAAACACAAATTCCCTCTTCTCCCGAACACCAAACAGCAACATAAGAGTGAGAGAGCGCACGGCGCACGGGGCAGGGCGGTTGACAGAGGGGACTGCATTGGAGTGGCTAGTTGACAAACGGCGATCGACTGAGCCGGGAAGAGCTCGGAGATGGTCGACGGTGAACAGGGCTTTGGGAGCGATGCTCTGTTTTGGGGAGGAAAACAGGGAAAAGGAGATGGCGATGGTGGAGTTGGTGGCGAGGTTGGAATGAAGACGACGAGGGAATTGCGGGTCGGTGATGAGGAGGCACAGGGACGGTGGCGAGGAGCAGCGGGAGTTCGACTGGATGGGTTGAAGGCGGCTGTTGGAGGACGTAGAGGACAAGAGAACGATCAGGATTGGGTTCTCGGATCTGGGGTGGAGACGGGATGACGGCGCGATGGGTTGTCGAAGTGGAAGGTGGAGCGACGGCAGTGGCTGAGGAGGTGGCGGAGAGTGTGATGTGAGGATCGAAAATGCGCCATTTTTGTGCGAGGTTTAGGGTTGAGGGAAGATAAATGGGGACGACGATCTGGATTTTCTTCAGAGATTGAGGAGGGTTTTGTGGATTTTGTTGAAAGGGGGTGATTGATGAGAATTCGAACTCGAATTCGCCGGCGTTAAACGGAGAAGGAGGGAGACCCGATAGATCTCGATTTTGGAGGATGATGGGATGATCGAGATTTTGGAAATCTGGATTTCGGAGGAGGAAGGAGATCTGGGATTTGAGAGATAGGAGATGACAGTTAGGGTTTTTTGGATCTTGTTGTTTGATGACTGATATGGCTAAAATGGGGTTAAATCGGAACCGTCCAGATTTGGGCGCGAATCTTGATGCTCGGGGGTAAAAAGGTAATTTCACATACCAGCGGGTCCAAGGCGGGTACTGAATCTCCTCCTCACAGATCCAATAACCCGCAAACGGATCCACACCTATCGGGTATGGGTCCCGACCCGAGGCAAACCCAAACCAACGAGAGACAAATCAGGATCTCTGATTTGGCCAAATCAATAGCCCTGATTTGCTCCCACCGGGAATCAAGGAAAGATTTCCTAAACAGACTGAGGATTTTGCTCCCGGCTGTTACACAGGAAATCAAACCCTTAAACAACTCCCCTGGCGACTATAAATACCACCCCTCTGCCACCATGACCAGGTTAATCACTTCTTCACCACTTTTAAGCTCTTTCTTAATCTCTTCTGATTACTGACAAGAGCGTCGGAGGGTGCGTCGCCGGAATCAACCCCGGTGTCTCGCACTTCCTTGCAGGTTGCGCCAGGAGCAAGAAGGCTTGAGTCAACTGTTCAGGTTGTTCTCGGACTCACAAATTCTATCTGTTTACCCCCACACCGAAATTAGCGGTAACAGATTGTCGCCGTCTGTGGGAAACAACCACACGAATAGACTCAGCCCCTTCTCTGTCGCCCTCTACAGCCATGCCTCCAAAGAAGGTCAGATCTAGAGGGTCAAACCGGGTGGCCAATCCCGCCGACCCTACGGAGGAAGCCCCTGTCAATCCTATTCCTCAGCCCAACCTTCCTCCACCAGCCCAGCAGGGCCAACCTCCTCATCCCAAGCAGCAGCCCAACAATGGCCCTTCCGGCCATAACGGTCGGAAGCAGAAGCAGCCCCTCAATCCGGACAATGTCTCGGTCCATAATGGGTCTTCGGACTCCATGGCTTCTCATCATCCCGACCTCCACAACACACTCCTGAACCGCCACAAAGACGAGGACCTCCGCACTCACCTTGATGAGAGGCAAGCCCGAGAGGGAGCCTCCCGCCAGCATCGTGGTGAGCGGTCGCCTCACCGTCGAGAGGGCAGACGGTCTCCGGACCGAAGGGGCCGAGCGGCATCGCCCGACTGCCGAAGGAGGAGGCCACAGTCCCCCGCAGATTGGCATCATCGCAGGAACAATGATGCACCCATCACCCGTGCCGAGTTCCTACAATTCCAAGACACCGTTCTGCAAGCTCTCAACCTTCGACAGAACGTCCAGAATGCCCAGAGGGCTCCAACGCCCCCGAGGGACCCCAGTCCTCGTCGCCGAACCCGGAGTCCTTCCCCGGCTCCCAGCCGCCAGAGGCAGCAATACAGTCCTCGCCGATCCCAGGACTACCGGCGCCGCAGTCCGCGCTCCCCTTCCTATGAAGAAGAGTCCGGGGGGTCATATGATCACCAGCGGAGGGACGATGCCCTCATCCGCCGTCTCCATGAGGTGGAAAGGCATATCGGCCGTATGGACAGGGAGGAGGAGTCCCGAGCAGGAACCGTCCGTCCCAGCCGACCCCCTTTCTCGCGGTCGATCATGGAGGCCCACATACCGAGGGGTTTCAAACCTCCGCAGTTTGAAACGTACTCAGGGGAATCCGACCCGGTCGACCACGTCGAAAGCTTCAAGACCCTAATGCTGATCCATCAAGCTTCCGACGCCGTGCTCTGCAGGACCTTCCCTGCCACCCTCCGGGGGTCGGCTCGGGAATGGTATTCCAGACTCGCCCCCTCCTCCATCTTCTCGTTCGAGCAGTTTGAAACACTATTCATAACTCACTTCGTGAGTAGCAGGCAAGCTGAGAAGACAAGCCTCTCCCTACTGAACCTGCGGCAGGAAAGGGAAGAGAAGCTGCGGGACTATGTGAAGAGATTCACCGCAGAGGTCAGGTCTATCGCCTCCCTAGACCAGTCAGTGGCGACGGTGGCGTTCCAGTCGAACGTTCTCAATGCCAACCTCCGATCGTCCCTGGCCAAGAAGCCCCAGCATGACTTCGCCGACCTCCTCCTGAGGTGCGAGAAGTACATCCGAGCAGAGGAGGCTGAAGCCCTTCCGAGCTTCGGGAGGCCCTCCTCAGGGTCGAAGAGGAAGGCGACGGGAGAAGAGGGGTCCAAGAAAGCCCAGAAGGACAATGGCGGTCAGCGTCGCGCTCCCCCCAGGTTCGAGAAGTTCACTCCCCTCACCACTAACGTCTCTACCATCCTAATGGAAGTGGAGAAGGAGGGGGTCATCCCTCCAGCTCCGAGGATGCACACCCCGGCAAAGAGGAGGAACAAAGATAAATGGTGTCGTTACCATCGGGACCACAGCCACGACACGAACGACTGCCGGGCTTTGAGAGATGAGATCGAGGCCCTCATCCGGAGGGGGCAGTTGGCCAAATTCGTGAAGGCTAACGATCGGGCAGACCGCAATTCTCCTCCGCCTCGGGGGGCTAACAAGCGTTCCGAGCGATGCGAAGAGACACCCGAGTTCGAGGAAGAACGGATTCTGCACCTGATCCACGGAGGCCCCATGGGGGGCTCCTCTAATTCCTCCCGGAAGGCCTTCGTCCGAGAGGTCAACTCGGTTCACAGTGCCCCTCCCCCCAAAGGTCTCGGCGTCCCTGTGTCTTTCTCCGATGCCGACCTCGAAGGGGTCCGAACCCCACACTGTGATGCCCTCGTCATCGACCTCCTCATGGCCAACTTCAAGGTGCAAAGGATTTTAGTGGACAATGGGAGTTCGGTCAATATCCTCTTCCTCTCGGCCTTCCGAGGCCTGCAGCTGTCCCGAGACCTTCTCAAGCCGGCCGGTTACACACTCCACGGGTTCACGGGGGTCCCGGTAACCGTCGAGGGGGTGATAACCCTAGACGTTACCGCTGGAAGCACCCCTACTACCCGGACCGAGCCGATGGACTTCATGGTCGTCGACGTCCCGGCAGCGTATAATGTCATTCTAGGCCGACCCGGCCTAGCCGCCCTGGAAGCTGTCCCCTCGGCATACCATTTGAAAATGAAGTTCCCCACTCGGTCGGGAGTAGGGGAAGTCAGGGGAAGCCAAGAAACAGCCCGGAAGTGCTACATGACTTCCACCGGGGGACCAGTGCTCTCGCTCGAGACACTAGAAATCCCCGAGCCGAAAGCTCGGCCAACGTCCGAGCCGGCGGACGAGTTAGAAGAAGTGCTCTTCTCGGACGAGGACCCGAGCCGGAAGTTCCTCATCAGCAAGTCCTTGCCGACCGCACTGTGTTCGGACCTGATTCAATGCATCCGGGATAACCGTGACTTGTTCGCTTGGTCGGCCGCGGACATGCCCGGTATTTTCGAGGAGCTGCTCGTCCATCGCCTGAGTGTCGAACCGGGGTGCAAACCGGTTCAGCAGAAGAGGCGAAAGTTCGCTCCCGAGCGACAGCAGGCCATCAAAGAGGAGGTGGATAAACTGCTAAAGGCCAAGTTCATACAGGAGGTAAATTACCCCGAGTGGCTATCGAATGTTGTAATGGTCAAGAAGTCCAATGGCTCGTGGAGAATATGCATTGACTTCACCGACCTGAACAAGGCGTGTCCGAAGGATCCATTCCCTCTCCCGAACATCGACACCCTTATTGACGCCACCTCGGGCCATGAGCTCCTCAGCTTCATGGACGCCTTCTCGGGGTACAATCAAATCCGAATGTTTCCTCCGGACATTCCGAAGACCTCCTTCGTCACCGACCAAGGCCTCTACTGCTACCGGGTCATGCCGTTCGGTTTGAAGAACGCGGGCGCCACCTACCAGCGCCTCGTCAACAAGGTCTTCCAGAGCCAGATCGGCCGAAACATGGAGGTGTACGTTGACGACATGCTCGTCAAGAGCATCCGGGGCACAGACCATGTAGCCGACCTCCAGGAGGCCTTCGGCGTGTTGAGAAGGCACAACATGCGGCTGAACCCGAACAAGTGCGCGTTCGGGGTCTCTTCGGGAAAGTTCATCGGCTTCATGGTAAGCCAACGAGGAATCGAAGCTAATCCCGAGAAGATTAAGGCCATACTAGACATGGCCCCGCCTCGGAACATCAAGGAGGTGCAGAAGCTCACTGGTCGGCTCGCTGCTATCGGTCGGTTTCTCTCGAAGTCGGGGGAAAAGTGCCTCCCCTTCTTCAAAGCACTCAGGGGGGCTAAGGGTTTTGAATGGGGCCAACCACAACAGGAATCGTTCGACCAGTTGAAGGCATACTTGGTGAACCCCCCTCTGCTCAGCAAACCGGTCCCGGGCGAGACCCTCTTCGTCTATTTGGCTGCTTCCGAGCAGACCTTGAGCGCTGTCTTGGTGAGAGAGGAGGATCGAACCCAAAGGCCTATCTACTACGTGAGCAAGGTGCGTCGGGACGCCGAGCTCCGTTATCCGAAGATAGAGAAGATGGCCTACGCCCTAGTCACGGCGGCGAGGAAGCTTCGGCCATACTTTCAGTCCCACTCGATCGTCGTCCTCACCGACCAACCCCTAAAGCAGATCCTCTACAAGCCCGAGACCTCGGGCCGGCTGATGAAGTGGTCCATAGAGCTGAGCCAGCACGACATCTCTTACCAGCCTCGGACAGTGATTAAGGCGCAGGCACTCGCCGACTTCATCGTAGAGTCCACTATCCCCGAAGTCGCCCTCGTCCCGAAGGGACCCCCCATTTGGACAGTCTTCGTGGACAGATCCTCTTGTAATGAAGGAAGCGGCGCTGGCATCATTCTGAATGGCCCTGACAACTTCGTCCTCCAGTACGCGATCCGTATGAACTTCAAGGCCTCAAACAACGAGGCGGAGTACGAAGCACTCATCGCTGGTCTCGGACTTGCACGAAGTGCTGGGGCGCAGCGCCTCTGAATCCACAGCGATTCCCAGCTCGTCGTGAACCAAGTCTTGGGCGAGTACGAGGCTCGAGATGAGCGGATGGCGAAGTACCTTGCTAGGGTTCGGGATCTCATGGGCCGGTTCGAGGAGGCGCTCATCCAGTGGGTCCCTCGTGAAGAGAACTCACAGGCCGATGCCCTCTCCAAATTGGCCTCATCCTCACTGCAAGGTCTCGAACAGACCGTACTGATCGAAGTCCTCTCTAAGCCGAGCATCGAAGACGAGACACCTGGCTCGGCGGAATCGTTGCCGGTCATGTTACAAGATAATTGGATGAAGCCTCTTGTGGAGTTCTTGAGGGATGGGCTCCTACCCGAAGATCCCAAGGAGGCTCGCCGAGTCAGAACCCGGGCCGAGCGGTATGTCTTGATCAAGGGCATCCTATACAAACGCTCTTTCTCTCAAATAGACGGCCGACCGTACTTAAGGTGCCTCTCTCCGGATCAGGCCGAATATGCCCTACAAGAGCTCCACGAAGGCATCGGAGGGGCACACTCAGGATTTAGGTCCTTGGCCCGGAAAGCTTTGAATTATGGGTACTTCTGGCCGACCCTTCTTCAAGACGCCGAGCGACACATTCGGCAATGCAGCTCTTGTCAGAGACACTCCAGCATCCGACGCCTCCCTCAGGCTAACCTCGCCTCCCTATCAAGTCCCATCCCCTTTGCAATGTGGGGCATGGACTTACTAGGGCCCTTCCCTCCAGCTCCGGGTCAGTTCAGGTTCCTGGTCGTGGCCATCGACTACTTCTCGAAGTGGGTCGAGGCCGAGCCCCTCACCACTATAACCGAGAACAAAGTGGTACAGTTCTTCTGGAAGAGTATCATTTGTAGGTTTGGCATCCCCCGCGTCCTCATGACGGACAATGGGACTCAGTTCACTGGCGCAGCATTCCGAGCTCTATGCGACGACCTGGCCATCCAACAGCGCTTCTCGTCCGTCTCCCACCCTCAGTCGAACGGACAGGTAGAAAATGCTAACCGGCAGATCCTCGCAGGCATCAAGAAAAGGCTAGACAAAAGTTCCAAGGGCTTATGGGTCGACCAACTCCCCAACGTCCTATGGAACTACCGCACGAGCAAGCGGATCCCCACAGGCGAGTCCCCTTTCAACCTCACCTATGGGTCCGAGGCCGTGATACCTCTCGAGGTCGGAATACCTTCCCCTCGGCTCATAGCCTATGACGAAGCACAGAATGCCAGGGACCTCAGAGCAGACTTGGACCTGATAGACGAGCTGAGGGAAAGGGCGTCAATTCGGCAGCAGACCTACCGAAGAAGGGTTGAACTAGCGTACAACAAAAAGGTCCGACCCGCCAACCTTAAGCAGGGAGATTTGGTCTTGAGGAAGCTATCCATATCTTTCCCCAGTCAGAAGAGCAAGTTGGCTCCGAACTGGGAAGGGCCGTACAGGATCACAAGGGTTGTTCGGCCCGGAGCATATCGTCTTGAAGACCTAGAGGGCAGAGAGCTTCCGAGGACCTGGAATGCCGACCACCTCCTAAAATACCAAGAAAGCGCTCCGGCGCCGCTCTAAGTATCATAGGATATCAAGCCATTCCAGTCCTCCGACTTGTAACCTATTTTCAAAAATTGTACTATGTAAAATGGTTCGCCGTCGATTATTAATAAAGAAAGCTCTCGCATGTTTTTGAATTCGTCTGTTTCTCTCCCCTCTTGTCACCTGCTTTTTAAATAAATGATTTCAACCAATGGTTCGGATTCCACGTTCGGCTTGACCTCACCTCCTCGGCTCGTCCCCGGACGAACCAGGGGTAGACCGTCGTTCGGAACTGCTCCCACAACCGTTGAACTACACTGATGGTTCGGAGTCCAACACTCGGCTCGACTTTACCTCCTTGGCTCGCCTCCGAGCGAGCCAGGGGTAGATCGCCGTTCGGAATTGCTCCCACAACCGTTGAACTACACCGATGGTTCGGAGTCCAACACTCGGCTCGACTTTACCTCCTCGGCTCGCCTCCGAGCGAGCCAGGGGTAGATCGCCGTTCGGAATTGCTCCCACAACCGTTGAACTACACCGATGGTTCGGAGTCCAACACTCGGCTCGACTTTACCTCCTCGGCTCGCTTCCGAGCGAGCTAGGGGTAGATCGCCGTTCGGAATTGCTCCCACAACCGTTGGACTACAACGATGGTCCCGGGGTCCAACACTTGGCTCCCAGTCCCCTCAAACTCACTTCGCGGCAGACTGGGAAAGGACCCCCCACTCCGCTTCGCCAGTGGGGGTGTACCGAGGCTACGTTCGGCCACATAATCCGAGCTCTCCTACCTAATAGCCGAAGCCCGAAGCCCTATGCCTTCGGTCGACTACCGAGCAAGTGCCTTTCCGAGCTCGCAAATGGAGAAAAGTCACTTTCTCCTCAACTTTCGTGCCTAATCTTGATCAGACGGCTCAGATCTTGCCACCTGCACTAAACGACAAGATAACGTTTTCTTGGGAACTGAGCCGCCTCGAGATTCGTGCCTACGTCCAACGGCCCAGATCTTGCCGCCTGCGCTAAACGACAAGATAGCGCTTTCTCGGGGACGGAGCCGCCTAGGAACTCGCACCGTACCTTGTCAGAGTCACTAAACGACAAAATACCATACATATAGGAACCCGTTCGGTTCAACACTCTCGCCGACGGAACTAACGCGCTCGGTTCAAAGACCTCGGCGCGACCAACACAGTTATGAGCAAAACAAATGTGCAGAGCAATAAAAGATATTTTATTAAACAACCAGGCTGTAATACAAAGCACATCTGTCCCATAGTTACAAAGTGTTTGCAAATGAAATACACGCCACCAACCTACTACACTTGGCCCTCATATGGAAATATCCTCACTAGACTGTTCGGCCGACTGTTTGTCCTCCTCGGCTGGTAGCTCCCCTGCATCGTTCCGGAGCTTCGCTACCACAATCCGCAAGTGTCGAATCTCCGAGAGCAAATCATTCCGCTCGACTATGATCTTCGACTGGTTGTGCTGAATACACTTGACCCGAAGAGCGTTGCTGAACGCGGTTTGCGAATCCTCGTCCCCTTCTGCAGGGCTCAACTCGGCGATCCTATTCTCTAGACGTTGGATCTCGGCTTCCCGTAAGTCAAGGACGGACAAAAGGTGAGCCCGCTCACCCTCAGCTTGGCGTAACTCCAGCTCGACGCTCCTAGGACTCAGAACCGCCGTCCCAGAAGTGGCTTCGGATTCAGAATCATCATCCGAGCCGTGGAGATCAGTATATGAATCGGCCGCCTCGAGCTGAAAGAAGGGGAAAACAAATAGCAAAATTTCAATGCACTGCCGAAGTCCAACACTTGGAAATTTTCTGAAGAAACTTTCAGATTTGCATTCATATATATATATATGGTGGCTTCGCATACATCAAGACCGACTCTACTACAACGTTTTACAACAAGTCAGAGGGGATGAAAAACGACATGATCAGGGCCTCTTCGGAAGGGGAATGCTTCGGTTTAGGGAAACGCGAGGACGACGAGGCCTGCCCTCCGAGCTCGATCCTAAACCAACGAAGCGCGACCCCCCTTCACTGCTGGCTCTAACTGCGGCGCCGGCCGAGGCCCCGCTTGACGAGACGGCCGCACTACTCTGAGCGTCGGCTGGACTCCGCCTGGTCATGGGCGAGCGTGTCGCAAGTTCGTAAAACGTAATCCCCCTCTCGCTCTCTTCGCGAGTGCACGACGTGCTGCGAATGTTAGCCCTCTCCGGCACGGGCTTGAGCGACGCGATCTCTTCCTCTAGTTCAATGATTCTGTTTCTCAGAGCGTCGTCCTTCGCCGACTTCTTCGGACGAGAAGGCCTTGACGAGCCAGAGGCGTTGGCACCATCGGCCGCGAGCCGGCGGAAGTGGGTGACCTCGATTCCCCTATCTATCGTGATCCTCCTGAGCCTATCGACTTCGGCCAATAACCTCTTGCGCTCGGCCGACGCCTTCTCCAGCTCGGATGTCAGCTTCTCTTCCTCCGCCGAGCGTTCTTTCTCCGCTAACTCCAAGTGTTGGACCTCAGCCAAAAGGTCGTCATTCTTTTGCTCGGCGACAGTAAGCTCTCTACGGAGCCGCTCGACTTCTCCTTCGGGACAAGGAGCTTGGGGGTACTTCCGCAGTTGCCACAGCTCGCGACAGTACCTCCGCACAGCTGCCTTCGTCTCCTCCAGCTTTCCGAGCAGAAGAAACCGATTCTGCCGGCTGTGCGAGAGCTCGCCCTTCGTTCTCGCCAGCTCCTTCCGAAGGTATACAACCTCCGTGATCGGACCGAACTTCACCTGAAAAGCGGAGATAAATCCAATGGGACAATACACGGAAACATCTACAACTAGTCACACACAAATCCGAGGCTCAACACTTAGATAAATTTTGGCCAAACAAAATGTTTTCATTCAAAACCGTGGAGAAAGTTTTACAAAAGCGGTGGCCAGTCCGCAATTAGGCTTACAAAAAAAAGGGGACTAAAAAAGAGAGACAACCGAGTCAGGGGTCGACCTTTTTGCCGCTCGGGTCCGTCGACCCCCCGGCCTTGTCCTCGCCACCGCCCTCGCCTTCGCCATCGCTCCCGCTCTCCTCCTCGGAGTCGTCCTCCTCCTCGACCTCGGCTTCGGTCTCCCCTGGGCCTTCGACGCGTTCCGTCTCTCCCTCGGGGCCGAGCAACACCTCGGGAACACCCTCCTCCCCTTCCACGAGGTCGTAAAAGTGGTAGGAGGACGTGTCGAAGCCCGGGTTCTTGGCGGCAACGTGGAGCAGGGCTCGACCGTAGGCTTCCTCCATGTTCTGGAGCATGTGCTGCGCGGCCTCCTCCTGCACGGCCTTCCTCACCTTCTTCACCTTCTTCTGGTGCTTGGCCATGATCTTCTCGGCCCTCTTCCGAGCCTTCTCCGCTTCCGACCGAGCGTTGGCCAGTTCCTCCTTCAGCTCGGCAGCCTCCTTCTCCTTCGCCTCAAGTTTAGCCGCCGCGTCCTTCGACAGCTGAATGGCGTTGGCCAGCTGCTGCTCCAGCCCCTTCACTTCGGCAGCCCTCTTCGTCGAGAGGAGCTGCTCGGCATCAAGCCGCTGCGTGGCCTTGACGCGCTCCGCCCTCTCCCGCTCCCTCTCCTGCTCCTTGTTCGCAAACTCCTCGACCAGGAAATTAAAGTGGCAGAGGGTCTGAAAAAGAACAGCGGATCAAAATCCGAGCCCAAAGACTTAGAAAAAATTTGGATAAAGGAGAGCTCAGCCTACTTACCGACATAGTATTCCGAGCGATCTGCATCACGGCGTCCCCTGCTTGCCCGGCCTTCAGGATCGCTCGGTCCTTTGGGGTCGGCAGGTGCCTCACCGCCTCCATGCAGATGTTGTCGTCGCCCAAGAAGCCGTCGACGTTCGTCACCTGCCAGTCGGGCACAAAGATCTGCTTGTGACGCTCGGTTAGGATCTTCTCCGCATCGGCAGTGAGGGGTGGAACTTGGAGGGACAGCACCTCCTTCACGCCGAACATACCGCTCGACGAACCGGGAACATCCACCTTCGGGGTCGGAGCCGGCACCTCCGAAGCAGGGGGGTCGAGGATGCTGATCTCCCCCTGCTCGAGGACAGCGACCTTCGGTTGGTCGGCAGTCTTCTCGACCGAAGGCTTCTTTGAGGCTCGGCTGTCCTGAGGTCCTGCCGAAGGCCTCTTCTTCTTCGCCTCCTGCTCCGACCGGCCCTTCGCCACCAGAGCTTTGTAATCCAGCTTCATCGTCTCTGCAAAAGCCGAATGAAAAAACTTAGAAAAATTTTCATGAACTTTAAACAGAGAGTATAAATACCAGAAGCATACTGGGGTCGATCGGACTGAGACCCCCACGGAACAGATCCTCCTCGGTGATATCTTTCCAGCTTAGCGCTGGCAGGGCGAGGAGCTTCCTCTGGACCTCCGCCTCCTCATCACTCAGCGCCACCTCCTTCTTGGTCCGCTTGGGCAGACCCTCCTTTGCCCAAACCGTCGGTATCACCCACGGTGCCGGAGCTCGGATGAGGAAGTACTTCTCCTTCCAATGCTTGATCGAGTCCGGATTCTCGATCAGCTTCACGCCCGTCCAGGGCGAAAGATAGAACCTCTGTTCGTCTTTCCTTGGCTGACAGGGTCGATAGAGACTCCGAAAGAGGAACATACTCGGCTTACCCCCGACCTCTTGGCATCGGAGGACGAAAGCCATGAAGTGCCTCCATGTGTTCGGCATCAGCTGGGCGGGGCTCAAACCGTACCATGTCAGAACATCAACCACAAACGGGTGGAGGGGAAAACGGAGTCCGGCAATAAGGGAGTCGACCGGAAAGACGCACAGGTCCGACGAGGACTTTGTGTTGGCTCGGAAACCCGGCCCGGGGAGAAGCAGTCCATAGTCGGCAGGGATCCGGAAGCCCTCTCGGATCAGGTGAAGGTCACCCTCGGTGAGAGACGAGATGGTATGATCCGCCTCGAACAGCTCCCTCGGCTCGTTCTCTTCCACCAACTTAGCCGTACCTTGGGTCACTCTCTCCAAGGTGTCCTCGGCGTAATCCCGTACGCCTCCCACGCTCGACAGAGAAATGGGCTGCCGACCGAACGCTCCCGCCGTCTTCGGCGTTTCCACGATCGTGACCACGGCCTTCCCCTCTTGGGACACCGCCGTAACCTCTTTAGGCAGCTCGGCCACTTCCCCTCTCTGTCCGGACGAACGACATTCTGATCGCTCGGCTCCACTACCTCCTTCCCTTTATCCCCTCAGCCAACGGCTTGCTCCGAGGCGGGGGTCTCATCCGTGATCTTAACCATTTTTTCTAAAAAGAGAAGGGAAAGAGACTGACCTTGAAGTGATAGGTATGGTCGGAAAGTTCGCCGGAGACAAGGAACGCTACCGCGACAGCTAGCAACGCCACCAGAGAGCAGAAAACTTCGAAGGCAAAGTAAAAACTGAAGAGAGAGAGTAAAAGTGAAAAATGATACTTGGACTAAGGGGGGGGGTGAAGATTTATAGTGAAATGGAACGTCCTTTGGACTTCCAAACGAAGGAACGCGACTTTTGGGCCGCTCTCGAAACGTCGCGAAGGCCCAACACAACTGCTTTCCTCACCAAGTCAACTAGCTCGGCGCAATGGGTTCTGAATCCGAGCAAGAGCCTTTCCGAGCCTGCAAACGGAGAAAATGCACTTTCTCCTTAATTTTCGTGCACGATCTCGATCAGACGGCCCAGATCTCGCCGAGGACACTAAACGACAAAATAGTGTTTCCTCGAGAAATGCGCCCGTCTCGAGATGCGAGCCGTCTTCCAATGGTTCAAGTTGCGCCAACTCGCCCGGATTGCCTATACCTGCTCACACCCCACCTATGACTAGAGAAACCAGAGAAAGTTTTGATTCAAAGTTTTAAGGCACCGCCCTCGGCGAGCACCCCCCGGGCCCCTGGACTCGGTCGATATTCTGCCGACCCGCGGGACCCGGTCGAAAGCAAATCAACACTCAGAAATCGGGAGGAGCACACCATTCCGAGCTAGTTGATTGGAACTGTGAAGGTTCGGCCTGATAGAGGACTCTGGCAACGGAGCCTTCACAGTTGCAAACAAACAAGCTCGGAACGCTGAAGATCATGGCGGAAGGACGACCGCTCGTCCTTCCGAAGCGACTTGGCCCCCGGTTCCGAATTTTGATCGTCACCTCTTCCACCATGATCTCCTCCGACCCCGCCATCCACCTCGGGACAGCCGGAGTCGGCAGAAGACCTTGGTGGAAGAACGACCACCCATCATCCCGGAGCGACTCTTACCTCGGGTTTGGATCACGGTCGTCACTACTCCTGCCTCGTTCTCCCCCGACCCTGACACCCACAATGAGGGCCATCAGGAACGGGAGAAGAAGAAGACAATAGAGTGACCACCCCTCCGAACCTATCAAGGTCAAGACCCCACAAGACTGGCGTCCGCCAGAGGCAGACACCACCGAGGTCTAAAACTCAACATTACTGTGACTGAAAATGACAAGGGGAATGGAGTACTTATAGCCTAACCTCCAAGAACCAGCCATTATGACCCTCGGAAGTTGAAACGCCACGAATTAATTGAAGGAGTTATCCTTAATGACCTGGAGAAGGTGGAACGCCGCACAAACCTCGGAGCACCATTAATCTCCCCGGGAACAGGATCGTCTCGAGACGGATTGCGCCACGTCGCTCGTCCTGCCAAAATCCCTTTCTCTGGTCGGATTCCGAGCAAGTGCCTTTTCGAGCTTGCAAACAGAGAAAACACACTTTCTCCTCAACTTTCGCGCATGATCTCAATCAGACGGCCCAGATCTCGCCGAGGACACTAAACGACAAGATAGTGTTTTCTTGAGAAGTGTGCCCGTCTTGAGATGCGCGTCGTCATCCAATGGTTCAGACTGCGCCACGTCACTCGGATTTGCCACGACCCCCCACCTCCGGTCGGCAGCCGAGCAAGTGCCTTTCCGAGCTTGCAAACGGAGAAAACTCACTTTCTCCTAAAAAATCGCGCCTGATCTAGATCAGACGGCCCAGATCTCGCCGAGGACACTAAACGACAAGATAGTGTTTTCTTGGGGAATGTGCCCGTCTCGAGATGCGCGTCGCCATCCGACGGCTCGGATTGCACCACGTCGCTCGGCCTGCAGAGATCCCTGGTCTTCGGTTGGCAGCCGAGCAAGTGCCATTCCGAGCTCGTAAACGGAGAAAAAAGACACTGAGCTACTACGACCATTGGATCTCTCAGAAATTCGTGCTTCTAATGATGAACGGTCCAGATTGCGCCACGTGAGCTAAAAGACAAGATAGCGTTTCTTGGGAGACGCGCTGTCATCCGATGGCTCAGATTGCGCCACGTCGCTCGGAACGCCGAACCCCCTAGTCTCCGGTCGGCAGCCGAGCAAGTGCCATTCCGAGCTCGTAAACGGAGAAAAGAGACGCCGAGCGATGGAGACCGTCAGATCTCTCAGAAAATCACGCCCGACGATGATCAGAGGTCCAGATTGTGCCACGTCATAAATCAGTATTAAAAATCGTTTTTTATTTATTTAAATCGCTTTATTTATTTAAAAATTACGAAAAATTGCTAAAAATTCGGGAAATTTAACTAAAAATTCTAGAAAATAATTAAAAATTCGGGGGTACATTTTTGGGCCCCTGAACGAACAATTATTGCCCAGAATACACTGTTAAGGCTCCCCGAACGATTAGTAAACACATCGCAAAATTAAATAAATAATCCGAAAAAAATAGATGAAAGACGCCAAATACTCGATATGGCTAGGAAACGGCACATGGCATCAAAAAGTTACCTCACTACCCCCTTCAAGATCCTAAGTCCTCCACATGGACTCCGATACAACTCCACTAGCCACCAAAACAGTCAAACTACTCCTCAAAGGCTGATCACGCTCAGTCTTTAGGAGTGGGGGGCTCGTGATATGGCTAAAAATGGGGTTAAATCGGAACCGTCCAGATTGGGCGCGAATCTTGATGCTCGGGGGTAAAAAGGTAATTTCACATACCAGCGGGTCCAAGGCGGGTACTGAATCTCCTCCTCACAGATCCAATAACCCGCAAACGGATCCACACCTATCGGGTACGGGTCCTGACCCGAGGCAAACCCAAACCAACGAGAGACAAATCGGGATCCCTGATTTGGCCAAATCAACAGCCCTGATTTGCTCCCACCGGGAATCAAGGAAAGATTTCCTAAATAGACTGAGGATTTTGCTCCCGGTTGTTACACAGGAAATCAAACCCTTAAACAACTCCCCTGGCGACTATAAATACCACCCCTCTACCACCATAACCAGGTTAATCACTTCTTCACCACTTTTAAGCTCTTTCTTAATCTCTTCTGATTACTGACAAGAGCGTCGGAGGGTGCGTCACCGGAATCAACCCCGGTGTCTCGCACTTCCTTGCAGGTTGCGCCAGGAGCAAGAAGGCTTGAGTCAACTGTTCAGGTTGTTCTCGGACTCACAAATTCTATCTGTTTACCCCCACACCGAAATTAGCGGTAACAATGACGGCTAGGTTTTTTTTTGTGGAGATTTAGGGTTTTGGGAGAGGGATGTCGGGAGGTGGAGTGATTCCGATGAAGATGAGAACTACTCCACCTCGACGACGATGATAAAATTAGTATAGGCCTATAGGATTATTGGCTCTGAAACCATGTTAACATTATTGGATAGGAAGAAATACTTTATTTATTGATTAAACTGAATACAATATGGCTTATATATATAGGAGAGAATAGAAGACTAAACTGATACATAACCAATATGGGACTAAACTAATATATCATCTAACAGGCGACTTTAGTTCAAAAATTTCAATGAAGATTTGTTGTTCCCAACGGCGAGCACATTTATACTAGATTCGTTGTTGTGAATGGCAAGTTTGGTTCAAAATTTTCAATGAAGACTCGTCGTTCCCAACGGTGATGACATTTATACTAAACTCACTGTTGGGAACGGCGAGTTTAGTTAAAAAAAAATTTATAGAGTTTTTTCCGGAAATTCATTAAGTCCAACAGAGTGTTTCACTATCTGTGAAATTTCCTACATTCTTGCTGTTCCAAGTATCGAGTATATTATAAATGTCATCGCCGTTGGGAATGACAAATCTTCATTGAAAATTTTGAACTAAACTCGTTGTTCTCAACAACGAATCTAATATAAATGTTCTTGCCGTTGGGCAACGACGAGTCTTCATAGAAAATTTTGAACTAAACTCGCCGGTGGGAACGGTGAGTTTATCAAAAAATTAGCACAAAACTCGCCGTGTCCCAACGGCGAGCATGAAACAACTAAACTCACCATTCTCAACGGCAAGTTTAGATGTTGAGTCCACAAGCGCAAATACTTTGACAATTGTTCTTTTTCTACAAATAGTTTCGAAAAGTGACATATTAAAAAAAAATAAAAAATCCTTGACATCAGTATAAAGTGTTTAATCTCTATCTATCTGTCTCTATAATTATCAAAAATCTACCTATCTCTATAATTTATAATTTTTGACACAAGAAAGAATAATGCTCAAGTTTTATACAATATAAATGTGAAGTCTATCACCAATTTGCTGATAATTATTATACAAAGAAAACTCTTAATAACTTTAATCATAAAATACTTTATACCACCCATTTTCTTCATAATCTTGTACCAAAGATCAAAAGAAGTAAAAGATAAGAAAGAGAGGAAAAGAAAGAAAGAGTTGTTTGAGTACTTTCTTGAAGGAAGAAAAGCCTGCTAGAAAGAGAAGAAAGTCCCATTCTTAAAACTAGGAGCAACTTATAGGAGTCTTACATTGCACGTGCAGTCTTACATTGCACGTGCCAAGAATCTAGTAATAAAAATATTTAAAAGGAATTCATTCCAATACACACTATATAATCCCACTCAGCTGCTTCCTGTTCTCCTCAACCCGGCCTTCACTCCTCCGCTCTCATCGCCAACTCCGTTAACTCCCCGTTCCGTTAACCCCCTCCAAAATGGGAACGGCCCTTCTCTCCGACGTCTTAACGGAAATCCTAATCCCAGTCGCCGCCGTTATCGGCATCGTCTTCTCCCTCTTTCAATGGATGCTCGTTTCCAAAGTGAAGCTCACTCCCGAGTCGGTTACTAATAACAAGAAGAACGGCGGCTATGGCGACTACCTTCTAGAAGAAGAAGAAGCCATCAGCGACCACACCGTCGTCGCAAAGTGCGCCGAAATCCAGAGCGCCATTTCCGAAGGTCTGTTCGAGTTCCCTTCTTTCAATTTCTTGAATTTCTTCAGATATGGTGATTTTTGGGGGGATTTTTTTGGTGTAAAGTATTTATTTCTTCTTTTGCAATTTTTAATTTAGATAGTGTTTTTTAAAACTATATTAATAATAAATGGTTCAGAGGTGTGATTTGAGGATTTCCTCTACACTCACAAAATATGACGGAATTAAATATGCTTCAATTAGAACAGTTTACATTTTGTGAGTATAGAGGATTTGAATCCGTAACCCAAACACTTACTCATTTGATAAGGTGAAAAAAGCTTAGTAATTAGTAAAAAATTATGCCTTTTTTGGATGTGGACGCAAGTGTCCAATTATGGAGGGTCTCTTTCGTAAGTGGAGATTTAATAATGGTATGGCTTGATTTGAACACATCTATATAATAAAACACAAAGAAAGCTATCAAGTAGCTCACCTTCAATCCCCAAAATTAAAGGGCCAGATCTAACATCACAAAACACATTTCCCTCCCCCCTCCCCCCACCCTCCCAAAATTTCAAACCACAAAACCCAATTTTTTCCCCAAACTAAAAAACTATTTACTTTATTACTATCTCTCTTATCTCTTCAGTTTTTCATATTTATCTCTTTCTCTCTCTCCCTATCTCTCTCCCATTCTTTCTTTATTTACTTAGAAATTTAGATTTTAAGATTTCAGGTTTGTAAATTTTCAGAATTTTTATGTTTTTTTTATTGCACATGTTATATTGAAAATAGCAAATATCTCTTCAACAGTTAAATTTTATCATTTTCCACATTTATAGTTCTAAGAAGTTAGATTTTACTCCCCCATTTATAATTATTTTTTAACATATACTAATGGAAACATGGACTTTTATTTACAACTAATTATTGCCATATTATTCAAACTTGAGCTACATAATTGTTGTTTTACTGTTTACAGGGTTTTTTGTATTTTGTATCATTCCAAAGACGTGCCGTAGGCACGTGCCCACAGACAAATCTAGTACACACATAAGATAACTTGTTGTCTTGGAGTCATTTATTGAACTTTTTCCCAAAAATAAGCCCCATTTTTAAACTATATCTCATGGAGGATCTTCACCAAACTATTTCTATGCATGGTCACTTTTTTTTACCACGTCAGCAAAGACCGCAATTGCAGGGCCAACCCTGAGTTTACGGGGGACCCGAGGCGAACTTCCGAAATGGGGCCCTCATAAAATTATTATTTTTGCTATATTTCTTAAAAAACCAATATTTTGGAAGAAATATATGGAGATTTAGAGATTTGAGAAAAAAATCTCCATACAAACCCAAGCCCAACTAAAATAACCCGTTCCAAGTACTAATTTAAAAAACAAAAGCTCAAAAAAATAAATTTGGGGCCTTAAAAAATATTACGCGCCAAATACGTATATATAAATACAAGGGGAAAAATTGGGGGCCTCGAAATATGCGCAAAATTCGGGAACCCGAGGAGACTGTTGTGCCCGCCTCTCCCGCCTCAAGGCAGGGTTGGCCTTGGCAACTGCGGCTTCTATGTTTATGAGGCCACAGATGGGAACTGCTGCTTTGCAATATTTTTTTTTGTTGCCCGTAGTTTCCATCTGCAGCCATAGAAAATTGCGGCATTATCTATACGTACGCTGCAGTTCCTAGTTGCAATCTCCCTTTAATATGTTCAGTCCGTTAGTCTATTCTTTGTCTTCATTCTTAGGGACCGCTCTCTCTGTCTTTTGAGCATGTTAAGGAGAGTCCATAACTACGAACTGCGGCATAAGTATAGACAATACCGCAATTCCCAATTGCGGTATTGGTTTTGAACAAAATGAATTGTAGCCACAGATGAAAACTGCTGCTACAAAAAATATATATATATATATTGAAAAGAAGCCGCAATTCCCATATTGAAAAGAAGCTGCAGTTCCCATATGCGCCCTCAGGGACGAAGCCAAAAACTTTTCGCAGGGGGGTCGTGGCTAACAACAAATTCATAAATTGTTTTACTGGCAAAAAACAAAAACAAATAATAGATATCATTTTGCATTGATCATCTAAAATTAAACGTGGGAGTAAGACCAAGTAATAAATTGTAGATTTTGAGGGAGATGGATGCTATTTTGAATATAATTGGGGGTTTTGTAGAAATATTGAGGGGGCTAAAAGAGTGAAATTTTAAAAAAGTAGGAATTTTCCTGCATAAATTAAAGGTAGGAGTGAGACCAAATAATAAATTGTAGATTTTGAAGGAGGTAGATGCTATTTTAGATATAATATTGGGTTTGGTAGAAATATTGAGGGGGCTAAAATGGTAAAAATTTAAAAATATAGGGGGGTTCTGCAAAGCTAGGGGTGCTTTTGCCCCCCCTTGCCCCTACATGGCTCCGTCCATGTGCGCCCTCATAAACGCAGAAGCCGCAGTTAACAACTGTGGTCTGACGTTGCAAAAAATAGACCACGCATAGAAATAGTTTGTTGAAGATCCCCTTATAGGATACTAGTAATCTGCACGTGCAATGAACGTTCAAATTATTAAAATATATATATATATATATATATATATATATATATAGTAAATAATAAGACGTAATATGGCTTCGAACCTGAGACCTCCCTTTACTCATTACATACTATTTATAAATTATCCCTAATTGCAAAAATTTTATTTTATGAGTGGCACTTTTGTAAATAATTATGTCGTAAATAAATTTGAACTTTAGGGTATTATGGTAACTAACAACAGCTATGTAAATAAATGGTTAATATAACTCCGACTTAAAAATAAATGGTTGAGATTAGATGGTTGAATGCATGTCTACAAATTATAGATTGTCTACAAATGACAATCCCAAGAGATAATTTGAAAATGGGACTTATTTTGGGGAAAAAATTCTCATTTATTAGGTGGAGACTACAATGTGAACGCCATTAATTATGGAAAATGAAAGATTTATTATTATTATTATTATTATTGTCCTATTTAGTTTGCATGTCTCTATTTACCACTTTTAGAACAAATTTATTTGATGGTAAATTGCACACATGAAATAAATTTAAAATATCAAAAATTTAAAGATTGGTCTTTTAGACTTATCTCACCTTTACATATCATTGTTTACTTTCTTAGGTACTATTTGGCCTAGCTTAAAATTAGCTTCTCTTTTTCTTTAAAAGAAGAAGCTGGGCCAAACAGATACCCATGAAAAAGCTTTACAGAATGAGAAATAGCTTAATTTTAGTGACAAAAATAAACTTTGATAGAAGCCCTCCAGAACAACTTCTCGCTAGCATTTTTTATTTTTTACGTTTCTCTCTCCCCCTCTCTCTCTTTTTCCCCTTCCCACATATCAAAACCTCATAACACATTCTCATTAATCCTAGCAGAACTTGTGAACACAAACCCTCGCCGAACAGCCGCCACCTCCCCTCGCCGCGCTGCCGCCTCCCTTCTCCTTTCTTCGCCGCCACCTCCCCTCTCCTTTCTTCGCCGCCCTCCCTTCTCGCGCCGCCGCCGCCTTCCCTTCTTTTCTTCGCCGCCCTCCCTTCCCGTGCCTTACCACTTCGCGATCGCGATTCGCTGTTCCCCACCCAGCTTAAAAGTAGCTTTGAAGTTAAAAAAATACTTTCCAAATATTTTTGGCTTTTAATTTCAAAGCTCTACTTTCTGGCTTCTCCTTCTGAAGTAGCTTTTAACATTTAAGTTTCACATGGGATTACTGGTGCCAACTGTTAGATGATAGATTAGTTTAGTCCTACACTGAATAATGTATTGGTTTAGTATTCTCTTCTCTCCTATATATATGAGACATATTGTACTCAGTTTAATCAATCAATAATAAAGAATATTTTCCTATCCCTAATTCTAACATGGTATCAGAGTCTATCATCCTATACGACCTATACTAATTTTATCCTCGTCGTTGAGGTGGAGTGGTTCTCGTCTTCATCGGAATCACTCCACCTCCCGACATTTTTTCTCCTCTCACGATTTTTGATCAAAACCCTAATTTCCCCCAAAATCCTAAATCTCCAAAACTCTAGCCGTCATCAACTATCTCCCCCAAAATCCTAAATCTCCAAAATTCTAGCCGTCATCAAACAACAAGATCCTCTTTCTCTCTCCTCCAACTTTCTCTCTTCCCGTTCAATTTTGAACCCAGGTTACTGTAGCTTCATCTTCCCCAACCCCAAATTCCGACCATCCCCTACTGTTCTTCTCCGGCGACCCCTGACACTCACCCTGGTCTTCGAGAGCCGCCCCTCGTCGTCCCTGAAGGGTTTCGGGGCACAAACGCAGCGAAAAAGACAGATCCGAAACCCTAACCCTAGGATCCGTGTATAAGAATTGGCTAATAATGGAGAAATAAAATTTTACCTTTCGGAGCTTTCGAAGGCTGAAAGATGGAGGTTGCAATCACCACGCAGCCCTAGTAGCTAGATCCGCGTCTCTAAGGCAGTCCACACGAACGTCCGATCGTCCAACGATCAAGGGAGCCGGTACTAGCCGATGATCCTTGCCTCTCTCTCTCTCTCTCTTTTACCTCTCAACAGTTGAGCGGCTAGGGTTTCTGTGAAAACGGATTTGTCAAAAGATCCAAATCAACTAATACATCTCTATGTATTTATAGGGAGAGATAAGAGGTGGGCTTAACCGTAATCAGTTTGGCTTCTGATAAGACCAATCTGATTTGGTTTTATCATTTAAATTCGAATTAACCATAATCAGTTTGGCTTCTGATAAGACCAATCTGATTTGGTTTTATCACTTAAATGATTCGAATTATCCTTTAATTAATTAAGTCCAACTCAATTAATTAACTAATTTCGAATCACTTAATTTAAATTCCGAATTTAAACTAATACTCCTTTTAAACGTTCTAAGTGTGTGACCCTATAGGTTATTATTACGTTGGCAATAATTTTATTATCTTATAATAAAATTATAAACAATGAGCGGCATCTAGTAATACATCATTGCTACCCAAGTAATAACAATAATTGGTGATTCAATTAAACCTTTCGTGATTAATGTTTCCATGTAATATAATCCTTTTAACCTTGATATTATAGATTAAACTAGAGGCATGGTACGTGTCATCCTCTTAATAATTTAATCTTTATTTTCTTGATCGATGAGTAGACTATTCAAACAAATCAATATTTGAGCATGGCCATGCATTTCTTAGTCTCACTCAAACAAGAGGCCGATAATATCACTCCTAAAATTAGGAGGGTTAAATTCCCTCTAGATCATTCATATTTCTCACACGATTCATAATGAACCCAATAATTATCTTTATCATTACCCGATTAAAGATAACTTTTGATAGAATCAAAGTACATTAATTCTCGTGTAGAAATATAATGATTTCAGGTCAGAGGACCATTACACCATTATCACAGTGAGATTACTTATGACACTTATTAATTCATTCCATGTAGAATCTCACAGTGGGTCTGTCCAGTACAATGTACTCTTACATTTACCTATGTATTGATTTTAGTATCTCTATACTAATGACCCATGAGAAGTGGTCATCAATCAATCAACATACTAGTCTCAATGTATTATTACTGTCCTAATAATAATAATACTCGACTAGGGACATTTAAGATTATTATACTATATATAATCTCAAGTTCATATAGTTCGTATTAATAATCTAAGGACATTTATCATGCTAATAATTATATCGCAGTAAATACGAAGCATAATAAATTATTAATATAAAAAGAACATAATGTCAATAATACTGATTACATAATATCATTGTATTGCCTCTAGGGCACCTACACTAACAATCTCCCACTTGCACTAGAGCCAATCACTCATGTATCGAATACCAATTGAACTAGTGTGACCTTCGTGCTTCTGCTGCGACAAAGCCTTAGTCAGTGGGTCAGCTACGTTATCATTAGTTTGCACTTTACATATATGTATATCTCCTCGTTCATTAATCTCACGAATAAGGTGATATCTTCTAAGTATATGTTTCGCCCTGGAGTGCGATCTTGGTTCCTTTGCTTGTGCTATGGCTCCATTGTTATCGCAATAAAGATCGATAGGGTCTACTATCGATGGAACCACACCAAGCCCTGTGATGAAATTTCGGATCCAAACTGCCTCCTTGGCTGCTTCGCAAGCAGCAATATACTCAGCCTCCATTGTAGAATCAGCTACTGTTTCTTGCTTTGAACTTTTCCAGCTTACAGCACCTCCGTTGAGACAAAACACAAAACCAGACTGGGATATAGAATCATCCTTGTCTGTTTGGAAACTAGAATCAGTGTAACCTTTTACCACTAATCTCTCTTCTCCCCCATATACCAAGAATGAATCTTTAGTCCTCTTCAAGTACTTAAGAATGTTCTTGACAGCTGTCCAGTGACCTTCACCTGGATTAGACTGGAACCTGCTCGTCATACTCAAAGCATATGACACATCAGGACGAGTACATATCATTGCATACATGATAGATCCAATTGCAGAAGCATATGGAATCTTACTCATGCGGTCCTTTTCATCCAATGTTTTAGGACTATTGTCACTCGAGATTGATATCCCATGAGACATCGGGACAAATCCCCTTTTAGCATCTTGCATCCCAAAACGATGCAGTACTTTGTCAATATATGTACTCTGATTTAGGCCGATCAATCTTCTGGATCTATCTCTATAGATCCTGATCCCTAATATATAGGTCGCCTCGCCTAAATCTTTCATTGAGAAATTTTTTCCCAACCAAGTCTTAACAGCCTGTAGAGAAGGTATGTCATTCCCGATAAGTAATATATCATCAACATATAATACTATGAATGCCACGTGGCTCCCACTAACCCTTTTGTAAACACAAGATTCATCTTCGTTTTGAATAAAGCCAAATTCCTTGACTGTCTGGTCAAAACGAATATTCCACCTCCTTGAGGCCTGCTTCAGTCCATAAATGGATCGACGCAACTTACATATCCTTCTAGCATCCCTTGGAATGACAAAACCTTCAGGTTGTGTCATGTACACATCCTCTTCAAGGCTCCCATTAAGGAAGGCTGTTTTGACATCCATCTGCCAGATCTCATAATCATGATAAGCTGCTATTGCAAGCAAAATCCTAATGGATTTGACCATAGCTACAGGTGAAAAAGTTTCATCATAGTCAATACCATGAATTTGCTTGAAACCTTTTGCAACTAACCTAGCTTTATAGGTCTGAACATTTCCATCCATGTCGATTTTCTTTTTGAAAACCCATTTGCACCCTATAGGTTTTACCCCTTCAGGTGGATCAACCAAAGTCCATACTTGGTTATCATACATGGAATCCATCTCAGATTTCATGGCTTCTAGCCATCTCTCAGAGTCAGGACTGTTCATAGCATCTTGGTAGGTGAGGGGCTCATCTTGATCTATGAGCATCAAATCACCATTCTCTACTAAGAGAAATCCATAATATCTCTCAGGTTGATGGCGAATCCTACCAGATCTACGAACAATCTGTGTTTCTTGAGCAGTTTCATCTTGAATATTATCTTGAATATCCTGCTCAATTTCCAATTCGGGTTCAACATTATCTTGTGGGTCTCGAGCTTCATCGAGTTCTATTTTCCTCCCACTGATTCTTTTGGAGACTAGCTCTCGTTCAAGAAACACAACAGTGCGAGAAACAACTATTTTGTTCTCGGTCGGATTATAGAAGAAGTAACCCTTAGTTTCCTTCGGGTACCCCACAAAATAACACTTATCTGATTTTGGTCCAAGCTTGTCAGAGATCATACGTTTCACAAACGCTTCACATCCCCATATTTTCATAAATGACATGCTTTGACGTTTCTCAGTCCATATCTCATATGGAGTCTTTTGAACCGCTTTAGTTGGGACTCGGTTTAGTGTATATGCAGCCGTTTCTAGGGCATAACCCCAGAAACTTATTGGAAGTTCAGCATGACTCATCATCGATCGTACCATGTCCAACAAGGTACGATTTCTCCTTTCAGAAACCCCATTCCATTGTGGTGTTCCAGGAGGAGTGAGCTGTGATACTATACCACACTCCTTTAAGTAATTCTTAAAGTCATGGCTTAAGTATTCACCTCCTCGATCAGATCGAAGAGTTTTAATACTTCCGCCTATTTGCTTTTCTACTTCAGCTTTAAATTCTTTGAATTTTTCAAAGGATTCAGATTTGTGTTTCAAAAGATACACATATCCGAATCTACTGAAATCATCAGTAAATGTTATGAAGTAATAAAAGCCACCTCTAGCCATAGAACGCATTGGACCACATACATCACTATGTATTAGTTCTAATCGTTCGTTGGCCCTTTCACCTATTTTAGTAAAAGGAGCTTTTGCCATTTTACCAAGTAAACAAGCATCACATTCATCGTATGATTCAAAATCAAACTTATCCAAAAATCCATCTTTATGTAGTTTGGATATGCGATTCTCATTTATATGGCCTAATCGACAATGCCAAAGGTATGTTTGATTTGAGTCATTTGCTTTAAGACGTTTATTCATATTATAGACGGGAGTAAGATCAAGATCTAGAACATATAAACCATTAAATAAACGTGCTACACCATAAGTTAAATCATTTAAAGCAAAAGAGCAACAATTGTCTTTTATTATAAACGAAAAACCCTTCTTGTCCATACAAGAAATAGAAATAATGTTTCTGCAAATCGCAGGCACGTAATAACAGTTCTCAAGTTCTAAAATAAGCCCAGAGGGCAACGACAAATAATAAGTCCCTACGGCCAAAGCAGCAACCTTTGCTCCATTGCCAACGCGTAGGTCGATCTCTCCCTTTGCCAAAGATCTACTCCTTTGAAGTCCCTGCACATTAATACAAATGTGAGAACCACATCCAGTATCCAATACCCAAGATGTAGAAGTAGATAAATTGACTTCTATAACATGAATACCTGAATCAGAAATATTCAGAGATTTCACGTTCTTCAGACTTTCCAAATAAGCTGGACAGTTTCTCTTCCAATGACCTGGTTTCTTGCACCAGTGACAATCACCCTTATCAGGTTTAGCAACACCACCTTTAGGCTTGAGAGCTTTCTTGAAAGTGGGCTTGGAAGGAGCAACTGCATTAGATCCAATCTTTTTCTTGCCTTTCCATTTCCCCTTTCCCTTAGCACCTTTATTGCCTACCATCATTATGGGAGCATTTTCAGGTGCCTTTTGCATGTTGGCTTCGGTAGTTCTTAACAGTGCCAACAATTCAGTGGGTGTTTTGTCTTGCTCGGTCATGATGAAAGTCATGATAAACTGGGCATAGTTGCTGTTCAATGATTGCAAGATAATATCTATTTGAGCCTCTCGAGAAAGCCCGGAGCCCAAACGGTCTAGGTATTCAAAATACCCAATCATCTTCAGAACATGCGGTCCAACCGGGTTATTTCCTTGCTTGCAGTTGAAGATTGCTTTGTACGTATTGAACCTTTCTTGACGAGCCTGTACTTGAAACATCGTCTTAAGATGCTCAAGCATAGCATAAGCATCCATATGCTCATGCTGCTTCTGAAGCTCAGCACTCATAGTTGCAAGCATGAGACAGGCAACGTCTGTCGCATCATCAATATGCTTCTGGTAAGCATTTAGTTGAGCACGAGTTGCACCGTCACCAGGATGGACCGGTGGAGGAATTTCAACAACTTGGAGCTTACGCTCCTGCCTGAGGACAATCCTCAAATTCCTAGACCAGTCAAGGAAGTTTGTTCCTGTCAGCTTGTCCTTCTCAAGGACTGATCGCACGGAGAAAGAGTTGTTTGTGTTTTGTGCCATTTAATATCTACAATGTTTAAAATGCATAAGATAAGTTAGATTGTCAAATAATTAATTATTATGTTCAAGTGATAATGGTACATTCAACTTAATATACCTCCCACTATTTTGTTCAAACTAATAGCCCTTACTATTAATTCGGAAACTTATTTTCTAGTGAGCCAAGATCCATATTTCATTATGCCTTGAGTCAGCGTTGGCCAATTCTCCCAAAACATAACTATTTAGGTAGACAACTTTTGTCAATTATATCACATATAATTCTTGGATAGTTTGGTGAACAACTATTGTTCAAATTTATCTAATAAATTTTACGCCAAACTCTATGCTTCTAAGTTCACTATCCACAATCCTATTGTGACGACTTAGTTAAGTTGGTCCCAATGATTAACATGACGAATATCACTTTTATTCTTTCGCACCTAACCACGATTAAAAGGAGTGCTCTACTTTGGCAAACCCACCCCTTATGATCTAGGCTTTGATGAGTGTTAATTCATTGGAAAGCATCTAATTAACTTAATATTTTGTTAAGGGGTTTACTTGTAAACGATCATGATCCCATCATAAAGAGATTCCCTTTTCTTGGAACTAAATATTTCAAATCAAAATTCGTTGAATGAATGATTTCCAGATCAGAGGTTAACGCACAGACGGCATTATTGGCACCCCTTTTCTTACAGATTCGTGATCCGTTGTTGACAAAATCATTCAATCGTTGAATCAATGAAATTCATATTTAATTGCCGTGTTTCATAAACACGAGAATCTCATGATCGTTTGTTTAATGTTCATCTTTCATCGTTACATGTTTTATTTTGTTTAAGCAGGCATGGCATGGATGATGTATCTAATACATATATTAATACAGTATTAATCTAATTGAAGCATGCATCACAGTGTATTCTACAGAAACATTCATACATCAATATGTAAAGTGCAGTAAGTAAACGTGCTTGGTTATGGCCTTTATCCTACATGATCCTTTCAAGCTGATGAAAGGATCGAGGTCTATCTATGGTGGGAAATATAAATACAATTACATGTCTTCATTCTCCTTGGTTGCTTCATCTCTTGGATCGCCCTTCAATCTTCAATTACATTACATTGAATAAATGAAAACAACTTGTACTTATGTACTTACATAATGAAACTCGAGTTACATTCGAGATAATACAATTACAAGAATGAAGAGAAACAACTTGTACTTATGTACTTACATAATGAAACTCGAGTTACATTCGAGATAATACAATTACAAGAATGAAGAGAACGACATGCAAGTCGTATTTACAAAACCAAAACATAAACCATTAATCTAAGGGTCTTAAGGCCATAACCAGCACCATGCTCTTATAAACAATTAAGAACACACAAATATATATATATGCAGCAGGGGTCCGGGGGCGGCAGCCCCTGGGCGGGGGTCCGGGGGCGGCAGCCCCCGGGCGGGGTCCGGGGGCGGCAGCCCCTGGCGGGGGTCGAGCTGACCGGTCAGCTCGAAATCAGAAAATTTTTTAATTCCAGAGGACTATCCTTATTAAAAATTATCGATTTCGAACAACAGATCATATCTTTTAGTCTCTGCCGCCACTGCATCAAATACAGTTCCGGAACCATGTATCATATACATTCATATCATGTCCCAGTTTACACATCGTGTCCAAACACTATCTGTCCATCAGTTTATATCACCATATAAACCATTCTACATGCATAACATACAAATCGCTTACTGAACATTCATAGCAGATGGTAAAACTTACCTAATTATCAACAAATCACTATCTATATAGCATAACAGAATCATATATGATCGACATAACATATTATATCGACATATCACATAACTGCATCAAGGCAGATTCATAAAACATGCATACATGCATCGAATGCAGTAAACATGTAACCAAATCAGCCCCTTATACACGTCGCTCTGATACCACTGAAGGGTTTCGGGGCACAAACGCAGCGAAAAAGACAGATCCGAAACCCTAACCCTAGGATCCGTGTATAAGAATTGGCTAATAATGGAGAAATAAAATTTTACCTTTCGGAGCTTTCGAAGGCTGAAAGATGGAGGTTGCAATCACCACGCAGCCCTAGTAGCTAGATCCGCGTCTCTAAGGCAGTCCACACGAACGTCCGATCGTCCAACGATCAAGGGAGCCGGTACTAGCCGATGATCCTTGCCTCTCTCTCTCTCTCTCTTTTACCTCTCAACAGTTGAGCGGCTAGGGTTTCTGTGAAAACGGATTTGTCAAAAGATCCAAATCAACTAATACATCTCTATGTATTTATAGGGAGAGATAAGAGGTGGGCTTAACCGTAATCAGTTTGGCTTCTGATAAGACCAATCTGATTTGGTTTTATCATTTAAATTCGAATTAACCATAATCAGTTTGGCTTCTGATAAGACCAATCTGATTTGGTTTTATCACTTAAATGATTCGAATTATCCTTTAATTAATTAAGTCCAACTCAATTAATTAACTAATTTCGAATCACTTAATTTAAATTCCGAATTTAAACTAATACTCCTTTTAAACGTTCTAAGTGTGTGACCCTATAGGTTATTATTACGTTGGCAATAATTTTATTATCTTATAATAAAATTATAAACAATGAGCGGCATCTAGTAATACATCATTGCTACCCAAGTAATAACAATAATTGGTGATTCAATTAAACCTTTCGTGATTAATGTTTCCATGTAATATAATCCTTTTAACCTTGATATTATAGATTAAACTAGAGGCATGGTACGTGTCATCCTCTTAATAATTTAATCTTTATTTTCTTGATCGATGAGTAGACTATTCAAACAAATCAATATTTGAGCATGGCCATGCATTTCTTAGTCTCACTCAAACAAGAGGCCGATAATATCACTCCTAAAATTAGGAGGGTTAAATTCCCTCTAGATCATTCATATTTCTCACACGATTCATAATGAACCCAATAATTATCTTTATCATTACCCGATTAAAGATAACTTTTGATAGAATCAAAGTACATTAATTCTCGTGTAGAAATATAATGATTTCAGGTCAGAGGACCATTACACCATTATCACAGTGAGATTACTTATGACACTTATTAATTCATTCCATGTAGAATCTCACAGTGGGTCTGTCCAGTACAATGTACTCTTACATTTACCTATGTATTGATTTTAGTATCTCTATACTAATGACCCATGAGAAGTGGTCATCAATCAATCAACATACTAGTCTCAATGTATTATTACTGTCCTAATAATAATAATACTCGACTAGGGACATTTAAGATTATTATACTATATATAATCTCAAGTTCATATAGTTCGTATTAATAATCTAAGGACATTTATCATGCTAATAATTATATCGCAGTAAATACGAAGCATAATAAATTATTAATATAAAAAGAACATAATGTCAATAATACTGATTACATAATATCATTGTATTGCCTCTAGGGCACCTACACTAACAGTCCCTCCTCCCATCCTCACAGATCTGGACTCCCTCTCTCTCCTCATTTCTCCCTCTTCAATCAAATACCAAATCAAGGGTTTCCGACGGCGAGTTCATGGCGTCTCAGATCTGGACTCCCTCTCTTCTCCCTCTCCCCTGTGTATCTCAAACTCATCTTCAATTTCTCACCTTCATCCTCACCAAAATCCAATCCACCACCGACCCCCCCCTTTCTCGAAGTCATCTGCTTCTACGCCGCAACTCCTGCCTCCTATGCCGGCAATACCCTCCGTCATTTTCTTCTTCTTCTTCGTCTCAGATCTGGACGCCTTCAAGAGATCTTCTTCGTCTCAGATCTGGATTTGATTGTTGGATGTAATTGTCAAGAGATCTTAGTCCCTTTTGATTTGATTTTCTCTTAAAAAAAAGTCGTCAACTCACCCCGGTTGATCGATCGTGAGTTTGAGAGGGGGTGTTATCAGCATCCAGTTCTCATTCAGGGATGATATCCCATCATCGACTATGTCTTAAGTCAGGGGTGAGATCCCGTTAGTCTATTTCTCAGTTCAGGGGTGAGATCCCATCATTGACTATGTCTCAAGTCAGGGGTGAGATCCCATCACAAATTGGGATATGGAGATCCCGCCACTGTTCGGGGTGAGATCTTAACAGTGCGCCACCACTACTTCCTTCCGCAACATTCTACTTCTCAGTTTCCGTCACATGCGACATCAAGTGCCGTTTCTGCATCACAGTTTGCCGTTCCTTTCATATCAATATCGTCAGTATTCCAAACTCTTGTTGCTTGAACCAACTTGAGTTTGAGAGAGGGTGTTAGATGATAGATTAGTTTAGTCCCACATTGAATAATGTTTTGGTTTAGTATTCTCCCGTCTCCTATATATAGGAGACATGTTATACTCAGTTTAATCAATCAATAATAAAGAATATTTCCCTATCCCTATTTCTAACACTAATTTAGTGATGAATAACTGAAATTGGTGTAATTAAAAGACTGGAAATTAACTAGCCATTTAAACAGGAGCCACCTCCTTTCTATTCACCGAATACCAGTATGTTGGTGTCTTCATGGTGGCCTTTGCTGTCCTCATCTTCGTCTTCCTCGGCTCTGTCGAGGGATTCAGCACAAAGGGTCAGCCATGCACCTACAGCAAGGATAAGACATGCAAGCCTGCCCTTTTCAATGCTATTTTCAGCACTGTTGCCTTTTTGCTTGGTGCCATCACATCTGTTGTTTCTGGCTTTCTTGGTATGAAAATTGCCACCTATGCAAATGCAAGGACTACACTGGAGGCGAGGAAAGGTGTCGGAAAAGCTTTCATTACTGCATTTAGGTCAGGGGCTGTGATGGGCTTCTTGTTGGCTGCTAATGGGCTTCTTGTTCTTTATATTTCAATTAATCTGTTTAAGTTGTACTATGGTGATGATTGGGAGGGTCTTTTTGAGGCTATCACTGGTTATGGGCTTGGTGGGTCTTCCATGGCTCTCTTTGGGAGAGTAGGAGGTGGTATTTACACAAAGGCTGCCGATGTTGGTGCTGATCTTGTTGGTAAAGTTGAGAAGAATATTCCTGAAGATGACCCTCGAAACCCAGCTGTGAGTTTCTCTCTCTCTTTTAGTCTTTTTGAATAATGCTTTTTCTTGGCTTGTCTGTACTATTATGTAATGCATAAATTTTGAAACTTTTTCAATATGACCGTCAATTCTGCCCCTTTCTGGCAATACAATATATATTTTGTAATAAAACCTAAACAATGAGAGAACCGCAAAGTGCAGAAGTAAGTTCGGATCGTATTAATTTGTTAAAATGTTTTTAAAATCTTTTTTGGAGGTTCTTCCCTCTATTTTTCTTTCATTGGTTTCCTGTACCATATATATTTGAGAAATATTTCTTAGATTTAATGAAATTTAGAACCCTATCCATAATTTCAAATAAAAAATTAATGAATTGTATTAAAATTTTAGGAATTTGCTTATACAGAATTTTTGTAGTAGCACGTGTTAATTTTAACTTACTTTAAATTTACAAACTATAACTGTTCTGTTGTACACAAGAAAGATGAATTATCTACTCACAAATTTTTTGACATGTCCTCCAGGTGATTGCTGATAATGTAGGAGATAACGTTGGGGATATTGCAGGAATGGGTTCAGATCTTTTTGGTTCATATGCAGAGTCTTCTTGTGCTGCCCTAGTTGTTGCTTCTATTTCCTCTTTTGGGATCAACCACGATTTGACTGCAATGTGCTATCCGCTTCTTGTTAGCTCCATGGGTATCATCGTTTGCTTGGTAACGACTCTGTTTGCAACTGATTTCTTTGAAATAAAGGCAGTGAAAGAAATTGAACCTGCATTGAAGAAGCAGCTAATAATCTCAACTGCTCTAATGACTCTGGGCATTGCACTCGTCTCTTGGGTGGCCCTCCCCTCTTCCTTCACTATCTTCAATTTCGGTGTCCAGAAAGAAGTGAAAAACTGGTAATTAATATGCACCTAGTCCCTTTAGACTTGTGAAAGTTGATAGAGTAAAATCTAACTTGTTAAGTTTGAATTGGTAGGGAGCTATTCTTCTGTGTCGCAATTGGATTATGGGCTGGCCTTGTTATCGGGTTTGTCACTGAATATTATACTAGCAATGCATACAGGTAAACAATTCTTTCACTTTATTCTAGTTTGTGTGACATAAGACTCCTATTCTAAACTCCATTTTTAAAAAATCTGTTGCCTGTAGCCCTGTGCAAGATGTAGCTGATTCCTGCAGAACTGGAGCTGCCACTAATGTTATTTTTGGGCTTGCTCTGGGATACAAGTCTGTGATAATTCCAATTTTTGCTATTGCTATCAGTATTTTTGTTAGTTTTAGCTTTGCTGCAATGTATGGTATTGCGGTTGCTGCTCTCGGGATGCTGAGCACGATTGCCACTGGGTTGGCAATTGATGCCTACGGCCCCATCAGTGACAATGCTGGAGGTATTGCAGAAATGGCCGGGATGAGCCATAAAATTCGGGAGAGAACTGATGCTTTGGATGCAGCTGGGAACACAACTGCTGCCATTGGGAAGGTAGTCTCAAACTCTAAATTACTTTTTTTTCAATCATCAGGATATTGTATGTTGATTTTATTTTATTTTATTTATTATTTTGTGTGTGTGTGTGTGTGCGTGCGTGTGTGCGTGCTTGGCCTTTGTATTGTGTTTTAGTTGCATGTGGTTTGATTGGAAGGAAAGACTAAATTGAAGGGGAAAGTGAGAGTAATAAATCGTTCTGGCAATACCTATGTTGGGATTTAAGTTTGTGTTGGAGAATACAGAGCTTGAACCTTTCATGTTGAGTGCAACTTGTTTTGCACACTTTCCTTCCTCACATTCTATAGGTTTCAGTAAGTTCATTTGATCAGTGAATGATAATTTGAATCCAGAAAACAGATAAACCATTGGTCATGTCATTGAGGTAGCATGGACCTGTCCTGTGTCAGCGACGTCGTTTCCTGCCGCAGGATTATCTAGTCACAACAATATAGGAAGCATGGCATGGTTAACAAATGTCCCTGCATTTGCCAGTATATTTATGTTGCTTAAATCCTTATTTCTTTCCCTTCCTTTTCAAAATTTTAGGAGTTAGGACAAAGGAAGGCTGGGTTAAATATTTGAAGGGAAGCATAAACTGAAAAGGAAGGGAAACTAGGCCGCTCGGCAGCACGAATTTTGCAACATATCCATTGCACATTTTTAAGGGTTGCAAGTTAAATTATTTGTGCAACCATCGACAACGTTTCTCTCCTGACTTCTGGCCTCCACATACAGACAAATTTAGTTGTGTGAGTTGCATGTATGCCGTTGCAACTTCAGGCCAAACACCTCCGTAATTATTCTTAGCGTGATTTATGCTTTCACTTCTATTTTTATATTAGCAACCTATATCCATTTCAAACTAGTCTTTTCCCTAAATAATTGTTGACATCTTACTCTCAATATTTTCTAGGGATTTGCCATTGGCTCGGCTGCCTTGGTCTCCCTTGCCCTTTTTGGTGCCTTTGTGAGTCGTGCAGCTATCTCAACAGTCGATGTTCTGACTCCGAAGGTGTTCATTGGGTTGATTGTTGGTGCAATGCTTCCTTACTGGTTCTCAGCCATGACCATGAAGAGTGTAGGGAGTGCCGCTCTTAAGATGGTTGAGGAAGTCCGCCGCCAGTTCAATACTATCCCTGGACTCATGGAGGGCACTACCAAGCCCGACTATGCTACTTGTGTCAAGATCTCCACTGATGCCTCAATCAAGGAGATGATCCCTCCTGGTGCGCTGGTCATGCTCACTCCTCTCATTGTTGGAACCCTTTTCGGTGTCGAAACTCTCTCTGGAGTTCTCGCAGGCTCTCTGGTGTCTGGGGTTCAGGTAATCAAAAGTTTGAGATCTGTCAGAACTCAGAACTAGATTTATGACATGTGCATCATAACTATCAGCTCACATCACATACTCTTTCCTTATCATGATGATTTCATTTCATGTATGAAAACAAGGGCATGAAAACTACTACCAGCTCATGATAAATACTCTTTCCTTGTCCAAAGCATGTGTTATATTCATTATGTTAGCCATTAATTCTCATTTATATCCTTGATGCATAATAATTATAACATGTTGCAAACTAATAAGAATTAGATTTATGATATGCACTGTTCTAAATTTCCTCCGATACGGCCGAAATTTCAGCCGAAATTTCGTTTCGGCTAGTTTGCCGATACGAAATCACATATTTTATACTCTACATCGTTTTGGACCGAAATGTGTAGATTTCAGCCGAAATTACCGAAATATTGGCCGAAATGTTGCCGAAATTGGCGAAATATCAGCCGAAATAGACAAATTTTATTGTGAATATAATGAAAAATTTTGTTTTACTTTTTGCATATATGTCTTTCAATATAGAACCTTAAGCTAAAACAATGTGAGGATTTCGTATCACTATTGTTTGTGTGTATGCAAAGTCAAGTAAGTTTATTAACTAATATATTTTTTCTAATCAATACAAATTTAATTTAGTTATATACTTATATTACATTCTCCTCTGTACTATTGTTAAATTATGCGAAGATTTACCGCAATTGATTCATATCATTAATTACATTATATAGTAATTTATATAATAAATGACATGTAGGACATATAATATCTTATTTAGTAACAAAAAAAATATATATTGAGTATAGGAAATGAACATCCGATATAATAGCATTTCCCCGATATCTTCGATCCGAGACGAAACACCCCTTACCGAGACGAGTCCAAAATCCGAGCTTTAAAACCATGATGATATGTGCATTTATAAGTATCAACTTAGTATAACTAATCGATTCTCCCCATTACATCTTTTCAAAAGGATGAGTTTCAGTAAACCATACTGAGCTTTCGCCTATTTGCAGCAAACCCTACCGAATTCCTCTTTTTTTTGGTTTTGCTCTAATGATGCTTGTAGATCCCCTTGAAATGGGGATTGGGGATTAACTGAATAGAGAAAGAAATAAAGATAGAAGGGAAAAGAGAGAGAGAAAGAGAGGAGGGGAAGAGTCTTGTTAGGGGTTAAAGATTATTTTATAATTAGAAGATTAGAGAGAATTGGTAATTAACAAAATATAAGCTAATACAATGGTAAAAACCTCTTTGATGTAAAATTTAATGGCGTCACTCAAGGAGTGGTAAAACGCCACAAATTTCCAGAAATCGTAGAGCAAAACCAAAAAAAAGAAAAATTGGGTAGGGACTTTTTTTGGAATTCGAATTCGATAGGGTTTTGTTGCAAATAGGGGAAACTTCAGTAGGGTTTGTTGCTTAAAATTTGTATGATAAGATAAGTATGTGCAATGTATGTGCTACAGACCACTTGTTCGCAAATCCCATCTCTAATCTATTATGTTATATAGTTCCATTTGGAGTTAGGATGATAACAGATTAAGGATTCCATTCCTCTGAAGTTTCTCTTTTGACAGATTGCAATCTCTGCATCCAACACTGGTGGAGCATGGGACAACGCGAAGAAATACATCGAGGTGATATTACTATACCAATTACTTCATCAAATTATCTTTCCCTTTTATAGCTACTCTCAGTACTCTGCTAAGTGCCAACGACATTGATTTCTCAACTTCAACTAGGCTGGTGCTTCTGAGCACGCAAGGACCCTTGGCCCCAAAGGTTCTGAGCCCCACAAGGCTGCTGTTATTGGAGATACCATAGGCGACCCTCTCAAGGACACATCAGGACCTTCACTCAACATCCTCATCAAGCTAATGGCTGTTGAGTCTCTTGTTTTCGCTCCATTTTTTGCCACTCATGGAGGCCTCCTTTTCAAGATCTGGGATAATGTTTCACCTTGAATAAGCAAAAGAAGAGAAGGGAGTCTAATGGGGGAGAAATTACTGACAATTTGAAGATTGCAATATTTTTCCCTCTTTATTTCTTGTCAATTATTGATGTTGCCACCATCTCTCACCTTATTTGTCTAAACGAATGGATCCTTCCATATAAGCCTTATATGTTTTGTCTTGCCGTAAGTTGAGCACCTGGTTGTCCTGGCCTAGGTGATTTTCGGATAATAAACAAATTTTCATAGTGGTAAGTAGACGATGATGATAAAGCATGGTGAATCAGATGGTGACAAAGATTGTGATTCCTAGGAGTCCGAGTGGATGGTATATGTTTGTCTACCTTCATGTAATGCGTTGGGCCTTTGGCCTGTCTTCATTTCTAATTGTTATTGAGCATGTGTTTCTCATGGCAGCCTTTTTCTCATTGATTGGAAACTCCATTTTTACGGGGGTTTTGATTTTTCTTTTAGTGTTCCCTCCGAATTGGGGAATAAGGAGATAGCTTCAACTCCATGTTGAATTCTAACTGCGGAATAACTCAACAACGACGACGAGATGTAAAATCTATAGAATCAAAAAATAAGAGAACAAAGAACAACTAAAAGTAACACACAAGAACATACGAGATTTTTTTGAGGTTCACCCAAAACAATGGCTACTTCCTGCACAGAGGCTCTTCTGTAATTTTCACTAGAAATATGAAGAATAGGTTTACAAGTCTCTCAAGAACTTACCACCAACGTGTAGGGTTTCTTTCTATCTCCCTCTCTCTCAATGACGGCTGGTAGACCTCTATTTTATTTTCACTTAACCCTAAAATACACAGTACAATATATATAGGATTTCTCAACTTTTAATCTTAGCCGCTCATCAAACATCATCGGGATGGTCGACCGCAACACCAAGTCGGTCGACCGGTTCTCTCCTTGGACTGTACAGGGTCCAACAGAGTGTAGGTCAGTCGACTGCGCGGTCGACCGGTCGTCTCTTCAAGACTGCAGGGTCCAACCACACAGAGAGACCGTCGATTGCACAGTCAACCGTACTTTTGCCGGTACGAATGTGGTCGACCATCCACCTGCGGTCGACCGCAACTCCCCTGCAGCTGCTTGCTGTGTAACGCCTCTGCCCCTAGCTCAGACAATTTATACAATTTAGAAGACAAATTAGATACTATGTAGTACAACTGCCCACCACATGCTGCCTCTCAAAAGTTGGTTAATCGATTATGTGACTCTTGATCATAGACTATTATATTTATATACTATTTTATTATATTTCACTCTCGATATGGGACTAAATCCCATATCTACTCTCCTTTTTCGATTCAACAGCAAGACCAAGTCATATATATATATATATATATATATATATATATATATATATATATATATATATATATATATATATATATATATATATATATATATATATATGGAAAATGCTCTATTGAAAATGGGTCTAGTTTTTACGGGTTGGAAAACACCAATCTGAGTAGTTGGATCGCTCATGATCGTGATCAGCAGCTCAGATCAAGCTCCCCATAACCCGTTTCAATTGATCAGCGGAGGGTTATTTTGGAAATTTTGTCCCAAATAACTCTTCGCTGAACAGATTCTAAAAAAATTGATATAACCTAGGCCGTTGTTCCTAACAACGGCCTAGGTTATAAAAAATTGAATTATAGGCCGTTGTTTGGAACGACCTTACTCTAAATTTTTATAACCTAGGCCTAGGTTATATTCATTTTTTTAGAGCGAATCAGGCGAAGAGTTACTTGGGACGAAATTCCCAAAATAACCCTCCGCCACTTAAGTGATATTGGGTGATGAGCGGAGGCGATCTGAGCCGCTGATCACGATCAAAAGTGATCCAACGGCTCAGATTGGTGGTTTTCCAACCCGTGAAAATAAACCCGTTTTCAATGAAGCATTTTCCATATATATATATATATATATATATATATATATATATATCGGTTGAGCACTACTCTAGTGCTCACCACGTGAACACTAGGCCTTCGGGCGTTCATATCGAAAATCCGAACCGTTCACATTGATCTACACATCTAAATTAGTCTAAATATGTAAAATCAAATCATTTGAAATTCATTTGCCCATTCATTGAAGTGTTAGTATATACATATACTAACACACACACACACACACACACACACACACACACACACACATATAGATATATATATATGGAAAATGCTCCATTGAAAACACAAATGTTGTGAAAACACGTGAAAACCACCTAATAACGCATTGTAACCTAAGCCGTTGTAACTAACAACGGCCTAGGCTTGTTTTCGTGTTTTCCACACTATAGTACGTTTTCAATGGAGCATTTCCCTATATATATATATATATATATATATATATATATATATATATATATTTGAAACTACGGGGTGTTACACACACCCTCCCCCCTTCAGAAACAGCGTCCTCGCTGAGCATAGGCATGCACAATCTAGTGCAGGACTCCTTTCTAGCTGATGTAGAGCATCTGCTTTTTTCTATCCTCCTTCTCTGGGCAACCACAGTCACGGAGATCCACCGCCGACTGGGTATATAGTCCCGGAGTCCATTGTCAGACTAATCATAACAAGCAACCACAGTCACGGAGATCCACCGCCGACTGGGTCTATAGCCACGGAGATCCACCGCAGACTATGTAGATATGCCCCACACTTGGTGTTGAAAGTCGGCTCTGATACCATTTGTAACGCCCCTGCCCCTAGCTCAGACAATTTATACAATTTAGAAGACAAATTAGATACTATGTAGTACAACTGCCCACCACAGGCTGCCTCTCAAAATTTGGTTAACCAATTAGGTGACTCTTGATCATAGGCTATTATATTTATATACTATTTTATTATATTTCACTCCCGATATGGGACTAAATCCCATATCTACTCTCCTTTTTCGATTCAACAACAAGACCAAGTCATATATATATATATATATATATATATATATATATATATATATATATATACACTATATTTTTGAAAATACGGGGTGTTACGCAAAAAGTGTAATGCCCCGGCCGGGAGTATGATTAGTAAATATGCATGAAAAAGGTATAGTATGATGAGAGGGTGGCAGCCCACAGGTAAATGGTATGTGAGATAGCTGTTGACTTCTCCCCATGTGATGACGTGGAAGGAGGTTTGTGAATGGGGCCCACCCGGATTAGAGCACTTCGGTTGTGCAATTGTTGAAGTGAGAGAACAGGTAAAAATATAATGGAATAATACCCCATATCGGGAGAGTAGAATAAAATATAATATAAATACTAATGCCTATGATCAACAGTCACCAATCCGGTTAACCACCTTTTGAGAGGCAGCCTGTGGTGGGCAGTTCTACATAGTATCAAATTTGTCTTATAAATTGTATAAATTGTCTGAGCTAGGGGCAGGGGCGTTACATGCTGCTTCTTCTCATATCCTTCTCCAACCCCATTATCGTGTATTGGATCCACCAACCCCAACAATCTCCCACTTGGAGACATATACACGAAGTCTCTAACCTGTTCTTCATTCTTCCATTGGCCTAGTCTAGGCACGTGCCTCTGCGAGTGTCCTCAACAATTAACCTGGAGACATTCTGATAGCAGTATAGCAAAACTGACGTTTCTTGCTATCCACCACCTTAGTGAGCATGTTCGCCGGATTCTTAGTGCCAAGAATCTTAGTTAGCTTCAATCATTTCTTCTCAACCGCCATTCTGATAAAATGATACCTTATTTGAATGTGCTGAGTCCTAGAGTGATATGTCGAGTTTTTCGCCAAGAAAACTGCACTTTGACTGTCACACCGTAGCTCACCTGTAACACCCCGAATTTCATATAAGGATAAACTCGGGATTTCACAGGATCTTTACTTCACTTCGTACAATTTTACAAGGAAATTTAAAACTTTTCATTCACAATACATCAGAGTTCCTTTACACTTGGTTTTTACACAGCGGAAGACTAAAAGATTACAATCAATGAAAAACAACTAGTATAACTTTAACATCATTTGCAACATCTTTAACTTCTAAACAGCAACAACATATCCACTTTATAACTCCATGAATAGTCCATTACTTGCATGTAAATCTGTGGGCACGTCAGTTACTTAGAGCTGACGAAATGTTATACACGGCTATTCTCTCTATGCCGGGAATAGTATAACGATCTCATACTTTAACAAATCAACAAAAAGATTGAATGAACAAGTAAAGTGTCAAAGTGATTATTCTAAACATAAGTGTATGTCATGCCTTAATGCCTAATGCACACATTTCTATACTAGGATGACACTAATGCACACTTGTTCTGATTCTATGCATCCCATACTACATAGGTCCGAGGGCAAGCACCTACGTACTCCACATTGAAGGATTCGATCCCTCGCCATGAGACTACCCAGTAATAAAACAAGTTTTGGAGTTATTTCACAGATACGGATCTCAGCCTCCATGGCTAGCCTCCCTGGCTTATATTAACAGATCCCAGCCTCCCTGGCTATTATATCGTGATGATAATCCCGTAAATGCCCTTCTAGCCCCAGTATATACATATTCTTTGGAGTATGGTAAACATCCGTCGACTACCCTAAGTCCCGGATAAAATACAGTCCATCTCCTATGGGGCAACCACAGTCCACCAACTGGGTCTATAGCCACGGAGATCCACCGCCGACTATATAGAAGCACCCATTTACGTTTGCACAAGTTTATCACATCTTCACTTAAGTGCCTAATTATTTTTTTAGTTCAAGACATGAATATGTTATCACCCTAGAATCAGTTTTACCTCATACCGGATTTATTCACAAAATACGAGATCGCCCGACGGCATTATCTCAAAATCATATCAATTCTTTCTTTCATTTTTGTCGGTAATCGAAGTCTTACTAATTCTTAATCATAATCTTTCATGTATAAGAAACATGGGTACACATACCCTTTAGTAATCATGTCTGATGCTGTTTATTTCTGGGAGACGTGTGGATGCACCAGGTGTGAGTTCGGACTCAATTTGTATTGAAGGAGAATGCCGCTCGTCTGCCGACCTTCGGTTGACCTTCTGGGACCTACGATGAGCTCGGAAAGATGTTGAAGGCTGGGCTCGGATCGGAAGGGTCGGATCCGAGGTCGTGTGTACCTGCAGACGGTCCTGAAACACCGGGGTTTATCCCGGCGGCGGACCCTCCGACGCTCTAGTCAGTCTCTGTGAGAGAGTAGCAATAACTAGGTATATTTAAGTGGCAAAAGATTCATTACCTCAAAAGGTGGGTGGGGGTCTAGTATTTATAGAGAATCCCAACCGGGTTTGGTTCCACTTGGGGGCCGGGTCTGGATCCGAAAGCCCGTGGGCCTGACGTGGCAGAAGGCCCAGGGGGTTTAGGGCGGACGTGGCAATACCAGGAGTGGTATAGGGCTGACGTGGCGAAACCCTTGGCGGTATTTGGAGTTGACGTGGCTGATCGTGGGTCTCCTGCGCTTCGGGGGGGAATCGGAGGGCCTAGGCTGCGCCAGGTCATCCTTCTGCTTCGCCGGAGAGGGGGGACGGCCTGTGGTACTGTCACGGGTCGGACTCCGAGGACGACCAAGGCTCGTCGGCACGAGGAGGCCAGTACTGTGAGGGCAAACAGGAGGTTCGGCGCTGACCCTGAAGTGGTTCGGGGCCGAACCAGGTTGCTATCTTTACCTTTCTGAGTGGGAATTGTATCGGGCCCTGGTTGGGCCTCAGGCCATTTTTACCCTGTCACACAAGCCCCCCACTCCTGCGGGGGGTGCGGGAGCTAGCCGTGGAGGAGTGCTTATGGTTGTAGAAAAAATGGGAGGGCGAATCACAGGGCCTTCCTGGTGGTGCTGCCCTGAGGCTTGGATAGGACCTCGAGCTGGTCGAGGGTTTACGTGTAGGTGAAGGCGATGGCGAACCATTGTATCTTCCGGAGAAGAGTACCCTGGTGTTCGACAGAACCTCGAGAGGTCGAGGGATTATGTGTCGACAAGGGTGATGGCGAGCCGTTGTTTCTTCCTGAGAAGAGTACCCGGGTGCCAGACCGAACCTCGAGATGAGGGGGAATTATGGGCTGGTAAGGGTGATGGCCAGCCGGTGGATCTTCCGAAGAAGAGTACCCAGGTGCCAGACTGGACCTCGAGCTGGCGAGGGATTATGGGTCGGTAAGGGTGAAGGCGAGCCGTTGTTTCTTCCTAAGAAGAGTACCCGGGTGCCAGACCTAACCTCGAGACGAGGGGGAATTACGGGCTGGTAAGGGTGATGGCCAGCCGGTGGATCTTCCGAAGAAGAGTACCCGGGTGCCAGACCGGACCTCGAGCTGGCGAGAGATTATGGGTCGGTAAGGGTGAAGGCGAACCGTTGTTTCTTCCTGAGAAGAGTACCCCGGTGCCAGGCCGAACCTCGAGACGAGGGGGAATTACGGGCTGGTAAGGGTGATGGCCAGCCGGTGGATCTTCCGAAGAAGAGTACCTGGGTGCCAGACCGGACCTCGAGCTGGCGAGGGATTATGGGTCGGTAAGGGTGAAGGCGAGCCGTTGTTTCTTCCTGAGAAGAGTACCCTGGTGCCAGGCCGAACCTCAAGACGAGGGGGAATTACGGGCTGGTAAGGGTGATGGCCAGCCGGTGGATCTTCCGAAGAAGAGTACCCTGGTGCCAGACCGGACCTCGAGCTGGCGAGGGATTACGGGTCGGTAAGGGTGAAGGCGAGCCGGGGGATCTTCCGAAGAAGAGTACTTTAGTGCCGGCAAAGGCGAGCCGTTATTTTGCCCGAACCGACCCCCGTACCGAGCGGCCAGTCTGGCACTGGGTGACGTCAGCAGCACATGTTTCGAGGACGTGGCGTGATTTCCTAGGCGGCAGTTGCACGTCAATCGGTGAATAGTGACTGCGAAACTCGAGGAGTCGTTCCTATCCCCTATAAATGTTTCCCCCTCTCCTCCCATCGCCCATTTCTTTCTTGCTCCTTATTTTTCAAAAAACCCTTCAACTCTTCAGCGTTCGTCCCTTCAGCTTCCTGCAGCAAGGTCGTTTTTCCGAGGTGATCCCAGGTTAGTTGGTAACCCCGTTTAGCTTAGGCACAGATGGATAGGGCTCAGTCCGGCTCGTCGGCGTCGACCTCTGGGGGGGGAGTGAGGCCTGTCTCCAAACCGACCTCGGGGGAGGGGCCGGTAGGCGAGGAGGAGGTTGTACACAATGTGAAGCCATTGCGATCTCGGAGGCATTTCGTGGTGGAAAGCAGCGACTATGAGGAGGGGGGCGGTAGTTCAGACGAAGTCCGGACCCTAGGGTTGGCTTCCGGAGAGGAGGGTGGTTCCGAGGGAGATGGCTCCGCAGGGTCTCGGAATCCGCCCGTTCTGGGGCGTTTGTCTACACCTTCGCCGGAACGGACCAAGAGGAGGAGGGCTCCGAAGAAGAAGGGATCGAGGATTGGCGGCCCGAGCGACTCGGTGATAGGGTCGTCTGCACAACCCCAGTCTTTCCGTCGCTACCCCGACGATCTCTCAGATAAGGAGTCCTCGGGGGTCCAGCCGTCGTCGTCAAGTCGGAAGAGGTTGAAGGTGGACGCATCCCCGACCGTTCTGGAGGCAAGCGACTTGGGGGCTCTGCAGTTGGCCTACTACATAGGGCCCAGTTATGAGCTTATGCTGCCGAATTCTACTCTTCGGCCGACCGATCCCCTGCCGGATAGGTATTGTATCTTCCCTGTGGACGCCTTTATCTCCGGCCTGAGGCTGCCCATCCATCCATTCGTTTGGGAGGTGTTAAATTGGTCGTCCCTGGCGCCGATGCAGTTTGGACCGAACTCCTGGAAGCAGATCATCTGCTTCGTGCTATTGTGCGAGGAGCAGAGGGTACCCCTGCGGCTGGGCGTGTTCCGAGCGATGTTGTTGATCGGCTCATCGGCAGAGGGAGTATACTATATCTCGCCTCGAGGTAAGGCGAAGGTTGTCCACGGTCATCCAGATTCCATCAAGTTTTGGAAGAAAAAGTATCTGGTGATCCGGAGTGAGGATCCTTGGGCTATCCCCACTCGGTGGAACCATTCTAAGCCGAGCTACGCAGCACCGGGGCCGGGGGACTTGACGGCGGAGGAGTGGAGACTCGTAGAGCGTCTCCGTCTGTCGTATAGCATCAATTGGGGGAAGGTGACGGAGGCCCATCTGGCGAGTGTCGGACTGAGCCCTAGCCCGACCGTGCCTCGTACGTGGTTGTTTCTTTTCTCTCACTCTTCTTGTACTTTCTTGCTCATTTGTTCTTAATGGATCTTTTTACAGAAATGGATGAAGAATCGATTAAGGCGCTGAGGCTCGCCATGAAGAAGAAGAAGGCCGAGAAGAAGGATGTCGTGGCGAAGACGACCGAGTTGTCCCAGGTGGTCTCCGAGGCCCCCATTCAGCCGAGGATGAAAAGGACTCGGTCGGAGATGGGTGGGGACGCGGTGGTCCAGGGGGGTCCGGATCAGGGTACGGCCGCCGACCTTGATAAGGGGAAGGGTCCCCTGGTGGATCCCGGACTAGTGGAGAGACTTCGGCGAAGGTGGGCGCCGGATTGGTCGATCCGCGAGGGTGATTGCCTGGTCCGGGGGCGCCAGACCGTGGAGGTCGCAGATAAGCTGGCGACCCCTCGGGACCGTTCGGATATGAAGTCCCAGACCCTGGACGAGGCGTACGTGCGTCTTGCGCAGGCCACTGTGCTGGTAAGTCAATCGAACCCCCTAGCTTTCAGGTGATGTCGTTAAGAAAGATTTCTTAGTAGTGTCTGGCTATGGCAGGCAACCGTGCAGGGGGCCCATGTGAGCGGCCTCTACGAGGCGGCGTTGCAGCGAGAGCGAGACCGGGCTGACAAGGCCGAGCAGGAGGCGACGGAATTGAAGGGAGAGCTCGAAGGCTCTCGTAAGAAGGAGGCGGAGACGAAGGCGGCTTTTGACAAGGAGAAGGAGGAATGGGCAAAGGCGAGGGTGGCTCAGGAGGAGATGTCGGAGAAGGAGAAGAAAGAGGTGACTGAGTCGTGTCAGATCCTGGTGATCAAAGCCCAGGATAGCAGTTATGCAAAGGCCCTCAGCCATGTGAGGCACTTTTATCCGACTATTGACCTGTCCAACTTCGAGTACGATATGGAGATTGAGGGGACACCGAAGACCCCTGGCGGACAAGGGTCTGATGATAATCCGGTTGCCGACCCCCCTGCGGATCCGGCTGACATTGAGGTGGGAAAACAAGCTGTATAATTTTTGTCCTTCTTTTTCCTTCTCTCGATTGTATTTGCCTTCCGCGGACTGGCCACCGCATTTTTTGTATGGGGAAACTGAATTTATAAAAAGAGGGTTTTTTGGCTGGGCAAGTGTTCCAACTTCGAAGAATTTCCGAACCTCTTTGCTTATATGTCTTGAGTGGGCTGGTTCTCTTGTAGGTTACGGCTCCCCTTCCTGAGGTGGACCCCCTTCGTTCCGACGTGGCGTGGCTTCGGGGCAAGGTTGAGGCTTTAGAGGCCACTTTGGTTCGGTATCGAAAGAGGGCTCGCGACACCGATGCAGCCTTCCATTATTACAGGAACAAGTCTGAAGCCCTAAGTGAGGAGGCGAGCCGGCTGAGGAGGGCGATGGTGGATCGGGAGCTCGGGGGCGTTGGTCTTGGATATACCATGTCAAGTTCCTCAGTGCAGAGGCCTTCCTCTGAGAAGCTACTTCGCGACGTGATAGTGGAGAAGGAGATGGAGATACACCGCTATAGGACTATGCTGGGTGTTTCGACATCTTCCTCGAGGGGTCGGCGAGCAGAGGGGGCTCCCTCGGCGTTGCAACTGATGGAACACATGCGATCCGTGGATGCCCAGAGCTCCGTGGCCGGGGCGTCGACTGTGGCGGAACCGAAGGACCGTCATGACGAAGAGAGAGTTCCAAGTCGTTTGGTCGGAGTGATTCCGCCCTTCGCCGGATCCGAGGGGCCCTAAGTCGGCGATTCCCTTTAGTTTGAGATGAGTGGAGTGGTCCTGTAACGGTATTTGCTTGTTTTCTCAGCACAAAATAAAAGAGTATGAATAAAGCTATCTTTTCCTTCTTTGCTCTGGCTAGCGGGGTGGTGAAGGCGAGGTTGGGCTCCGCCGATTCGTGAGGGATCGATGCGGGGCGACAGGGAGACCTCCGGTCCGGAGTTGGGTCGAACCTACCGAGGCGTTTGGGGATGAGACCCGAGTGAGAACCCAGGTGCCGCCCCCATTGCCCGGTACCGGGTCGGAGTTGCCGAGGTATTTAACTTTTGACAAAAAGAGACTTCTTTTATACCAGACAAGGGGGGGTCGCTGAAGCGGCCCTTTACACATGAATGTTTACAAAAGATTTAATTTACTTAAGCCATGCTAGAACCTAAGCTTGCTCTCCCAGGAATTTCATGAGGTGCTCAGCGTTCCAGGGTCGGCTGATGGGTCGGTCGTTCATATCCGTCAGTCGGTATGTGCCAGGGCGTACAGCCTCGACTACGCGGTATGGGCCTTCCCAGTTGGGAGCCAGTTTCCTCTTCTTGGTTGGATCAGAGACAGATAGCTTTCGCAAAACCAGGTCCCCTGCCTGGATGCTGGTGGGGCGGACTTTCTTGTTGTAAAATCTCTTTTTCCGATGCTGATAAATGCTCCTTCGGACCGCGAACTTCTCTCGCACTTCGGCGACGAGGTCCAAGTTAGCCCTCAGGGCGGACGCATTGTCGTCTTCATCGAAGGCTATGATCTGGGGAGAAGGCAATCCGACCTCGACGGGGATGACTGCCTCAGTCCCATAGGTCAGATTGAATGGCGTCTCCCCCGTGGGGATCCTCTGTGTGGTTCAGTGTGCCCATAGTACGCTGGGCAGCTCCTCAACCCATAGCCCTTTGGGGGAATTGTCAAGGCGCTTTTTGAGGCCGTCGAGGATTTGCCTGTTCGCGTTCTCCGCTTGGCCGTTAGACTGAGGGTGGCAAATGGCGGAGAAACGCTGCTGGATGCCGATGTCCTCACAGAAAGTTTGGAAGTTCTGCCCTTGGAACTGGGTTCCATTGTCCGTGACGAGGATTCGAGGGATCCCGAATCGACAAATGATGTTCTTCCAAAAGAACCGTTGCACTTGGCGCTCGGTGATGCTGGATAGTGGTTCGGCTTCGATCCACTTGGTGAAGTAGTCGATGGCGACAATCAGGAATTTCTTTTGCCCTACCGCTGGGGGGAAGGGCCCCACAAGGTCCATACCCCACATGGCGAAGGGCGTAGGGCTCGCCAGGGATCGGAGGTTGGCTTGAGGAAGCCTTTTGATAGGGGAGAATCTTTGGCAGGGGCCGCACCTCTTGACTAAGTCTTGTGAGTCTTGGAGCATGGTGGGCCAATAGTACCCTTGATTCAGGGCCTTCCGGGCAAGTGTCCTACTCCCCATGTGGCATCCGCCGATCCCCTCGTGCAGGTCTTTGAGGGCGTAGCTGGCCTCGTCCCTGGCGAGGCAGCGGAGGTATGGTTTGCCGTCGGCCAAGGTGTACGAGCGTTTGAAGAGGATGTTATCGATCATGACGAACCTTTCAGCTCAGATTCTGATTCGTCTGGCCTCGGCTTTGTCTTCAGGAAGCTCGGCCCTGCTTAAGAATTTTCGGATGGGAGTGGTCCAGTCGTCTGGGCTGGTCCCCTCTTGCACACACATCGCTTCCGGCTCTGGGCCACTGATGCTTGGCTTCAAGAGGACCTCGACGAGCACCATTCGATCGAGACCCTCGAAGGAAGAAGAGGCAAGTTTGGATAGCGCGTCGGCTTGGGCGTTCTGTTCCCTGGGGACTCTGACAACCGCAGCACCGTCGAAGAACGCCAAGAGTCGTCTGACTGCCGCCAAATACCTCATCATTCGGTCGTCACGGGCTTCGTACTCTCCGGTGATTTGATGGACCACGAGCTGAGAGTCGCTAAATGCCCGGATTCGCTTGGCACCGGCTCGGTGGGCGAGGGTCAATCCGGCGATCATGGCCTCGTATCCTGCCTCGTTGTTGGAGGCTGGAAAGTTGAGGCGCAGGGAGTATTGAAGTAGGAATTGGTCGGGGCCACGAAGGATGATGCCAGCCCCACTCCCCGTTTCGCATGACGAGCCGTCGACAAAGACCTCCCAGGTCGGATCCGACCCTTCTATGTCAGGCTGCTCGGAGACGGTGCACTCAGTTATGAACTCGGCGAGGGCCTGCCCTTTAATGGACGCCCTTGGATGATAGCTGATGTCGAACTGGCTCAGCTCGATCGACCATTTGACTAATCGGCCGGAGTTTTCGGGCTTGTGGAGGACTGTCTTCAGTGGTTGGTCGGTCAGTACTTGGACGGAGTGGGCCTGGAAGTAAGGTCGAAGTTTTTGGGCTGCCATAACCAGGGCATAGGCCACCTTCTCTATCTTCGCGTATCTCGTCTCGGCCGGGTGCAGTACTTTGCTCACATAGTACAGTGGTTTTTGAACTCCTTCCTCCTCTCGGACGAGGACGTCGCTGAGGGCGCAGTCCGAGGCGGACAGGTAGAGCCAAAGCGGCTCGCCCGACTCGGGCTTGCTGAGGAGAGGCGGGTTGGCGAGGTATTGTTTCAGCTGTTCGAAGGCTTCTTGTTGATGGGTACCCCACTCGAAGCCCCCTTTCCCGCGCAAGGCTTTGAAGAAGGGGAGAGATTTCTCCCCTGACTTGGAGAGAAAACGGCCGATTGCCGCCAACCGACCTGTGAGCCTCTGAACCTCTTTGACATTCCGGGGCGGGGACATGTTAATGATGGCCTGTATTTTTTCGGGGTTTGCCTCAATGCCGCGCTGGCTGACGATGAATCCTAAGAACTTCCCCGTGGAGACGCCGAAGGCGCATTTAGCCGGGTTGAGCCTCATGTTGTGGCGTCGGAGGACACCGAAGGCTTCCTCGAGGTCGGCGACGTGGTCCGGCCCAGCCCGGCTCTTGACAAGCATGTCGTCGACGTAAACTTCTACGTTGCGGCCGATCAGGTCCTTGAAGACTCTGTTGACAAGTCGCTGGTATGTGGCTCCGGCGTTTTTCAGCCCGAAAGACATAACGCGGTAACAATAAAGACCTTGGTCGGTGACGAACGAGGTCTTGGATATGTCTGGTGGAAACATCCGGATCTGATTGTACCCCGAGAATGCGTCCATGAAGGACAGCAGCTCGTGCCCTGAGGTCGCGTCTATTAAAGCGTCGATGCGCGGGAGGGGGAAAGGATCTTTCGGACACGCTTTGTTAAGGTCCGTGAAGTCAATGCAGATTCGCCAACCCCCTGTCGCTTTCTTCACCATGACGACATTGGCCAACCACTCGGGGTAGCTGACCTCCTGGATGAATCGAGCGGACAAGAGCTTGTCCACTTCTGTTTTTACAATTTGTTGCCTCTCCGGGGCGACTTTGCGCCTCTTTTGGACGATCGGTTTAGAGTCAGGGAGGACGCTCAGTCGGTGCATGATCAAGTCTTCGGAGATCCCGGGCATATCGGAGGGCTTCCAAGCGAAGAGATCAACGTTGCGGCGGACGCAAGCGATGATGCCCGTCTTCAGGTCTTCGGCGAGCGAGCGGCTCACCCGGAACCATTTTGACTCATCCTCGGTGTCGAATAGGACCTCCTCCAGTTCGTCAACGGGCTCGGGAGCGGGGCCGTCTCTCTCGGGTTCGAGTTCAACGACGTTGAGGGGGAGTACGCCCCCTCCCCTGGTGGCAACGCAACATGACCGTGCTGCTTCGATGCTGTCTCGGACGACGCTGACCCCTTGGGGGGGGAATTTGAGTTTCAGATGGTGGGCCGAAGGTATCGCCTGGAGGGAGTTTAGCCCGGGCCGGCCGAGGATGGCGTTGTAGGCCGCCTTGACGTGGATGACCATGAAATCCAAGGACTCGGTCCTCTTGACAGGGGCCGATCCAGCGGTGACGTCGAGGGTAATAATTCCCTCCACTACGACCGGGACGCCTGAAAATTTGAGCAACGTGCATCCTGCTGGTTTGAGTTTCCCTCTGGATAATCTGAGACTTTCGAAGGTTCTGAGGAAGAGAATATTTACCGAGTTGCCGTTGTCAACAAGGATTCGGCGAACCTCACAATTGGCCATGTGGAGGCTGACGACGAGGGCATCGCAGTGGGGTAGGTGAACTCCTTCAGGGTCCTCTCCTGAGAAGGAGACTGGCCGCGGTTGTAGCTCGGGAGAGGGGCTGTACTGAATAGCGTTCGTCTCCTGGGTGAAGGTTCTTTGGGAAGTATCGGATTCTCCCCCCACCGGCCCCCCGTGGATGTAGTGTAGGGTGAATGGCGTATCCATGGATACCTCGGATTCGGGATCCTGACCCTGGGTGCGGTTTGGGTTAGGGTTCGGGGTTGATAATCCCCGGTTCCTATCACCTTGCCGACCCCGTGGGCCGTCATCCCTGTGGGTCTGCCTCGGATGGTTCGGGGCCGGGTTGGAAGCGGCCCTTCCCCTGCTGTGGGTAATCTTGCGGTTGAGGATTACTCCCCGGAGGTCGGGCTGGGCTGGCCGGCCGACGCTCCTTTGGGACTCCCGAGGGGGAGCCTTGTGTTTCGACGTGCGTGGCCTGGCTTTATCAGTGGGTGGGGGCGAGTCCCGTTGGTTGACGGAGGAAGCAGCCCCCTTGCCTTTGGAGGCCATGAGGGTTCGGCTGTCGAGGTCTTTTGAGGGTCTGGATCGGATCGGCTTCTGGAGCAGCTGTTCCCACAGACGGTGCCAACCTGATGCTGTTTATTTCTGGGAGACGTGTGGATGCACCAGGTGTGAATTCGGACTCAATTTGTATTGAAGGAGAATGCCACTCGTCTGCCGACCTTCGGTTGACCTTCTGGGACCTACGATGAGCTCGAAAAGATGTTGAAGGCTGGGCTCGGATCGGAAGGGTCAGATCCGAGGTCTTGTGTACCTGCAGACGGTCCTGAAACACCGGGGTTTATCCCGGCGGCGGACCCTCCGACGCTCTAGTCAGTCTCTGTGAGAGAGTAGCAATAACTAGGTATATTTAAGTGGCAAAAGATTCATTACCTCAAAAGGTGGGTGGGGGTCTAGTATTTATAGAGAATCCCAACCGGGTTTGGTTCCACTTGGGGGCCGGGTCTGGATCCGAAAGCCCGTGGGCCTGACGTGGCAGAAGGCCCAGGGGGTTTAGGGCGGACGTGGCAATACCAGGAGTGGTATAGGGCTGACGTGGCGAAACCCTTGGCGGTATTTGGAGTTGACGTGGCTGATCGTGGGTCTCCTGCGCTTCGGGGGGGAATCGGAGGGCCTAGGCTGCGCCAGGTCATCCTTCTGCTTCGTCGGAGAGGGGGGACGGCCTGTGGTACTGTCACGGGTCGGACTCCGAGGACTACCAAGGCTCGTCGGCACGAGGAGGCCAGTACTGTGAGGGCAAACAGGAGGTTCGGCGCCGACCCTGAAGTGGTTCGGGGCCGAACCAGGTTGCTATCTTTACCTTTCTGAGTGGGAATTGTATCGGGCCCTGGTTGGGCCTCAGGCCATTTTTACCCTGTTACAATGTCTTAAACTTATATAATTTCTGCTTTCAACTTAATCACAAGTAATCATAGTCTCATCATTATTCATTATCTAGTCATCCGTTCACATTCTTTATAAGCAAAGGAATAATTTCTTTTAAGAACACAATTCTATCACATGAGATTTCATAATAAAATCAAGCCATTATAATGTCTCACTTTACTTAGAATATTCTTCGAACAAATAAGAGTAAAATTCTCTTCAAGAAAATCACTTCACAAAAGTAATACTTTACATTTCTTCTTAAAACATATAAACCTTGTAGTAAATATGAAGACTACATTATACAATGCACAAGTAGCCGAACAACTAGTTTGCTACAGTTTGCTTGGGTACATAGGCCAAATATTTTCGAAAGTGGACCAGTTATGGACTAACTTTGGTAAATATTTTCAAAAGTGGACCAATCGGGTAAATATTTTCCACGGTAGATCAGTTTCGGAAATTATTTTCTTTTTACCCTTTTCATTATTATGTCTTCACCTAGATATTTCCATGTCTCTAGCCATCCACAATTTGATCTATATCTCATTTGGCATCAATCATAATTCTCTTTTAGTTCATTCATGAATCAACAACAATAGTAATTTCATTAGCAAATTTTAAACTCATGAAGTCTCTCCAATTAATCAAATACAAATAATTCACAACTTAATCAATGTTCTATTCATAATTCACTTATTCTCAATTCTTTCCAACAAGAATTCTATTCATGCATTCATCTAATTTAAACTCATTAACAATTTGAGTACACATAGAAATCTAGAATTTCACATTCATCATAATTGCATAATCTCAACAATCTTCCTACAAATTATACATTTCGACATTTACAATCATGCGTACTAGTATGGTTTGTGACAGTAATTCATTTTATTATTTTTAACTATCGTGATGGAAAATTGTTCTCTTAGTCATAACAATATTTCTACCATTCATAAACACAATATATTTATCCCATCACATTTTACTTTATTTATCAAAATTAGCATGTTTGTACTACAATATAAAAATCAACCACTAACACAATATTAATCTTTCTTTCTTATTCATTAATCAACATGACCCTAGAACATAAAACAACATTTTTCAACAAATTTCCCATACAAAAGAATACACTTTTAACATGCATAACATTTTACAAGCATTCTAACATGATCTATGGTATTAGCTCTTTAGTCAAAATCTCCTATTATTTGTTTACTCATAACAATATAGTTTTCATTCATAGCATGTAACACTAACATGAAATCTTAACTACATATCAAAACAAAACGCTCATATTTTGTCACTAGCATGCATAGTTCTAAATTAGAAAGCATGAGAACCCACCTTTTGTTTGAAGGTTGAAAACTACAAATGAATGACTCCTTCTTGCTCCTAGCAACTCATAGTCCTCTTCTCCTCCTAGCAAATGCTCCAAGCAAGAGATCCTCCAAGCACAATAACTCTCTTTCTTTTATTCTTCTCTTTCTCTTATTTATTTTATTTTTGGTGTGAAAAAGAATGAGAAATGGGTTGCTATTTATAGGACAATGCTAGGGACTATATTGCAAAATCTCCCACCTAATAACTTCTCATTTTAATTCTTTTTTTAATTCTCACCTCTTCATATTTTTAACTCCTAAAACCTCCATCTCTTCATCTCCCCACTCTCCACTAACTCAACCTACCAACTCTTCTCCTCCCCTTGCCCAAAAAATGGTCCAAATACATTTGTGTATGCATGCACACATGCATAAACAAATATGAACACATTTCTATAACTCTAAATGTGTACTAATATGTGTAACTTGTCATGTATTAGTACATGTTTAACTAAAAATGTGATTTTAATAGTGGGCTTGCTACATGGGCTCATTACTAATTAATTTATTTAATTATCTAGTGGGCTTGCTACATGGGTTCATTACTAATTAATTTATTTAATTATCTAGTGGGCTTGCTACATGGGCTCATTACTAATTAATTTATTTAATTATCTAGTGGGCTCCTCTCCTAATGGGCTACATTTTAGTTTATAGGTCCATGGATCAAAAGAAAGGCTAAATAAAACTAATGCATGCTAAAAATAGTAAAATGAGAGTAGCAAAATGAGAATAAAAATTTGCACGTACACCATACGTGCAAAAAATCGAAAAATGCATTTTAATCAAAATAAGGAGAAAATAAATTTTCGTTTTATAAAATAGATTTAAATACATACAATAAATAATTTAAATCCATAGAAACATCGTACGTAGTGATGGAAACACGTGCATCAAAACACGTAGAAAGCACGTAGAATATGAAGATTGAAATATTATATTTTGGTTGATTCAAAATAGGGAAAAATCAATATTGAAAATAAATAAATAGTCGATAATCAAAATACGGGATGAAAACACGTTACAAAATACACGTGCATAACACACGAGGGCAAAATTATAATTTCCAATTTTGTGGGGTGTTACACTCTCCTCCCCTTAGAGTAGTTCCGTCCCCGGAACTCGCTAGGGTAAAGATTGTATTTTGTACATGTCACAGAAAATATTTGTATTTTGAAAACTTTAACTTTAAGAAAAATAAATGTAGTATACGCAATAAACACCCCGAATTTCAAATAAGGACAAACTCGGAATTTCACAGGATCTTTACTTCACTTCGTACAATTTTACAAGGAATTTGAAACTTTTCATTCACAGTACATCAGAGTTTCTTTACACTTGGTTTTACACAGCGGAAGACTGAAATTTACAATAAAACATTTACAATATCTTTAAAATAAAACAGCATCAACATATCCACTTTATAGCTCCATGAATAGTCCATTACCTGCATGTCAATCTGTGGGCACGTCAGTTACTTAGAACTGACGAAATGTTATACACGGCTATCCTCTCTATGCCGGGAATAGTATAACGATCTCATACTTTAACAAATCAACAACAAGATTGAATGAACAAGTAAAGTGTCAAAGGTGATTATTCTAAACATAAGTGTATGTCATGCCTTAATGCCTAATGCACACATTTCTATACTAGGATGACACTAATGCACACTTGTTCAGATTCTATGCATCCCATACTACATAGGTCCGAGGGCAAGCGCCTACGTACTCCACATTGAAGGATTCGATCCCTCGCCATGAGACTACCCAGTAATAAAACAAGTTTTGGAGTTATTTCACAGATACGGATCTCAGCCTCCCTGGCTAGCCTCCCTGGCTTATATTAACAGATCCCAGCCTCCCTGGCTATTATATCGTGATGATAATCCCGTAAATGCCCTTCCAGCCCCAGTATGTACATAATCTTTGGAGTATGGTAAACATCCGTCGACTACCCTAAGTCCCGGATAAAATACAGTCCATCTCCTATGGGGCAACCACAGTCCACCAACTGGGTCTATAGCCACGGAGATCCACCGCCGACTATATAGAAGCACCCATTTACGTTTGCACAAGTTTATTACATCTTCACTTAAGTGCCTAATTATTTTTAGTTCAAGACATGAATATGTTATCACCCTAGAATCAGTTTTACCTCATACCGGATTTATTCACAAAATACGAGATCGCCCGCCGGCATTATCTCAAAATCACATCAATTCTTTCTTTCGAAATTACCGGTAACCGAAGTCTTACTAATTCTTAATCATAATCTTTCATGTATAAGAAACATGGGTACACATACCCTTTAGTAATCATGTCTTAAACTTATATAATTTCTGCTTTCAACTTAATCACAAGTAATCATAGTCTCATCATTATTCATTATCTAGTCATCCGTTCACATTCTTTATAAGCAAAGGAATAATTTCTTTTAAGAACACAATTCTATCACATTAGATTTCATAATAAAATCAAGCCATTATAATGTCTCACTTTACTTAGAATATTCTTCGAACAAATAAGAGTAAAATTCTCTTCAAGAAAATCACTTCACAAAAGTAATACTTTACATTTCTTCTTAAAACATATAAACCTTGTAGTAAATATGAAGACTACATTATACAATGCACAAGTAGCCGAACAACTAGTTTGCTACAGTTTGCTTGGGTACATAGGCCAAATATTTTTGAAAGTGGACCAGTTATGGACTAACTTTGGTAAATATTTTCAAAAGTGGACCAGTCGGGTAAATATTTTCCACGGTGGATCAGTTTCGGAAATTATTTTCTTTTTACCCTTTCCATTATCCCTTCCATTATCCCCCCGTGCACGTGTGCACGTGTATGATACTAGTTATTATAATCATATACATGCTTATAATATAATATTCCCGAAGGTATCAATTGGTTTGAAATAATGTATATGTACCCATATGTTAAAATAATTATGAACCATATTGCAAAGTACTAAATAAACATGAACATCCCGGAATTTAAACTAAATTATTGCATATCGTAAATGATGTACCATGTTTAATATAATTATAATATTAGCCCTTATGCTAATAAATTTATTAAAAACATTTGTTATGGATAATTATTACCAATACAATAATTCTTTCCAAAATTCTATATGAATTTTCACAAAACTAATTTATAATTTCTAGCATGGTATTTCTACAACTAGAAAGTAAGAAACCATCCACTTTACTGAAAGAAAATTTTCTTTTTAACCATAACGAAATCTCTTCCAATAATCTCATAATTACTAGTTTCTACATTTGCACATTAACAAGCTAATGAAAGTTTCTCCTTACTCTTTGTTCTCATTTCTAAGCAACATGACAAAGTTTTGTTTCTTAATCAACAATAATATTTCTACAATTTAACATACACAAAAGCATGAATTGATTTTCTAATTATCATATTAAACTTATACTATTCATTAAATAGCATGCTAATGTATGATAAATAATCAATCAATTCCTTTTTCTCATTAATCCCTAACATGATTTAATTTATTAATCATACATGAACTACTTATCATTCTCAACTCATACCATAGCATAAATCATATAAGAAATTCCATACTACTCATTATTTATTACTTAGCATGCATTATTCTAAATTAGAAAGTATGGGGTCACCCACCTTATTGAAGCTTCAACAATTGAAGGAAAGATGTGACACTTCTTCTAGCTCCAAGACAACTCCTAGCAATGGCTCCTCCTCCTAACAAGCTCCCTTCCCCTAGCAATGGCTTCCTCTAGCAATTCCTCCAAAAGGACCCTCACTCTCTTTCTTTTATTCTTCTCTTTCTCTTATTTATTTTATTTTTGGTGTGAAAAAGAATGAGAAATGAGTTGCTATTTATAGGACAATGCTAGGGACTATATTGCAAAATCTCCCACCTAATAACTTCTCATTTTAATTCTCTTTTTAATTCTCACCTCTTCATATTTTTAACTCCTAAAACCTCCATCTCTTCATCTCCCCACTCTCCACTAACTCAACCTACCAACTCTTCTCCTCCCCTTGCCCAAAAAATGGTCCAAATACATTTGTGTATGCATGCACACATGCATAAACAAATATGAACACATTTTTATAACTCTAAATATGTACTAATATGTGTAACTTGTCATGTATTAGTACATGTTTAACTAAAAATGTGATTTTAATAGTGGGCTTGCTACATGGGCTCATTACTAATTAATTTATTTAATTATCTAGTGGGCTTGCTACATGGGCTCATTACTAATTAATTTATTTAATTATCTAGTGGGCTCCTCTTCTAATGGGCTACATTTTAGTTTATAGGTCCATGGATCAAAAGAAAGGCTAAATAAAACTAATGCATGCTAAAAATAGTAAAATGAGAGTAGCAAAATGAGAATAAAAATTTGCACGTGCACTATACGTGCAGAAAGTCAAAAAATGCATTTTAATCAAAACAAGGGGAAAATAAATTTTTATTTTATAAAATAGATTTAAATACATAAAAATAAATAATTTAAACCTATAGAAAATATTATACGTAGTGGCGGAAACAGGTGCATCAAAACACGTAAAAAGCACGTAAATTCCACGGATTGAAATATTATATTTTAGTTGACTGAAATCAATACGGAAAATGTATAAATAGTACGAATCCAAAATATGTAGTGAAACACATTACAAAAATATACGTGCGTAACACCCAGGGGCAAAATTGTAATTTCAATTTTGCGGGGTGTTACACTCTCCCCCCTTAGAGTAGTTCCGTCCCCGGAACTCGCTAGGGTGAAGGTTGTATTTTGTACATGTCACAGAAAAATATTTGTATTTAGAAAACTGCAACTTTAAGAAAAAAATAAATGTAGTATACACAACAAGGAAAAACAAGACAAACTCTTTATAAGAAAACTATGAATATTAAGATGTTACAAGACGGAACAAGAAAATTAGGAAATTGGCATAAGAACTGAAATGTGACAAGAGATAGAATAGTTTGAGAGAAATTTTTGTATACAAATAATATTAGGTAAGCTATTGGATAAAAGGGAAAAGTCGATTAAGTTGTTAATTTCGAAGTAGTTCGGAAAACAATGTGGCGAAGAAAACATAGTCAATAGGTAATTCGGAACAATTTATCAATGTAATAAACGGTAGAAAATTCGCAAACTGTATAACGAAATCGAATTAGCAATTTAGAACAAGACCATTGAATAAGAGTTTGGAAAAATAAATGGGAATGAGACTTAATTGGAAATATAGATAACATAAAATGACTTTGTATAAAAATTATAATTTGAAAATTTAAAATAGAAGACATACATTGAAATACTTTGTGAATATACAAAATTTTGTAGTGATGAAAATAATTTATAACATTAAGACAAAATACTGTAAAGCACATACACGAGATGGAAACACAATTGAAGACAATAATTATATAGTATAGCAAATTAGGACAATAGACATAAACAATTATATACAAAATATTAATGTAATTAGATGAAGGTAAAATGATATGTATAATATATGATATATATAGAAATCATTGGAAAAAATATAAGTAATGACTAAGAGTGTAAAGACAGTTAACATTTGAGAAAAGATAATGTATAAATAGTGAGTATATATAGTCAAACTATAAAAGTAATGAGTAGCGATTAATAGTAAAAATCAAAACAAATATGCAATAATAGTACCTAGTGTAGACAATAAAACAAATGTTAGGTCATTTTTATATAGGTAGAAAATTTTCAATCTTGTTAAGAACATATAGGATAAGATAATATAGTATCATAGAAATCAAAATCATATAAAATGATTGCTCCTAAGAAAACTTCATAAGAAAAATCCAAAATAATAAATGAAGAAAATATTGGTTGCAATATTAATTTAATAAACGGCAATTTAAAACTTGACAAAATACGTAAAGTAATAGTAGATATAAACGGGTAAACATAAAGTGACGTAAATACATGAAAGACGAAATTTTAGGTTTGAAAAACAAGTTTAAAATATCAAGACTAAGGAAGATAGATAAATAATAAATATTTAAATGATTTAATAACATAAGAAAATATGTATTAAAAATTTATATGTTGAATATGGAGAAAGTACCATGATAATGATCTACAAAAATAATTTGAGAGGGAAGTGTGTAAGGTATCATGAATGACGGTCCAAGCCAACCACGCTTTCACTGCGCCACTCTGATATTCAGAAAAAGTGTGCTCGCATACACTCTCATATTAATATATACGAGGAGAACATCATGAATGAAATTGAATGCAAGTTCAATAACAACTTCATTCACGACTCCAGCCATCCAAAAGAAAGAGAAAACATCAGTGTATAGAGCAACACAAATGTAAATCACTTACATTTAAATCTCTATAGACTGAAACTCACACTCTAGTGTCTGCAGGAATAATATTGTAACTACTCAATAAGGTGTCACGGGTTCTAGACTATAGTTAATGATCTTACTACTCGTCCTAAACAAATCTTTAGTCTATCAAGTTCGGATTTACTTGGGTTAGCTGTAGGAGTCGGTTCCCAGCTAGCGGTG